>JAUMJK010000197.1:600000-1022004 GCA_033558105.1 Coccyzus lansbergi
TTACTGATATGCAAGTAGGTGAGATACAGTGGCTGGGCAAAAGAAACCATTGTTTGCAGATCCCTGTGTTAGTTTCTCCTCGGTAGAGAGTGATAACAAAGAGGTAGGAATTCCTCAGTACTAAACCATCACTGATTTTTTATAATACAATATAAAAGGTAATGCAAGCAAAAATTACTGGTGAGTTACGGTTGTGAAACTATTTCTATGCATCATTAGGGTATGTATTTACAATAAGATATAAGATGCACAGGGATTTAGCTGTGAAATTCCCATGGGGAGCCATATGTGGAATAAATCTATGCACATCTTAATGCAAATTTACTTAATCTCTAAGTGTTTGGGTAACTTTATGACTTGAATTTACACGTAGAGTTTTAATAGCTAGATTTGGCAGATTTTGATGCTTTAAATTAGACAGGAAAAAATCTTTTATCTCAAAAGAAAGGCTTAAATGACATTTCCCTATACAGCTGGCTGATTAACAAAATGATGCAAAATAACGCCAAATATGTGTTGTCTTCTTCCCTAATGTCAGTGGCAAAGGGGTCCTCTGGTCATATCCAGTCTAAAAGTAGGAAGAGATGGGTTCAGCCTGTGGACAACAGCATCTTCGTCTAAGCAAAGAGGCGGCACACAAACAAACTGTGCAGTGTGTGTTTGCTAAGATGAGATACCCAGACAGAATGTGCAAACAGCCCCTGCTGAATTTGTCAGCTACAAGGAAAGGAGCACCACTGGCTAGTCCAGTTCAGGATTAATTATTTGTGCTTATAAACTGCCATCACAGCAGCTCACACACATTCATTCACTGGGGAAAGTGCTAGCTCATAGAAGAGTCCGCAAGTTCCTGCTGTCCTTCCCTCCTTCTCTTTGTGTCTTCAAGAATAACACCTGAATAAGTTTCATAGAGACTATGTATTCATGGCAACTTAGTTTGCCTTCTAGTCATCTCTTACAATCTCTAGGCATCTCTTACAATTTGAATCCTGAGATGTAAACAAAGAAATGTTGGTAAAGGGTACCAGTGGATCACAGGGTGCATGGATGGATACTTATACAGGCAGTACAGACACAGATAGACCTGTGAAGCTTAAGCCACCCTGTTCATGAAGGAAAGCTGTGAAAGCAACTCATCATCGATAAAGCCTGCGCTGCTCGTACAGATGTGGACACCATATCATGCTGATGTAGAAGGTGGGTGTAGCTGGGAGAAGACCATCTCTCTCTTTTTTTTTCTCAATCAAGAAACAGCCCAGCCATGAAATAAAGGGCCTGATTTCCCAGGAGAAGGGTGCAGCCCTAAGAGTCCAGCATTGTCCAAACCTGAAGGATATGCTAGCTCTAGAAAGGGAGAACATACATGTGGACCATCTCCAGTTTTTTTCTCTGCTGCAGTGTCTGTAGCTTTCCCAGAGCCTCTTGACAGGAGAACTGTATTAACAGGACTCTACCAGTAAGACTGCGATGTCTGTTTCGCACAGAACTGCATTAGATAAATTTATACCAATGAGGGTGCGCCAAGCTGTAAAATTTAGCATCTTTGCCTTTCTATAATAATTTCATGTTGCTTTACCTGCAAGGCACCTAATCAAAGAGTGACTGTGAAGAACCATTAGTTTGATCACTGGGTTTTTGTTTCACCTTCAGCCAAGGAGAACTACCTCTATGTGAAACCAAGGCAGCCAGACTCACTTTGGTTTTATGCCTGGATTTGTATCAGTGGGTTACAGAGTTTAGGTCGATGATCCTACAGATGTTTTTAAACAGTTTTCCTTCTCTTTTTTAGTTACTGCTTATTTGGTTCTACCATGATGCAGCCAGGGCTCACTCTGTGCTGCAAATCGCTACACTAGATGACCCTGTACTCAAACTTCTTCATCCACTGCAGACTCCATGACCTGAGATCTTTTCAAGGTGCTGTAACTTCTGTATTAGCAGTCCTGGAAGACTGGGGAGGTAACTCTGGACTGGAGACTGGCTGATGTAGTTCCCATTTACAAGAAGGGTAGCAGGGAGGATCTGGGGAACTACAGGCCAGTCAGTCTGACCTCAGTGCCAGGGAAAGTCGTGGAACAGGTGATCTTGAGTGCTATCATGAAGCACTTACAAGAGAACCGGGTGATCAGGCCCAGTCAACATGGGTTTACCAGAGGCAGGTCCTGCCAAACCAACCTGATCGCCTTCTATGACAAAGTCACTCGGCTGCTGGATGAAGGAAAGACTGTGGATGTGGTCTTTCTGGACTTCAGTAAAGCCTTTGACACAGTTTCTCACAGCATTCTGCTACGGAAACTGTCAGCCTCTGGCCTGGACAGACGCACACTCTCCTGGGTAGAAAACTGGCTGGATGGCCGGGCCCAGAGAGTGGTGGTAAATGGTGTTAAGTCCAGCTGGAGGCCAGTGACAAGTGGTGTTCCCCAGGGCTCAGTGCTAGGTCCAGTCCTGTTCAATGTCTTTATCAATGACCTGGATGAGGGCATTGAGGGTACCCTTGGCAAGTTTGCAGATGACACAAAGCTGTGTGCAAGTGTGGATCTGCTGGAGGGTAGGGAGGCTTTGCAGGGGGACCTGGACAGGCTGGACAATGTCCAACAGCATGAGGTTTAACGTGGCCAAATGCCGGGTCCTGCACTTGGGGCACAACAACCCTATGCAGAGCTACAGACTGGGAGAAGTCTGGCTGGAAAACTGCCAGGAGGAGAGGGACCGGGGGGTGTTGGTCGACAGCCGACTGAACATGAACCAGCAGTGTGCCCAGGTGGCCAAGAAAGCCAATGGCATCCTGGCTTGGATCAGAAATGGTGTGACCAGCAGGTCCAAGGAAGTGATTCTCCCTCTGTATTCAGCACTGGTGAGGCCGCTCCTTGAATATTGTGTCCAGTTCTGGGCCCCTCAGCACAAGAAGGATGTTGAGGCTCTGGAGCAAGTCCAGAGAAGAGCGACGAGGCTGGTGAAGGGGCTGGAGAACAGACCCTATGAGGAGCGGCTGAGAGAGCTGGGGTTGTTTAGCCTGGAGAAGAGGAGGTTGAGAGGAGACCTCATTACTCTCTACAAGTACCTGAAAGGTGGTTGTGGAGAGGAGGGAGCTGGCCTCTTCTCCCAAGTGACAGGGGACAGGACGAGAGGGAATGGCCTCAAGCTCCGCCAGGGAAGATTTAGGCTGGAGATTAGGAGGAGGTTTTTCACGCAGAGGGTCATTGGGCATTGGAATAGGCTGCCCAGGGAGGTGGTTGAGTCACCTTCCCTGGAGATGTTTAAGACACGGGTAGATGAGGTATTGAGGGACTTGGTTTAGTGTTAGATAGGAATGGTTGGACTAGAAGATCCGATGGGTCCCTTCCAACCTGGTTGTTCTGTGATTCTGTGATTCTGTATCCTCACATGGAAATGCTATACAAAGAAAGCCTCACAAGTTGTAGTTCACTGCCTCCTTCCCATTTAATCCTTACACAAATATGAACCTCTAACACTGCACAGAGAATTCAAATTCCAGACAAAAATTCCCCTTTCCCATTTTGAGCATCCTCATGACCACCTTGTCCCATTCTAGAGTGAGTAAATAATTTCTCCACCAGGCTTCTGCCTGTCTATTATGTACATCCCAACTGAAGTTAATTAGCCATATTAAAGTTTTCAAGCTAAAAATAAAACATTCTTGAATATGATACCTATGCCCTTTGTGCTGGCCTGCACAAATTCTGCCTGACGTTTTGAACCATGGGTAACCAGTGAGCTCATTTCCTCTCACAACATTCATCTCCCTCTGAATTTGCTTAACTGCAGCCCAAGGGCTCTTGCTTGATGCCACCTACGTAACAGACTGCGGTTCTTTTTAGCCAAGACCTTGCTGCAGCAAGCACTGAGCACTCACTCAACTCCAGTAGGATCTTGTTCCAGTAAAGCTACATGGGAAAGTGGTTCGCTGGGGAAGAAAGTAACTTTGTGTTGTGATGTCAGTCATGCACCAAAAGCAATCACTGCCTGACTATAGGTTGGGGGATTCCCTATTTAAAAGTTTTACTTTTAAAAAGAACTCTTCCTGAAAAAGTGCACGTTTTCTGTTATTAAAAAAATTAAATGTATAATATAATGTGTTACGATTTGTGAAGTCAGACTGGTTTTGCCTTAGCCATTTTGCCTGAAGACCACCTGTTTATGTGTCGCGTTCAACAGAAGGACAACACAGGAGGAGGCATCGCGCTCTCTTGCTTGGATAGACTCTGGTCCCAGAGCTGACTGCGGCAGGGTGGAGGCGATGCAGCGACGCATTCAACTGAGCAAGTTGCACCCTCAAGTGTCACCACTATAGACAACAGGGGTCTGAGTTTTTGATTTGATTCCTGTGACAAATGTTTAAGTCATGGGGTGGAATGTTGAGTCAGACTGGATATTTTTGCCTTAAACATTTTGTCCAGAGGGCAACAGTGCAGGACCAGGCACTAGGACCAGGAACAACTTTCTCCTGCCATCCCACTCTTCCCCTCCCCCGGCCATGCAGCTGCGCCAGGCAGGGGCCATGAGGTTGGGGGTCCTTGGGGAGCAGTCCGCCATGGGGGTGCCAGACCACGGGGGCACCTCTCCAAGCTCTCTGCTGTGCCGGCACTGAGGCACAGACCTGGATCAGAGCAGCCTGGAGCATGAGATTGGACCACATGGTGATACAGTAACTTCTTAGCTCTTCCCTTTCTCTTTCTGTCTTTCTCTCTTCCTCTCTCCTCTCTCCCTGACCTCACAGTGTGTGTGTCTGCTTGGATTGTACAGGCTTGGGTTGTTACCAGGGGTTTATTTCTGTAACTTCACGCGGTTGCATTCCCTGACTCTTTGTTGTGCACCCTGGCATCTCAGTGTGTTTAGGTTTGCCGGAATTGGAAATAAATACTGTTTTGATATTCACCCTGGGAGTAGCTTTATTGGCCTCTGGATTGCCACACAGACAAACAGATCCACTTTTCCTCCCCCCTTTGTCTGGGTTAAGACACCACTCTACAACTACAATATCTAGCATTTTGACATTGACTATTAAAACACCTGTAGAGTCTAAGACAAAAGCTCAATACAAAATATTGGGGGAAAATATCCACAGCTTTTCCAGATTATATACCAAAACTGGCTTGTGGATGAGACATACATGATTTAAGATTCTTGCTTTAGCTTTACAAATTTGGATAGGATTTTTCAAAAAGTATATGTCATTTACTGTGGAAAGGCCATTCTGCATCAGAAAAAGTCTATTTAGTCCCATCTCCAATAACTACTCATCCTAAGGGAAGGGTAAGAGCAGATCAAGAACTATGATAATCTTCTCACGTTCTTCCAGTCTCTGAGTGTTTTCACATAGAGAGAGTTAATGTGCTAGAAGAGGTTTCTATGTAACTGGTAACACATAGTGCATTTATTTCTTATGGGTTTGTCCAGTCTTGCCTTGAATCCACGTCAGCCTCTGAAATTTCTTGTTAAGTTATCCCCTACAAAAAAACCCCATTGTCAATCTCTTCTTTTTTCTTCTTTTTTTCTTCTTTTTTCTTCTTTTCTTTTTTCTTTTTTTTTTTTTCTTTCTGCTTTCCTTACTTGTTCAACTGTTTTAAAGAAAGTTGAGTATTAATAACAGGAAATCACTTTCAGGGCTTCAAGAAAGACACCATATACTGGGAGCACTGGAAACACTAGAAATAGGGAACAAACCAATAAGGCAGAAACAGGTTTCTGGCCAGTGAAGTTTAGGAAGAAACTGGCCTTGCAATTGATTACATAACCCAGTACTGAGCTGCTTCTAGTAGTTTTATTTGAAGCATTTCATGCTGGTCATTGTTAGAGGCAGGCAGCCAGATTACACAGACCTTAAATACGAAAGTTTCTGTGTTCCTGTTCCACCACTTCACTTTATGTATTAATTAACCAAAGAAATAGGATTTGACAAATGGTTGGTTTCCTTCCAGAACTAAACTTCTGCCATTCAGATGAACAAGTGCTTTATGCATTGACTTAAAATATGTTCCTTCTCTTATTAATCCATGGCAGTGAAGTGCACATATTTTCCCATACTTGCTCCTTTGTATGCTTTCAAGTCTTCCAATCCTTGCTGGCTTTTCTGTAACAACAGAAGTCCCGATAAAGCATTTTTAAACACTGTTATCCTCTTTGACCCTGTTATTCCTCCTCCTTCTCTTTTTTGCTTCTTTAGAATAAGCAACTGCCCCAGAACCTGCAGGAGGGAAGAATGAAAATTCTTGCTGATGACAGCTATAATGTTTGCTCCCCTTGAACATAAGATGAATAATGTCCTATCGCAATCTTCGTTCTCATTGTAGAAGCCTATCTGGGCTGTGAAAACACCAGGACAAGTCTAAGCAAGACCTCAGACCTCCCTTCTGGCAAACAAACCCTTAGGCTATACGAAAGCCATCCAAGGGCTACAGGAGTAAAGCACATAGTACAGTGTTTCTAAATGTGTCAACTGCTTCATGTAACCAAACTATTCTCATCTGTCCTAAGACATATGGTGGTGATTGTGCCTGTGGCAACCAAATAGGTCAGTTTTGCCAGGTGCACCGACCCTCTTGAATAGGAGGCAGTCATGGAGCAACCACAAGTACTCTGATCACCCTCACTGCTGATTCCTCAGTGTCTGGTGGTGAGCAACTCAGCTAGGCTCACTGCAGGAGCAGCTCCTGGAAGGCACTGCAGATGTAACTGCTATTTCCACCCTGTATGGTTGCCCAACACTATTCCAGAAAGTTTTCAGTCTCAAGACCCCTTATGCAACACTTCAGTATAAGCAACACATGTCTCTAGGTACCTGCAAAAACCCTCTCCCCCCCAACTCAGCAAGTTGTAGGACAGCCCTGATGTTATTTCAGGCATCTCAAGCTGTTAAAACACATCCTAACAATTACATCGCAGGAGTGTTATCTGAGGCTAAGTATTGTGCAATGCTCAAGGGGATGCAAACCCCTTTGTGTCACTTGCCGAAGGCAGCTGGTCCTTCTCCGCTCTTCTACAGGCGGGCATCAAAATGACTCCTGCTCCAAAAATCAAATCTTAACTCTCAATCTGTCTTACTATGGGACTAATTTTAACATGTCACTGGAAACCCTTGGACCACACTTGGGGTAGAAAGCTAGAAAATATGCCTCTACCCTTCATCTCTTCTATGATATGACAGCTGTCTGCCTGACTCAGTGTGGAGCAACACAGTCACAAGGGTGCATTTTCAGGAGCAGTTTATCACTGTGGATGCTCACGGATGCAGGTTGACACAGCAGGGCCTTGAGGGCAAAATGTTTTTAGGTGCCACAACTCAGCCTGAGAAGAACAGAGGGTGCAGAGGCTCTTCAGCTGCTGGGTGTCTCAAGGTAGGCATTAAAAACATAGAAGACATCCAAAATGAAGATGTTTTAACAGATCTGCTCCTTAATTATCTCTAAATTGCCAGTACTAAAACTCAGCTGCTCCACCAGGCTGATGTAAAGGTTAAATAGTGGCATTATTAAAGTGCTTTAAAAAGGTAATTAATCAACATTTTTATTTTTAGAGCCAAAGTGAACCATTAAAAGAAATTTAAAAGATAAGCCTCACTGTCCAGGCATTTGCCTACCATTTATTCTTTAAGCATATTCATTTCTGCTTTTTTTACCTACATCACAAATTCTCAGTTAATACATGCCGTATCATAATAATTGCATTTTTGTGTCATTTAACTCATTATGTATCTGCTAAAATCTCTCCCAGGCTTATGCTAAGTGCAATTGAATTCAAATTGAAACAATGACCACACTAAAGCACTTCTGTTTGGAGTAATTTCTCTTCCCTCTTCACAGGAGAGCAGAGCTCAGGAAAAGCCAGAGAAGCCACTGAGCTGAACAAGAAATCCTAATTTCTGTCCTTTGGGAAATTCCAGTGTTTTTACTTATTTTAATCCTGGATCAGTGGAAGGAGTGATTAACAGAACTTTCTGTGAGACGAAATTTCTTCTAAATTCTAATGTAATTTCAGAGAGCTCTGCTGAATCATACAGTTTCTGGGAAATATCAGGGGGCATAATATAAGGAGGGAGCAAAGGGTCTCAGGGAAGTTGTAATACACACATAAGCAAAGGTGGGAACATGGATTACATCCCTTTTGAGGCACCTATAGATTGATGCTGAGCATAAAACAAAATGGCTCCCTTTTTATTTAAAAAAAGTGAAGTTGTGATTTGGTTTGAGTAGCAACACAGTATTTCACTTTGATGGTTTGAGGAAAAAGCAAGTGTTTTGGTCTAAGTAGAAAATTCCCTTTTGCTTTCACATTTCTGTAAAGTCTTTTTACTTACAGCAAAAGGACAAACACTTAATAGCAAATTCCCAGTCAATCTAATAAAAAGTGTCAATGACTGCCAGCTGAAATCTAGGCAAGTGGCTCTCCCAGCAGCATTCAAGAATTTTATCCCTAGCCCTTAATTTTATTATCTACAGTATTTTTAGCTGGAAGTTATTATTTCAGAAAAAATATCTGTTTTCAGAGGCATACATTATTTCTGGAACAGCTGAGTGCTAAAAAGTGAAGCTGTGCAAAATCTCTGCTGCACAGGAAACAGCAAAAGCTACAGTCTTGAAGTTTTCTTTCCTTAAAAAGAGCTGCAGATTTGACCTCTACATGTACGTACTATAGCGCTAGCTCAAAACCTGGAAGATTTGTTTTCCAACAAAAAACATTGATTTTTGTAAATAACTGAAAGCAATTGAATATTACAAAATCCTATTGATTTTTATGGACATTTTAGAGGTGTTTAAAAAAATCAACTAAAAATCCAAATATTTCTTTCCAAGCCTTCCATACCTGAGATGAGAAGAGCTGTCTTAATGTCTCGTGGGATGTGTGTAGCCAAAACTTTGCTTTCATTCATCCCTTTGGGTCAGGGTCTTGGGCCAAACTGGTTTCCCTTGATGTACCAGATGCCAGCTTTTTGTAGATGAGACAAAGTGGATTGAGAATTACTAGTTCTGGAATGACATGAGGAAAAACAAACTGGCCATGGCAGCAGGGTATAATGAGCATCCTGTAATTTCTGAAATCATTACCATGATTCAGTTTCTGTTTTCAGGTAGCAATTCCCATTTTGAAATATGAGTTTTAAGCATATTTTTCTCCTAGTTCTCCACAAAGGAATGCTTTTGGCAGGAAGATCCGTTTTGTAAAAAAAAAAAAATCTTCTTGCAGCCAGAAAATTTTATAAAATGAAGATGTTCTACTAGTGGTGTTTTGATATGACAAAAATATCATTGCATTTAATGTAATCAGCCTTCAGACTGGTGCCTTCGCTGCATAAACCTGAGCTAGTCCCAGTAAATAGATAGCATTCACTGACAACCATGAAAATGATGAAACGAGTTATGACATCTTTTCTTTGAGGAGATGAGTGTGGGTGTTTATTAGCAGTCTAAGTGTGAATTTAGTAATGATATGCTTCATGTTTGCTATTAAGAAAACACATAATGGAGTCGTTCAGGCTGCTTCATTTCCCAACACATGCAATTTCCACACTGCACCGTGTGGTGGTTCAAGGGGGCACAAAGAAGGTGCATCTCCATACAGAAGACCCAGAGAAAGGGCTCAGGGTAGGGACATGAGATCCCAGAGCAAGGAAAAGACAGCAGAGCATGAAATGGGAGCACAAAAGAGCAACTGTCATGCTGAAAACTTAGATTTACCAGACCTGTGCAATAACCAATTACTCAAGTACTTAACATTTGTGTTCTTTAGAGATGAGTGACATCATAAGCAGAGGTGAAGGTCAGCACTTAGGTATAAATAATCCTTGCCTGACATGTCTTAGAGATTAAGAGGCCAGACATATCTGTCTTGTGAACAGAACTTGTTCCATTACAGCCCACAAAGATGCTGATTCACACCACTTGATTTTGCAAACACTAATTTTGTGGAGAATATTCCCAGCAGTTTGAGGGAAAGGAAATGTACACCTTATTTGCAGGGCCGTAAGGACACTCCTATAAACCTTCATTTAAGCTTGATCAGAGGCACTGTCAGATGTTATTCCGAACAGCCTTGCTAAAACCAGTGATATTTTGCATGGAGAAAAGAGCAGTATTCAGGCAGACCTAAAATCTCTCCACTTAAATTCTGCTACAGAGAGACGGGCATCCTTCATATTACTTCATTATAATGTTTGAGTTTCCACTTTCTCCAAACTTAAATCACTGAGCAACACCAGGAGGACTATCTCAACTTTCTCTGTTCCCAAGCACCTCAGCTAAGTGCTCATGACAGTCATTGCCATGCTGGTTTCCTTCTTTAGGCTTCTTTGTATTTTTTCCCATTGAGGTATCACATGGCGATATCCAGAGATGAGTCCTGATCAACAGGGACTAGGAGGAAATGATATTTACCACAACTTTGCCTCCAAACAATAGCAGAAATATGGTTAAAATAGAGTTCAGTTGTCTCATCATAGTGTCCTACAATTAGTTTCTCTTTAAAATGGATCCTAGTTGGAAACCATTCCACTGTTTGACATATTTCAGAAGAGTGGTAGCACCTGCAGAGGGGAGAGTTGGGGTTTTGGGAGATCAGGGCAGAGGGCTAGGGACTGAGCAAGCCAGTCACACTGGCCGCACACCCCTTACATCTGCCTTGAGAAAGGCACCCCAGACCAGCAAAACACACCCATGGAAACTCAGTCGCTTCTTTTGGTCTTTTTTTAATAAAGGAAATATTTTTATTTAAAAAAGTGGATATTACCTCCTGCAGGAAAGGCAAGCGAAGTGTAGAGACAAGATTTCATCTGCCTTCTCCCAGCACCCACCCTCAGTGCCCCTCTCTGAGGGGCTTGCGCTGCCAGCCTCTGATTTCACGATCATGCCAGGTCACAGCTGACATGGCATGTATCTTTTCCTCACTGCCTTCTTTTTCTTACCACACTACACGTTTCTGAAGAATTTTACTTGTCTGGCCATATATCATGTTTCTCCACTTTGTAACTCTGTTTTTGGATTTACCATAGATTTTTTAAGCTAAGACCATCTCCAGCACTCATTCCTCCTCTCTGATGACCTTTCTCAAATGTTTTGGAGGAGAAATACAATTTCTCACAACCCTCTCCTTTCTCCTGCTCCCCACTTAATAATTAGGCTACCCCATGGCAAGAGAGAGTTAAACTACTCAAGCGGGAATCAACAGATACACCTATCCTGGATTTAGCTAGCAGGGTGCAAGAGAAGGCATTTGTCATAGATTTTGTAATCTCATGTTTCCCTCCCCAACAACCTGTCCACAACCAGTAGAAAATTTCTTAACAGGCCTGCCTAATATTTATACATTGATCCTGCAACATAATCAATGTCCCCAGAATGCAATTTTCTCAATAAAAACTCAGCCCTTAAAAAGAAAAACATTTTTTTTAAAAAAAAAGATACTTAGATACTTTACTACCAAAATCTAATTCTCTTTATCTTGCTTTCACAAGGTTTTCACCACTATTGTCAAGAGAAATGGGCTAAACAACACACATGGAAGCAGAGTCAGTACCAGGTTTAGATGACCGTATCATTTTCAAGAGTTTGCTTTCCTTTTTTGATTCTTTTCCTTACAATATGAACTCCACTTCCAACATCAACTTCCCTGTTGCTGCAGTTGCTTCTAGCACCTCCATTTCCAGCTAGAGAGATGATGTTTCCTAGAACACAGCACTATGCACACTCCTGTTCACTTGTTATCACTTGGAGTTTCCTCTTCCACAGCCCTGGGCCACCACACAATATAAACAATAGCTGTGTCTTGAAAACCATCCAAAACAAATGGGTCTCAGTGCCTGTGCTGCTCTCAGTTCTGTAAAGGGAGCTTACTGTATGCACAGCTGGTTTAATCCTGTGAATAGTCTGGGAAGTATGATATAATGCTTGTTTCTAACTGATGAGTCCTTTGTTGGAGTCTGCCTAAAGAGAACTTACCCCCAGATTATTCTTCGCTCTCTGCAGCCTACTGAATAGTTGAGCTGTATTTCTTGAGCTAGGGTTTTGGGGTTTTTTTTTTCCCACAGTAAAATGAACCATCTGTAAAAAGGAAAGATATATTAAAAGAAAAAAAAAAAAGGAAAAGCAAATAATCACCCTCCATCATTATGACTTGGCAGAGCAGTTGTAATAAGCAGTTCGAGCTGGAGTCAATATTTGCCAATGCTCTGAACATTCAGAGGCATGCTGTGCACTTGGGATTTTTACTAATATTTCCTGGATACTCGTATTTTTCTTCTTGCCTCCAGCACAGTTTCCTCTTGTCTTGAATAAACTCCTCAGAGACGCTGGTTTTGCAATCACCTGTGTTTTATAATTCAGTGGCAGTTTATCACTCCTTTCAATAATCCACAGTAGCATATACTGCAATCTTCTGCTACAGGGTTGTCAGGTGTGGGATCTTACCTCCCCCTCAGAACAACTGGTTTGCTTTTCATGCCAGAACCTCAGGTCACAGTGGTAGGATCTCAGTAAGATAAGACATTAATGTCTCCGTGACGGGATAGGCTTTAATTTGAACGAGTCAACCTAAGAGGATAATCTGAAAGAACAGCAAACTTAGGTTAAACACTTACATTTTTTTCCTCAAATCAATCCAGGTCATACACAGTAAATGAGATTTATTTTGAGGTTGTCATATGGGTTTTTCTCATCCTCTGTTTCCTACTGATGAGACCCCTTTGTACAGGAAGCAGACTGCCTCTGAATCCCTAAGTCATAGGTTTTAATTGTGTATTTTACTGTATTTCCTTCATTCTAGTCTTCAAGGTTACTTTATTCTTCTACAAAGTATCCTTGTCTACCTCTGAACTGACATAGCCTCCTAACTCCCTTTACAAGTATCCCTTTTTTTTTTAAGGTAATCTATAAAAGACATTGAACATTGCTTCCCAAAACAGTCCTGGAGGACTGACCTCCTCCCAGCCCAAAATTTTCCAAGAATTTATTTGATCATCTAAAGGAAATTCCCACTAGGGCTGTCATATGGCATCAAAAAGCAAGTGATGCATTATTCTGGCTATCTTTAGTGAAAAATTTAAGCATCAGTCACAGGAGCAGCCTCGGATGAATGTAGTAATAATCCCATTTGATCTGGATGGTTCTTCTTTCACTACAAGACTGTTAGCTGCCTTCCAGTCTGTGCTTTAACCCTTTGAAAGCACTGTACATCTCCTTCAGCATAACTAAGAACTTCTTGTGTGGTGACATATTAAAAAAATGCAGCTAAATTAGATCTAAGGGGTCTGTTGTTACTAGAGTCACTTTTTCCCGTTTTGGCAGTGTAGACAGTGCATTTACTATCAGCTACTCCTATGGCATGACCTCTCAATTTCCTAGTTTCGTTTTCAAAAACTTTGTGGTTACAGTGCTGGTTCACCCAGTGTATAGGATGAACACTGGCCAGGTGATCTGATCCAGCTGCTTGACCTCCATGAGCTTTAATTCCAGTACAGTAAATTGCATATCCTTACACTCATTCCACTAATCAGCATCTGTGCCTGACTTGCTCAAAGAGGAACCGTTTTCTTTCTGAAAGCTGAAATATTCATTTTAGGTGTAGGACCATAACATCCTCTTAGGAAGATGGCCTCATTAATTTTTCCTTTTATTGGCTTTCATAATCCGAGATGATGATCCCAGTATTTCATGGTCAGAGATATATTTTTCTTCGCTGACCACTCCTTTTCTCTGTACCTACAGACATTTTCCTACAGATCTTTCTACTGTGATTATCCACCCATGAGCTTTCAAGACTTACTCTTTTTTTTTTTTGGCCTTGCTTTGCATTCAAGTTCCAAATCTTTTTTTTTTTTTTCCTTCACTTCTGTAAACAGAAGGACGTGGTTGAGTGGAGGTGTTTCTAATGAGGTTCTACAGAGACTGATCACTGGCCTTAGGCTCGTGAATAGCTTTTTAAGTCTGGAATTAAAAAACACCTTTACTTTCAAAATGTGCAAATGAGAAGAAACTAAAGGAGTAGGAAACAAGGAAAAGGAAAAAATCTGGTAGAATTAGTGTGGTCTTTTGATTTATAAGAAGAAAAAATGTAGAAGTATTATTGAATTTACACTTGCGACTAATGAAATTGCTGTTGCAGACAGTCAAGTTAAATAATATAACGGAGGCAGAAGAATGTGGGAGAACCTGAGAAGCTGAAGAATGACATAAGACTGGAAGGTTTTCTTTATTGTGACTGATTTAGAGTGAAGCCAACTACTAGGACACACAGAGCTTCCATACTTGAGAGGAGTGCAGTCACTTCAGTAAGATTTCGACTTATCCATGTGTCCGCCAAAGGCAACAAGCTACAATGGAGGGATAGGCTGAACATGGGACAACACTTCATCTCTTTCTTCCTACTACTTTGTCCAGCTTCCCATAATCTTAATGCACTTTTTCTTCCGTCCTTCCCTGCAAAGCAGAAAATCTGTCTCACAAATCTGTTTCTGAGATGTTCTCTCCTGTGTGCCCATCTAATTCTCTGCAGTTGTCTCCCTTTCCAGTGGAAAATCATTTTCTCTGCACACTCTAATCTCCAAAGGATCTCTGCCCGTGCAGGTAGATGCCTGCACTGGCCATAATGTATCTCACGTGATGCTACTGCAGCCTCCTGTAGGGAGAGATAATTCACTCTCCTGAACTCTATACAAACTTTAGAAGGTCAGATTGTCACCTTTTCAAAAGCAGAAGAGAGCAAGTGTCAGCTGCTAATAACAATCTTTTAAAAGGCAGAACTCCTCCAAGGATTCTGTGTACATCAGGTTTTGCACTGTTCTGAGATGCAACAAGGCAGTTTCATTGATCATCACACATCCCATTAAATCATTTATTGTTGAAGCCTCTCTACAAAATCTCTTTTAAAAAACAGAGACTATTTTGTATTATTTATTACAAAATCTTGTTCTGCCAACAGCAAGACTCACTTCATACAGAACTTCAGTAATGGTAAACTAACTGATTTACTACAAACTAAGTGATTTACTGGAATAGCTCTTACATTTTTAATAGCTCTGTCTGTGCCTGCTACTATTTGCACCCAAATGAAATACCGGACAGATGTTCTGAAGGCTGAAAAAGAACACTAGATTCAACAAAAAGCTACCTCTTTGGGACCTCAGCTGGAACAAAAATCCCATTGTTACATGGCTTTTGATGAATAAGTTTTAAACAGGGTAGGAATTATTTGCCCTATTGTCATTGCATCCCTTTTAGCAGACTGCTGACCACTGATAATCAGGGATCTTTTCCAGTAGAAAAAAATTTATTCATTGAGACCCATAGATTAATTTTCTTCTGCTAAAATTCATGTAAGAATTCATTTAGACACCCAATTCCTCACTTTATTTAAACAAAAAAAAGCTATCTCCGGTTTAAATATGGTTTTATGCTTTAAAGCCTCAACAAGGGTAGTCAATTTTCTCTTCATGAAGTGGGTACTTATTCCAGTGGACTGGAATAAGAACAGACTCACTCTATTCAGAGCAGAGAGCTGCTGACCATCTTCATTTAAAGCAACTGCTGAGCCTCGGGAGTTTGAATTTAAATAGGCCTATAGCAGAATATAGTGTCCAGTTCTCTATGGTATAATGGCACAATGGGTCAAATTCAGCATAAGTCCTGCTCTTCTGAAGTCCACAGATCAGTACAAATTTGGTTTGGTATGTTGAAAGTGAAGGGAATCAACTAAAGGCTGGTTGCCGGGGTTACTATTTATTCATGGTTCACAGGGCCTGCACAGAGAAATGGAAGTAGTTAATGCTACCTGGTTCCTTGAAATTCAAAGTATTGAAACTCCAAATGTGCCAGGTTTCAAATATGTCCAGCAAGAATAAACAGATTGTTTCTACTGACAGCTCGAACCATGCTGAGCAATACATGAGAAACAGGTACCTCAGCCTCATGGCAGTATTTAAAAGATCTCACAACAGAATTGGGTATTTTCCTCCTCTCCTAATCCCCTGCAAGCTTACATACATTTCTGCTTTAGGTATAAAAGAGTTTTTGACATAAAGCCCCATGAAAACAGTATCTCCTTAAACTCTTTTTGTCTCAGCTACACATAGACCCTCTTTGTAACTTCATTCACTGCCATGCGTGACACACAGATTTGAACTCAAACAGCTTAATCTCATTTTAGAAACTAAGTCCAGGCAGTCATGGCAAAGAGCTGCTGAAAGCATGGATACTTGTCTTTGCGTCTTGATATAAGTCCATCCTAATGCCATGCATCTTCACATGAGGATTGTGCTTCACAGAGGTATGTACTATGATGCTACTGATGAAAAAAAAGGTTTGTTCAATCACGCTTTATAATACTTAGTAATCTAACACTGGAAATGATGTCTTTTTTTTGTAGATGCTACAATCTTCAAGGTAATGAAAAGGGAAGAAAATGAAGGGGAAGACACTAGGGCATTAGTTCATTTCCTATGTTTCTTAGGACTCAAAGTCATGGTATTCATTGCAGGCTATGTAAACAAAAATGAATAAAATCCCTGCCATCAAATGTAAGGCTGGAGTTTTAGACAAGAGGGAAGACACATGAGATGATACACAGGCAGGAAAATGAAAGGAAACAGGCAGCAAATACCAGTCTGTCAGTAAGCAATGTATCTGCAGATGAGCCATTCCCAACATTTCAATTAGCTAACAAACTGACAGCAAATTCCTTTACCCTTCCAGTAATTTGCTGGAATATTGTGATCACATACCAAAACAAGAATCAGGACTCCATGGTTCCCACCAGCCTTCAAAAGAAATCAACTTAATATGGTTAACAATCTCACTTAAATATGAATGAATTGCAGTTAAATGCAAACCTGGTTGTTCGATTATAAAACATATCAAGGCTTTCCAGGAGTGATTAGCATCATAACATCAGATAAGATTACCAAATGCATGGCTGACTAATTGGCAATGCAAATTATATTTTTAAATGCCAAACAGTGTCTTATTGATATGGGTTGCTATACAGAAAATGTATAGCACTTGGTAATTGGTGGCACATGTGTCTAAGGAGTTCATCTGCATCTCAAACAAACAAACAACATCTAAAGTGTTTGTCAGTTGACTGGCAAAAATCACAACTTACAGACTTACGGAGGTTAAAGTTTCCTTTTTGTCCCTAGACTAAGGACTTCAAGCTCATGATACTGTTGCTAAAGTTAAGATACTTTTTAACAGCTGAAAACTATATTTATACATATATGTAAATTTCTGTGGAAAACAGACATCTTAGATGCCATAGAGACACAGTCCTAGCCCAGGGGAAGCTTAAACACAGCAATTGGTGACTAGCTTCACTGCAATGGAAATATGTTTTTTGCTGCCAGCTGTTTACTTCTACTCCTTCAGTTTCCGATTCCATTTTTCTATAGAAACGTCTTATCGAGCTTTATGACAGAAAGGGTGGTGCTGTCCATCCCCCAGGGAGAGCCTCTGTGTACATCATTCAGATACAAAATACAAACAGCTGGAGATACAGAAGGTACACTGACATCACATCTGTCATAGAAGGTTAGTACACTTATTAGGGTTTAACAGTAGGTCTTTCTAAGTGCTTTACCTGTGTTAATTGTGTAATAAGTAATGAGAGAGCAGGGGGGGAAAGCAGCAAATTCCTCTACTGAAAGAATAAGGAAAGTAAGTTGATTAAAATAAAATATGATATGTAACAACTGCTGCTGTGAGATGCAGCTGCACTTGTCCTACAGGGTTTCAGAGGAAGGTGGAATAATGTCCCATATGGGAGAGTGGCATCAAGTAGTTTCTCAGCTTATCTATAAAGGCAATATCCACACCTTCACATTGTCACCATCATCAAGCTGTCTTATCAAGAAGAAACAATAGGTAAGTTTTTCTTCAGGTAGCTGGAAGAAGCCCTGCTGGAAGAGCTGGCCCACTTTATTGCAAGGCCACCCTCAATTATTTTTGAAAGGCTGGGGCAAATGGGCCAAGTTCCTCAAGGACTAGAAGAAAATTAATGTCATTGCTACTGCCAAGAAGGAGGATGTGGGAAACAACACACTAGTCAGGCTTCAATCAGTGCCTGGCAATGTGATGGGACAAATAATCCTGGTAACTGTCTCCAAACATTTTGGAAAATAAGGTGATTAGAAGTACTCAGCATGGATTTCTGAAAAGAAAACCGTGACTGACCAACTTGATAGCCTTGACTGACTCACTGGACAAAGGCAGAGTGCTGGATATTATTTATTTTGGGTTTAGTAAGGCTTTCAACACTGACTCCCCATTTCCAAACTGATTAAGTGTGGACATTGGAAGAGGACAAAGAGGTGGGCTGGAAATTAGCCAAACAGCCAGGCTCACAGAGGTGTAATTAGCAACATGAAGTTAGCTGGAGACAAGTCACAAGTGGGGTATCTCAGGGGTCTGTAGTAGGATGAATACAGATTATCATCTGCATTAATGATCTAGTTGTTGGAACAGCGTATGCCCTCAGCAAGGCTGCAAACACACAACTGAGGCTGACACACCTCATCATTTTGTTGTCATTCAAATGGACCTCAACAAATTGGAGAGATGGGCTGACGGTAGCCACATATATTTCAATGAAGGGAAAAGCCAAGCCCTGCACCTGGCATGAAATTACTTCATGTACCAGCACTGACAGGAGCCAACAGCCTGGAAAGCAGATTTGCCAAAAATTGCCCTGTGGGTTCTGGTGAGCACATGAGCCAGCAGTGAGTGACTGCAGCAAAGAAAGCATTGTCAGCAACTTGATGGAGTTGACCTCTCTACTAAGCCCTGGTGAGGAACACCTAGTGTGCTGGGTATAGTGCAGGGTTTGCCAGCAGAAGAGAGACAGCTTCATACTGGTGAAAATACAGCACAGCGTCACAGTGATGATTGAGCTCTTGTAGTACCTTTCATATGAGGAGAGATTGAGAGTGCCAGGACTGTTCAGCTTGGAAAAGAGGAAACCTAGGGGAGACCTTACCAATGTGTTTAAATACTTAATGGAAGACAGTAAAGAGAGATCCAGACTCTTCCCAGTAGTGACCAATGATACAGGACAAGAGGCAATGAGCATGAATTTGAATAAATAAATAAATTCCGTCTAAACATATGAAAATAGTTTTTTACTGTGAATATGGTCAAGTACTATAGAAGATTGTCCAGACAGGTTGTGGAGTCTCAGCCCTTGGAGATATTAAAATTCTGACTGGATACAGCCCTGAGGAATGTACTCTAGCTGACCTTGCTCTGAGAAAGTTGTTGGACTGGGTGAACACCAGAGATGCCTTCCCGCCTTAGCAGCCCCATGATTGCAGAGTTCAAGTTTAGCAAGATGAATCTCACCATGCATCTGTACAGCAATGAGTCTAAACTTGGGTTAGCGGGAAGGCAAACACTTCTGGAGTCTCAAAAGCATCTTTTCTACACTGATTGAAATTGCCAAATGGTTTGCTTAGTCATGACAGCCCACCACAGAAAGAATTCAATGTTCTAATAAAACCATGAACAGACAAGTACAGGTATTTTGCAGTGACAAAACATTTGCTTAATATATATCATTTTCTTGGACTAGACATAAGGAGAACTTTCTTCACAATGAGAGTGATGAGGCACTGGCACAGGTTGCCCATGGAAGCTGTGGCTGCCCCATCCCTGGAGGTGTTCAAGGCCACACTGGATGGGGCATTGGACAGCCTGATCTAGTGGGAGGTGTCCCTTCCCATAGGAGGAGGTTGGAACTGGATGATCTTTAATGTCCATTCCAACCTAAACTATTCTATGATTCTATGATCATTCACCAGTGTTCACAGAGTTCTGTATGAGCACTGATGGTAAATGAATTTCTCCAGTCAGCTGGACAGACACACATTACTGAATTAATGCTCCTGTACACTACAGGAATTATTCTCTTATTTTGTAATTTTAAAAAATCTAAAATATGAAGCATGAGTGCTCAATATCTTATTTAAAGTCCTTGCTTTATATCAGTCATAATCTCAAGTATTCATTCTTGTCAAAATACATTTCAGATAGTGTAACCTTTTAATACTTTGAAATAGGTACGCTGTAAACTACAAATGAGATTGCAGTAGCTGCTGTAGTAAAGTTCGTTCCAAAAAATTGTTTGCCCTGTTGCTGTTCATGGACACTGAGCAGATGGCTGATGTTTATTAGTTAAAAGCAGCACGTAGTCTTTTTCCTGATCTGCTCTCTGAATTGCCTTCTTTTAACTATGTTGTTCTCCAGTTGTCTAATGTGCACACAGTGTTAGTAGTTGTAAATTGGAGTAAATACACACTTAAAGACAAAGTTGTTTTTATAACAGAACAGCAAGGCAGAGCTAAGACTGTCTGACTTGCTCACCAGATATCTCAATAAGTTTATTTTTCTTTTACAGTTTTTGAAACTCTTAATTTACAAATCAGAATATTAATTTTGGGGATAATCACAGCAGCAATTTCATCTTCCACTATTAAGGCACTGAACTACATTTGTAAATTAAAACCTTGTTGGTAACTTGTTATCAAGGTATATTAAAAAAAGATCTTTCTTACACACAACTTCATTGCTTTGGCTCTGAAGACTCTGATAAATAATGAAGTTTCTAAATACTTTTTGGAAGTACTTTTTTAGATATTAATTACTTTGATATGTTACAGTCAGGCTCAGAACAGATTAGATACAGATTGTATCTATTCAAACCAAAAACTGGTCTGAATATGTACAAATATTCTTTCCTGCTTCTTAGTATACTTTTTATGTTTTGATTTTGACTTTTTTTCATTATCAATTCTAGGATTTGGTTAGACCTTTCAAGAAGCATCACAAAATTCAGGAAAAAAGTGCTAGAAATTTTCATTATGATTCCTGGGATAAGCACTGCACACAAGATCCTCTGCTTGCAATGATTCAAACAGAAGAAAGAGTTTATAACAAAGATCCTAACTGAAAAGCATAGACAATTATTTAAATAACTGAAAATGCCACTTCTTTAATAACAATTCCTTATGCAACCTCAATTTCATCATCTGGAATTTCTAATGTAAATTATTTTGATCAACACATGCCAGAATGAGCAAACACATGTGAAATGGAACTGACAATAAAACTACAATGAGTAATTCTCCTTGAAATGAGGTATTTGTCTCAATGAGTAAAGCTCCTTGAAATGACACATTTGTGAAGTATGCTCCCAAGCTTCCAAGGCACTCCAGCAGCACTTTATACATTACGAAGAATGTAACGTATAAATGTATAGTAATACCATACATTCTTTTGGATTCTTTCTTTTTTTTTATTTTGAGACTTTTGAGTACCACATAAAACAAACAAACAAGAAAAGGAAGATTAAATATTAATAAGAGCCTCATTTACTAGAGTGTCAAAGACATATGAGAAATAAAAATTGAAACACCTGGCAAAAATATGTTAAAACAAAGTGACTGGAAAGAACAAAACAAAACACAGCAAAGCTAAAAGGAAATAAATAATGGATGAATTAGTGGTTCCTCTTGCATTGTTAAAAACACAACAGAGGATCAAATGACATTAAAAGAGAACCAAGCATAAAAGCTTCTTTCTGGAAGAAGAACTGTCAACATTCTCAGAAACCATCTTTAATTCAGCAAAAACATAAAAAGGAAAAAATACAAACAAAAATTCACATTGTTTATTAAAGAAGGTTTGGAAGTTTTCCCTTTTGGGTTCACTTTTTGTCAAGTTAGTAAGCTTGTTCACCTAGGGGTTGAAATAGGAACACTCTATAAACAAAGTTAAGCAAATATGTAGAAAATTTATGCAAAAAGAAATGTAATTATATAAAACTTGTTTATCTTTCATGCAGTCTCATGGTATCTGTTACATTTTTCAGTATGTCTGGTGATTTCCAGAGTGATGTCTGCTCAGGCACAGACTGATTCCCTTTGCCCCGCAGTTTACACTTTATTTGATTCCCATAGCAAAGCTGAGGGGTCTTTTTTTGCTTTTCTTAGAGTCTCTTGGAGTTATGCCATCTCCTTGAGTCTCACTTTGATGAGAAAATATTGGGCTCTCATTGCTGAAACCCAACCAGAAGCTATTCACAACGTGATCTTTTTCTTGCACAAGCATTTCTGTACCTGGGCATAAGAATAAAAGTTGGTCTTTGTTCTCACTGTTGAGTACTTGTGTGACAAATCCTATTAAAAATGACTGATATACTTAAACTAGCACTTTTTTTTTCATTACTGTTATTTCTGGGACAGCGAGGCTCATTGGTCATACTAACAGTCTGACTGAACGTTAGACATTATTGCCCTTCTGTAAATGAGGAAGGTCAGAGAAGTTGCAACACCACAGCCTCTTCTCATGCCAGCAGGGCAACGTAGCCATCCTCTCCTATAATCTTGAGTGATTTGCTGCTGCTGTTTAGCACATCAGTGTCGAAGGTTTTTTTCATATTCTTATTCCTCATTGCTTCTGAGGGCATGTTTCAGTTGCATAAATGCAAGAATCTGAGAGTTTATTTGCTGTTTAGATATCCTGGCTGGACCCTAAGTGTCTTTCCAGAAAGTATAGCTTGTAATTAAGCCAAGTGTAACGTCTCACAGTCCTCTGCAAACATTTGCAAATCATATGTGAGCATATCTGGAAACCTTACATGGTTATATTTAGGCAAACAAATCACACTGTGGTTGACCTTTCTACTTTAAAGTTGGCTCTTTTCAGTCTCTAGGTAAAATTTTGCATATGGAAATTCAGTGAAACCTTTACTCCTGGTTTCAGCTGGCTCAGGTGGAGCCATCTGGAAGATTATGATCACAGGCAGTCTGTGGCTTATAGATTAGGAACCAGAACCCAGAACAATAATGTGCATATGATAGTAGGATCCTGTGCAGAATACAGGCTGGGGTGCAGTGATCCCTGGTCACATTCCTTGCTGAGAGGCCATATTGCTGGATGTTGCATAAACTGAAGTCAGTGGGTACAATAAAGGCTGTTAATTATAAGCAAGGGATTGCCACCTTGTCATGAGATCAAACAGTCGGAAATGTCCAGATCCACATTATTATGAATTCTTTAATTATAGAAAAAGGAAGGAATTAACTCCTTTTTGCAGATCGCTTGCAACCACAGTAGTGATATCAGGCTGGAAGGTCTTCAGTTGTTTTTCCTTCTCTCGGGTTTGATCACCATTTGAGATCTGTTTCCAATAAGAATAGGATGTATCAAACCAGATCCATGAAAACAGATGTATCTGTATTTGATGAGACAAAGGGGTTCCTGCGGTAGGCAGTGTTGATTATATAATCCTCTGTATCACCAACATGTAAAGACCCATGAGTCTTTACAGAGCAAGTTTAACATTTGGATTTTCTCAGTGAACTTGGGAGACTCTTGCTGATTGATCTCCTCAACCCAGCTGTTGAAACCCTTCAGAAGAACAACACAGCCAAGGAGATTGGGAAAAAGCAGAAAAAAGTTCACTGGTCTGTAGGAGTAATGGAGAAAGATATAGACAAGAAACAATCTTTCACTCCTTATGGGAGAAAACATGCTCACTTTTAAACATCTCAACTTCTTCAGAGCAGGGATGTGCAGCACAGCACTGAAAGAAGTATTTTTGTGACAGATATGCTATATCTGTTGGACTACTTCATGGAGGAGTCTGGAATTACTAATATAAAATAGAACTACAAAGCACACGTATTCACCAACAAAAAGAAGAAAAAAGATAGCTATTGGCAATGTTAACTAAGATGCATGTTTTGTAAGCAGTTTTTATACATCATTCTGAAGGCCAAGCATTGAGAAAAATAATTCAGCCTACATAACAAGACAACGATGGATAACAGTTATGTGCCCTGAAGTGAGCCTTTATAGAGGCTTTCCCCTTCAGAGTTGCTCAGAGGCTTCTTTCTTCTGCTTTATCAGGAATCAGCTCAGTCTGAAGCCTCAATGAATCACTTAAACAGGAATAGCTGACAGAGCTCATGAGAGGCTGCTAGGGTTTTCCAAGAGCTCATGACTCCTAGACCTCCCTACCCAGCAGCAGCTGCCACCAGGACTTTCCTCATTGTTTTTTTTGGGAACCCCCCACAATGTCAGCATCTCCCTCAGGATCTAGAAGATCTAAAACCCAAAAGCTACAGTGCCTGTCGTCTGTCTCTCTTTGCTCCATTCAACATGGTAAATTAGACCTGTGACTTCTCACTACTGCCCACAAAGAGCAAGCTGTGGTCCAGATATCTATCTCAGCAATTCCTCTACAGCTTGGAGTTACCTATGTCTGAACATGGGGGAAATATCTCTGGCATTTGATGGAGACACATTTGGACTGAACACTGAGCTTGCAGAATAATAAAGGAGAAGAACCTGGATTCCACCTGGAGCAGCAGGTTTACAAAAAGCATGCAATCCAGACAGCAAAGAAAGAAGCACAACGTCTGCTTTACAGATAGACAGCTATGGGATAAATGGACCAACTGATCTGTATGAAGGCTTATATAGTGGTTAGGAATCCAGTGAAGAACAGCTCAAAAACAGGTTATGCTAGCAAGCCTGAAATATATTTCATTTAATTTGTTTATTTGTTCTTTTTTCATATTCAGACAAGACTAAGTTACCTGTAAACATCAAGTGTATATTTACACAACATATCTTATGTATATAGAGGTATATTAAAGGACTTCAGAAATATCCTCCACTCATCTTTCAATTATCATCACACAATGTCAGTCTTTATTATCCTTTCACAGCTGGCACTTCTCCACTTTTAGCAAGAAAAAATGGCTGGCTTGGTAGATGAGAGCAGTGAATATTGTCTGCTTAGACTTCACAGAATCATAGAACCGTTTAGGTTGGAAAAGAATTTTCTCCCATAAAATAAAGCTTTTGACACTGTCTTCCATAAGATCCTCAAAGAAAAGCTGATGAAGCATGGATGAACAAACAGAAAAGTGGCTTGAAAACTGATTGAAAAACCAAAGAGTGGTGATCAGTAATGCAAAGTCTTCGTGGAGGTCGGTGACTAGCAGTGTACCCCAGGGGACAATCCAGTCCTTATCAACACCTTCACTAATGATCTGGATGATGGGGTAGATTGTACCCTTGGCAAGCTTGCTGATGACCCCAAACTGAGAGGAGAGGCTGATATATCAGAGGGTTATGCTGCCATCTAGAAAGGGATCAACAGGTAAGATAAATGGGCTGGCAGAAACCTCATCGAGTTCAACAATGGAAAGTGCCACATCCTGCACCTGGGGAGGAAAAACTTCAAGTGCCAGGACATACCGAGTGCTGACCAACTGTTGTGGAGAGGAGGGAGCTGACCTCTTCTCTTCAGTGACAGGGGACAGGACAAGAGGGAATGGCCTCAAGATCCAGCAGGGGAGGTTCATGCTGGACATCAGGAGAACATTCTTCATGGAAAGGGTCATTGGGCACTGAACAGGCTGCTCACAAGGAGGTGGTTGAGTCACCCACCTGGAGGTGTTTAAAAGACGGGTGGATGAGGTACTGAGGGGCATGGTTTAGTGATCGACAGGAATGCTTGGACTTGATAATCCTGTGGGTCTTTTCCAACCTAGTGATTGTGTAAATAACTGAAGGGAGAGTACAAGGAAACTGGAGCCAGTCTCTTTTCAGCAGTGCTCAGTAATAGGACAAGAGGCAGTAGGCACAAACTGAAAAACAATCACAGAATCACAGAACAACCAAGTTGGAAGGGACCCATCGGATCTTCTAGTCCAACAATTCCTATCTAACACTAAACATTCCTATCTAACACTAAACTAACTAAATAAGCTCCGCACCAGGAAACATCCTTTTACTGTGAGGGTGACCAATCCCTGGCATAGCTTACCCACAGAGGTTGTAGAATCTTTGTCCTTGGAGGTAGTCAAAAGCCATCTGGACATGATCCTGCATGATAGGCTCTTTGTGGCCCTGTTTGAGTGTGAGGTTTGACCAAATGGTCTCCGAAGGTCCCTTACAATCTCAAATGTCCCTTGATTCTTTGAAAAATTATTTGAGTCTAGTTTTTGATTAAGAAGATTCGATGAA
Source organism: Coccyzus lansbergi (assembly GCA_033558105.1). NCBI lineage: Eukaryota > Metazoa > Chordata > Aves > Cuculiformes > Coccyzidae > Coccyzus > Coccyzus lansbergi. Next base: position 626,034 of record JAUMJK010000197.1, read on the forward strand.
TCACCTTTTTTGACATGTGATTTCCCTTTCACAGATTTTATAATACAAATATTAAAAATCTGAAATTTGTGTGCTTTTCCAGTGTGCAGCAATACTATTGAATAATTCCTACTAATTTCCTCTAAAAGAGTACTTGAAACCTAAATTGTCCATGTTTTTCAGATTACTAATCCTTGTAAATGTTCAGAATTTTGGGTTTTATTCCCCTACTCTACACAAGAAGAAAAAAAAAGTAAATTCTCAAAACCTCCTCTGACATAAAACAAATAATTTCCTTCCCACTCCCTATCATTGAGTCCCCAAGTGAAATATTGGCACCAACAGAATCAACAGAAGATTACCACTCACAGTTGCCTTAGGCAACGCAATATCCTTATAGATTTTATTATACTCTCAATTTTATGTATAAAGAATTTATTTTTACACTGAGAAAATCTTTCAAAGCAGTGAGCTTTCTGAAGTCTGGTCTCTGTGAAGTTACCAACCTTTTTAATTAATGCCATGAAGGCACTACAGTCTCTTCAGTACAATACAATGAATTTAAACAAGTTAAAACAAACACAAAAGAACTTTACTCATAAGTCCTCATACTCTGACTCCTAGGAATGATTAGTAGACAGTCTTGCCAAAACTATGATTTTATATCCATGAAGCCTGCCATTAGCACCTTCAGATGGAGTAAAATTTCACCTGTCTTCATTGTCAATTTGATAAGGTTTATTGCATGCTAGTATACATATTTTGAAACCTAGGGATGCATAAATAGAACTAATTATACTCTTTAAAGGATACCAGTCAGCCTTCATGATGAATTTTCTGATGCTGAAAAATTAAAGATAAATTTTCCAAGTCTATTTCTATTTCTATGTAATCTGTATTATAGAGGTACAAAATAACACAGTGTTAGTTATCTTGTCACAAAGATTCACAAGATCACAAAACGTATCAGGTTAGCAGTGCTCAACTCCCCCATTTTACTCATTAGGAAAGGACTGGTAGAGTGAAAACCACAGCCAATGTTGGTTCAGCAAGCATGACTCAGGGTAAAAGATTTGCCTAGGGTGGCCTCTGGCTTAGTCAATAAAGAGACTGCAAGAGGTAAAGAAGCCCTAGGAGAAATAAGGGCAACAGATTAATGCAGTAAGCTGTTTAACGTAATATCTAATTTGTGAACAAGAGGTCATAGCCTGACACTCCGTGCCCTGGTAGCACATACACAACATTATGTAGACATTATGTCTGTTTAAAAGAGTGGTTGTAGTACAAAACAAATACTCAAAGTCAGCACTGGATGTATAAAAACAGTGCCTACAAGACAACTGGAGACACCTTTCCAAGAGACAAGGTTAGAAAGGTGCTATCACTAATTAGATCTGAACAACAGAAAAGTGTTTGATTACTTTTAAATCCTTAGAGGAATAGGCTTTGGTAGACCATATGGTCTTCTGCTCTGAAACACTCCCATCCATTTTAAAAGAAAGGTCTGTACTTAGCCCTCCACAAGAATAATAATTTGGGTGCTGAATGTACAATACAGCTCTTCTGTCAATGCATAGACTACGCAACATCATAGTGAAAGAACTATATGAGAGGTTCTGTGGCCAAGCTGTTTCACTACACATGCAAGTGGCAAGTTATTCACCTGCCCACTGCCTACCTACAGCAGGATGACACAACAAGACATCCCACAAGACAAGAAGCAAGGAGCCACAAAGGATCCCAACAGGGCCTTACCAGGTAATGCCCATCCCACCACCAGGAAAACATGGAGATGTTGGCCACACTCAGCCAACAGTCTAGATCATCAGACAAGATGATGGCAGTGAGAAAGGTTCAAAGTCGACAGAGAAAGTCAATCCACAGATTGGGTCTTATGATTGCCAGGCACACCTGCTAAGAAATCAGCCTGCTGGTCCAACATGACCAACATGGCCCATGACTAGGCAGACACATGGCCATAACTAAGCTGCAGGTCAGCACCACCACAGCACCACTCAAGCAGATATTAAGGGGCCAGGACAGGGCTTAAACAGGGAAAGTGATGCTGGTGGATGTCACAGGTGAAGCTGGTCTGGCAATTAAGACCTATCAGTGCCCTCAGAGTGTCATTTGGAGGGTAAGATCTCTGCGTGCTTTTTTCTACCAACACTTAGTGCAAGTAACAGAGAAAATGGTATTTTGTTGGGATATTCAGTGTACTTTTTTTCACCAAAGTTGGTTGGTGCAACTGATTAGTGCATTCTGTCATCAGAATAACTGTCAAAAGCCATCCAGGAATAAACAATTCCACTTTTTTACTTAGAACACATGGGGGTTTTGAGCAGAGAGAGCCAACAAACTATCATATTCTGGTATAAGACACCTACGTATCAAGTGCCTAGGTCTTTTCTACAAAATTCTACTTTTACTGTTTGGTAATTTTTCAAATTTTTTGAGCCTACTATCTACATATACTGTGTTCCTACAGTATTGTTTTTCTAAACAACATGATATGTTAAAACCTCATTTTTTTCAAAGCTACCGTGCAGATAAAAGAGCAAAAGGAAAACAATATGGGAAGGGGGAGGAAGGGGGAAGTTGTCCAAGCATTATGTAATTTTTGCCTTAGTTCATTAGTACTTCAAAGATGTTTTATAACTCTTTTTTGATCTCCTTCTTGTCTTTCTCTAGGATCTCTCCACTGTGTATAATGTAGCCCTGTGATGTCAAGGAGTCCTGTGCCATTGTAGCAGTAAATTATTTTCAGCCTCATTTTTAGGGTTGTATAGCCATGCTTCTGCCTGCGTGTGTGCCCTCTCTGTCCCCAATTACTTTTGAATCTCTTGTTTCATAATCACCATCACATTTGACAGAACTGGACAGATTTTACTGGCACAAAGATCCTGGAAGATTTGTGAAAACAAGTGGACCAAGAGATGAGAGAGAATGAAGTCAATCTTTATCAAGCATCAGCAAATCCATAGCAAGCTCAAGTCTGAGTGCTACTTACATGAACACACATGTGTTTACAAGGAGAAGTTAATTTATTCCAGTTACCTTCTTTTTTCTGGAGAACATTATGTTACAATTTGAAAAGTAAAAATGTCTTGACTCTTACTTTCAACTGGTTCTTCATGGCCTTTTGAGTGTGGAAATAGTGATGACATTCATTCTTCATCAGAGACATGGGTAACATTGCAACATTGCTAGATTTGCACCTTTATATACACTGGTCATGTCAGGCACTTATATCACTTGATGCACACTAAGATATCAAGCCTATTTCAACAAGGTGAGTGTGGAAAGCTATAGGGGGATTCTTGTAGTGTTTAAAGTAATGCTACAATTATCATTAGAGAGGAACCATCCTGCAACACAGATGCTCTCCTCTGACCTCCTACAGGCCCTTCTGGCCACCAGTGCACAGGAAATTGTCACACAGGGTCTTCTGCTCTGCCTCAGAGAGATTTCCATACATGCAAGGGGACATCATAAATTCAGGAGCTGCCTTTGATGGGTCCAGCCCTTCTGTGAGGACCTGGGACCCTGTAGTTGCTTGATCAGCATATGTAGGCGAAGCTAATTCTTCCTTGCATAAAGGGACACCCTCTTTGCTGGGACCACTGACAGACCTCTGACCTTAACGATTTCCTGACACTACTTCAGTGATTATTTAATTTAAAAAATAAAGGATTTGCCTCTTAGGACATATGATCCTGTAGAAATAAGCAGAAAGAAGTGTGTTGCAGGTGACAAAGACGAGCCTGCTTCCTCACCACATCCAGCATGCTTCAACATAGGCAACTTCTGAGTGGTTAAACCTTCAGCAAGATAGCTAGAGTGAAAGGGGATAGTCCTGCTCTCTTGCCATCAACATGATTTTTCCTGACTGTCATCAATTCTTCATCACTTGACCTCTAATAAGTCAGAGGAAATCCCATAGGCATGCATCCACCTTCCTTACTTTAGATGCAGATTCACATGCCTGCTTACCAATGCACTTAAGGTAGTGCCTTTATTCTTCGAGCACACGAACAGAATCGTGGAATCACAGAATCATAGAATAGTTAAGGTTGGGAGGGACCTTAAAGATCATCCAGTTCCAAACCCAATGCCATGGGCAGGGACTTCCCACTAGATCAGGTTGCCCGAGGCCCCATCCAACTTGGCCTTGAATACCTCCAGAGATGGGGCAGCCACAACTTCCCCTGGAAACCTGTTCCAGAGTCTCATCACTCTCATGGTGAAGAAATTCTTCCTTATATCAAGCCTAAATCTGCCCCTCTCCAGTTTATACCCATTTCCCCTCATCCTATCACCACAAACCTTTATGAATAGTTCCTCTCCAGCTTTCATATAGGCCCCTTTCAGTTACTGGAAGTTCATTATAAGGTCTTCTAGGAGCCTTCTCTTTTCCAGGCTGGACAACCCCAACTTTCTTAGCCTGTCCTCATAGAGAAGGTGCTCCAGCCCTTTGATCATCCCTGTAGCACTCCTCTGGACCTGTTCTAACAGCTCCATCTCCTTATGTTGAGGATTCCAGAACTGGACACAGTACTCCAGATGAGGTGTCACAAGAGAGGAATAGAGGGGCAGAATCACCTCCCTGGACCTGCTGGCCAAGCTTCTTTTGATGCAGCCCAGGATACAGTTGGCCTTCTGGACTGCGAGTGCACATTGTTGGCTCATATTGAGCTTCTCATCAACCAGCACCCCCAAGTCCTTCTCTGCAGGGCAGCTCTCAATCACGTCATCCCCAATCCTGTACTGAAATAAGGGATTGCCCTGACCCAGGTGTAGGACCTCAGCCTTCTCCTTGTCTGTTGATACCTAATCACCATTTCCAACAGTTAGTGAAGGTACGTTCTCTTTGACCTTCCTCTTTTGATTGACAAACCTGTAGAAGCTACTTTTCTGGTTTTGTTAAATTGAAAGTCCTGTATGCTGCACAGAATATACTCAACTGCATAGTGTACATACTAAATATCATTACATACATTATATATTGCATACATTATATAGCATGCAATAATGAATATATGCTATATGAGTAATGCTATTTTATGTTTGTCAGTTGTATGCATTTATTGTACGCTTAAAATAATACTAGTTATTTGTGTTCTGTATACATCTAGAAGTAGGGAAAAATACAGTAATATGATAAATTGATGATAATGAATGCCATAAAGGTAAATAACTAGAGATCTCTTTAAACCAATCTTCAAATCTTTTAGGTATCACAAGGAAGCAGGGGAACATGCACCAAAACCTATGATAGAATTGGGGTAGTGGAAAGTAAATCATCCTCATCTAAGGACGAAAATAGCTACGAAAACCTGAAGGAGCTCTAGAAACTGTAACAAGCAATACCACCTGGAGAAAACATTAAGGACAAGAAACAAATTTTGCAGGCAGTGTGTAACAACATGTTTTATTCAAACAGCAGCTACTTTTGGAAAACGTGGTCAAGCTTTTGTGCATACAAACCATACTTCAAGAACAGACTAACAGCTACTATTAGAGGCAGCATTACAAGTTCTTGGTGAAGCAATTTCTGTGAAGGAAGAAAGGAAGGAAGGAAGAAAGGAATATCACAAGTTTAGTCATTCGTGGCAATGTAACTGAAGCTGGACACCTGAAGTGTGTAAACAAGATCCCTTACATTTTTTATCACTAACTGTAGGAATTTTGCATCATGCAGCTGTGATTCCTATCCAGAAAACATCTCTCATAATTAGCTTGTGTATATCTTTAAACCACAGGTTATACAGGCTGTTAGACAGATGAAAGGTAAATTAACAGTGAATCAATCTCTTTCAACAGCTGCTCATGGCCCAGTGACTTATTGCATACATCTGGAGCACAGCTGTGCCTGACAGGGTCTGTGATGGAGACAGTGTTTCTGGTCAGTTTTACCTCATGCTCCAGCAATCCCACCTTCACGCAGTCCCACATAAGCTATGTAAACTCTCCACCCCTGTGCCCTACCACTTGCTCTGTAAAGCCAATTATCTGAATCATTGTTTCCTTAATCCCTACTTATGCCACCTGAAAGCACTCATGGAGGAGGCATATACTAGTTCTCTAAAAATTTGGGGCAGAAATAGATGGGACTAGAAGAGGAATGTGTTTTCTCTTACACAAGCACGTGCACCCCTCTCTCTTATTCACATGCCTCTCCCTAATTTTGATTGTTTGCAACCAAAATTGAGTCAAATACACAAAATCCATGCACATTTCAAAACTGAAGCCAGCTGCTTCATCTCAGTCCCAGCTACCTGCTCATATTGTCATTGAATGCCCAGCAGGTTACCCAGAAATCCTGGGAAGAGAGCAGTGTCTAAAGCACCATGTTGTGTACCCTGGGCTGATATTATTTCCCTATAGTTACTCTGTCAGAAAACACTGCTTCCTAATATTTAGAAGCAGAAAAATTAATCAGGAGTGTTCTCATTGCACCTTGACACAAAAAAAAAATGCACTCAAGTGAAGCATCTGCTCTCCCAAGGACATTAATTCACACATTTCACATATGACTTCCCATATCTTGAGCTCCATTTTGTTCTTCCTTTTCCCTTCCTCTTTCCCTTCTTTGGATCAGGAGGAAACTTTCTCATTCAGAAAAGCCCAGCCTCACAGCAAAAATAATCAGCAAGCACCAGCTCCTGGTCTAGGAGATCAAAAATCCTCACTCCCTGGTTCCCTACATTACCCTGAACGCTTCTTACAGTTAGGAGAAGCAGCCTTTCATATGAATAGGATATTCAGGAAGTTTGGAAGGATTTTTCCTCTATTTGGGGATTTACATTATCTCCATATGAATCTGCTCGGAGGATGAAGCCCAACTGTTTATGCTGAAGCCCAACCCTTCTTTGTAGGGGTTCTTTCATGAGAGTTTTCATCCATCTGGGAGGGCAGGAAGAGGCATTTTCTCTGCAACTGCTACACATGAATCAGCTGGCACCCACATTGCCCATATTCTTCCTCGAGGACTTTTAGGACATGGTGTTCACAACACTGCGAGTCTCTAATCACTCAGAGAAATCTGAAGGTTTGTTCGCAGTCAACAGCCTGTCTCTTAGCAGAAAGAAGATGGGTTTCTGCACTTCCGTTATATGTTGACTGTAGGTCACTGCTTGTAATTTCCTAGTCCCAGTGCTCAGGTTTTGGTCTTCCATGATGTCTTACTTTTCTCACACTTTACTGGCCTTCTGTGTTTCACACTACACAATCAGTAGGATGACAAATATGACATAAGTCTCCAGTTCAGCCTCCTGGGTGCTCTCAGCCAGTATGCCAGAAATGTAATGACTTTTCTTTTTTTGGTTTATTTTTAATAACATTATCTAGATAGTGGCTGTAGGCACCTGTTGAGCTTGCCCTATGCTCCACATCTCCATATAAAAAGATGATGATACTAATAAAATAATAATTTGAATAGCGTTTATGGTTTAAAAGGAGTGATTTGATGTGCACATACTCAAGTCCAGACCTGGAGGTCTTTCACCCAATTAAAGCATCCTGCACTTGGGCATGCATTACAGTTAGCGCATAGGAGCTGCAGATTTACTTGTATTCTCAATCTGGTCATAAAACCGGATCACTGTTTGCCTCCAGCTTAACCCTGTTACAGCTGAGTGGCTGAAGAAAAACTACGGAAGAATCTATTAGACTAAATCTCTTCTTTAAAAAGACTGTACATGTCCCAAATAGATAGGGCAATTTTCTGTCTCTCATGTATTGCTGCTTTGTAGTACAATGCACCGCTGAGTGTTTCAGGGAAATTAAAACACGAGTACCCTTGTACCTGCCCCATGAGACTACAGATACAAACTCTGGTCCCAATCTAGGGTCACTGGGGCAAGGAGTATCTCATTGGACTATTTTATCACTTATGACTAGCACAACAAAGCTTGACCCAAGACTCAAGCAACATCACGGTGTAAGCTGGATACACTAATGTGGAAGAAATACTTTCTTTTCTTTGCATGAGTTTAAAATCTACAGTCTATAAAAATACTAATGTGTAGCCACAACCATGCCTCTGTGTGGCACACCCTGACAAAGGACTGACATTCCAGGTTGACCTGGGGCCTACTTTGTCTTTGTCTACCTGCCTAGCATTCACTGGTTCTGGACTTGTGAATTGATTTCCTGGCTAGACCTTGGACCTATCCCATCACCATGAGCTTGCATGGGATCTGGACACTTGTTTCAGCCTGCCAGTGATCCTGTGCCCTGCCCTGCTCCCTCTCTTTGGGGAGTGGGATTGGTCCTGGCTGATGAGACCCTGTGGGCCCCTGTGGAAATCCCTGTGCCTCTCTGCTCCCAAGGAGCTTCTGGCCCTTGCCACCTACTAACATCATAACTTTCTGAAGCACATCTCCACTATTTCCTCAGTTAGTAAGAAAAGAAGAGATTTTCGGAGGGTTGCTGGAAGATAAGCAGAAACTTCAATTAGGGAGAGTGAAAAAAGGCTACAAACTAAAACTAAAAAGAGGAGTGCTGCCCAGTATGGATATCATCTACAGGGTCCCCAGAGGATTGTTTTCCATAGTAAATAACTTCACCTTCTTAACAAGTGTTCAAGTCAGATTTCTTCAGTCATTCATCAGAAATGGACAATACCTGTCACTTGTTATTTGCACCCTTTCAGGGATCTCCCTGGCTCTGAAACTGGCCAGCACTTAAATGCATAAGGCAATGATACAAAATAATGGAAGCCCCTTGGCACACGTCTTAATCCCATTAGTAGAATGCTGAAATCTGTAGCTGAACAGTGACAGCATTTTAGCCAGATAAAGATTTAGCTTGTTTTGGTTTTCCCATGTTACGGTTGTGTAATATCCTGTGCTCTCCTCAGAATGATTTGAGTTCTGTTGTTTCCTCTTTGGTATTTGGGGATGCAGCCAGGACTTACATTAATGAAAAATATAGCTCAGATCATCAGTCATGAGAAGTCACTGCCACCTGATGCTTCCTGTGATCTCTTTGAAATAAAATGCTTAGGACTGCATTTCAGCCACTCCTGTTGTCCCCTGCAGGGGAAAAGACAAATTTTCAGAGAAAACTCAATTTTCACAGCTTTGAAAGGTAATTATGGGGAACAGCAACAGGTTCCCTTTCCTTGAATGCCTAGAGTCAGGAGGCTATGCTTTCAGATTCGTTCCTTCCAATACTCTACATAAAGTGGGTCATGTTAGGGTTGTGTCCAGAAGAGTTATTCATTGACCTTTCTGAAACATCCCTGCAGTCAGGCCCATGCTGCACAGTTCCACAGTGGAGGTTCGGAACGGTTCCTGCAAAAGGGGAAGGGAAAACAAAGCATCCATTTCACTGCTACCTGTGTCAGCTAAACTCACACTGAAAATGTGCCTGTTCTGCACCAAAAATCAGTCAGAAGGGCAATGACTGACATATTCAATGGCAACTGTGGAAGAAGTAAACGTAGAATGTAGAGTTACTTCATTAGATAACTTACAACTCAGCCACTTGACTGACTGATAGTACTGCTCAGAGGACCACCTTCTTAGTGCATCCTTGCTGCTTTCCAAGAAGACAAAGAACAGGGTATGTAGTCTGTGTTTATTAAAGTCAATGGCAGAGCTCCTGGTTCCTATTCATGAGATCTCTGAAGAAGGAAGAAATGCCCCTGTGCAGCTCTAGGGGCATAATGTGGGCATAAAACAGGTGGTTACTGAGAAAATTAAAATAGGACTTGCCAGTAACACAATAGAAATGAATGATAGGTGTGTTCTGCATGCAGACAACCTTGAGGTCCTCTGAACATCCATCCAGCAAACATACAGCACTCTTTCTGCTTGCTTGTGCCCCTGCTTTACCAGCTGTGGAGTGGGAAGCAACTCCAAGGAGAAGGACCATGCTTCTTTTGGGAACTAGCAGTGAGAAGATGTTGGTTTGGATCCAGGGGAGAACAGTGTATGGCGGTGCTCCCAGCACCTTGGTTTAGAGGACACAGGACTATAGACGGGATGCAGGGACTGGGAAAAGCTTAAATATAGGCATTAAATGGATTTGATCAAGCATTGCCCTTTTAAACTTAGAGTGCTTCACAGGATTATCAGTCAGACATATCCTAACAGAGCATGGGTAGCTCTATAGGAATATTTTGCTATTGGCAGGTCAGTTGTCACATTCACATGAGCAACTAGGACTCCATTTGTTGCTAATATTGTGAAAGGTTACATGGAGACATACATTACCTTTGAGTTGCTGAGTATTTTGGAAATTCACTGTCCAGTCAACACATTGATTTGGATGTAAATTGCTCATAGTTTTGCATCCTTAATAGAGGTACAGTGTTTAGGACAAAAATATCAATATTTCACTAAATAATGTAAGTTAAGTTATTGTGCACCACTTTCACTCTCATCTTTTCCTCGTATGTTGCATTTAAAATTGCTCAGAAATTGAACTTACAAGGTGATAATTTTTTATGTGTTTTTTAATCTGTATCAGGGCATGTCTTAGTTTTATAACGCTTAACTTCCAAAGGTAACATGGTCTCACAAATCCCCTTGGATTCAAAAGCATTTAGAAGTTCTCAGCACCTCTGAACATCAAGTCCCTGAATGTCCATAACCACATTTCAATCAGCTATTTAGGCCTTCATGGTCAGTGCACACAACACCTTGCCCAACTCCTCGAGGAACCATCTACAGATGTCTCCCAATTTCCATGACAAAGGAGGATTATGGGATTGTCTGCTCTCTGCCTTTCTGCCTAATATTTTAGTGTCTTGCAGAAAAGGGAAAAGATCTTCAATGCCAAGTTTTGCTGAAGGCCTTGCTGCCAATGAAGATGTATTTTTTTCTCTGGTATACTATAAGCTTGCCTCTCTGGTTCCTCACTTGTTCTTCCAGGCATGCAGTAACCATCTGCCTGAATGCCACCCTACAGTCACAAAAACTGTAGAATGCAATTATGAAATGCAGTAAAACCTCCTAGAGAAAGGATCCTGTGGGATGTGTGGTAATGTCAAAGCTCCTTGCAAGGGGAATGCAGCTCTGAAGTACCCTGACAAGGCTTTATAGGTTCTGCTCTATCCAAGCCTCCTTGTAGGCTGTAGCAGACAACCCAGCTGTGAGTACCTCTTATGTGTTCTCCTCTGTCCTGTTATGCAAAATGGATTAGTGTCTCCCAGAAGGTGCAGTGAGTACAGCCCTCAGTTCTCACACACCTCTCATCTCCCAAGAGCTCTGGTTCAAACTCTAGCATGGTCAACAAGGCAGCATCTGGAGAACTTGATGTTCCACAGGTATATAGTGGAGGAAACCCAGTAAAAGGCCGTCTCTCTTGGCACAGTCTGCCATGGTAGCCAAGGCAATTTGTGTCCCCATATTACCATGAGAATAAAACACCAGTCTTACACCTTCATATAAAAAATGGGTTCAGATTTCTGCATATGCGTCCGTTATTTGTCAGTCACCTCAGTCAAGGTGAATTTCCTAGTTGTCAATACTGAACATAAAGGTTGAAAACCTCTTGACTTGAAAACAATAGCCGGTATCTCTGTAATTCTGCCACATGCACACTAGGCACAGGTTTGGTTAGGTATGGTAAAAGCTGATCTGAAAAATGACTAGGCACTCCTAGAGTGTAAGAGTGTTTGGGTTTTTTAAATGTTTTTGCTAATACCTAATTTCAACAATACAACGGAAATATTTAAAAAATAGAAGTTTAGCCACAGCAGCCTTTGGTTGTTTGGTGTGCTTCTGCACTAGGATCAACTTTTTGAAACTTACTCCAGCTGCTGCTCTGGACCTTAGTCCCTCACCCAGATGGAAAAGGCACTTTCTGTCAAATGCAACATGCTGCTTGGGCTGCAGGCAGACAGCACTCCTGGGCACATAAATACGAACCTACTAGACAAGATTGGTTTGAAAGCCTCGCTTCATCTAGATTGACCCAGAAAATTAGGTAAATGATGTAAAGCAGTTGTTTGCCCAGCTAAAGCATCCTTTCAACTTCCCTGTTATCAGCTAGATCTGTGCAAGGCATGTCTGCACTTGCATTCACTCAAGGAGGGAGAAAGTAGACATTCATTAAAAAATAACTTAGACTCCCTTTAAATTCAACTTGTACTTCTAGAGCAAAGTCCTGAGTTGGATATACAGAATCAGCATTTGCGACACAAAATCAAGGAGTTTTATTTACCATGAGGAGCAGAGATGATGCTGTAGTCTCACTTCTTCCCTATGTCTATCAATCTTGAATTCTCTGAGACTCACCAGTTCAGTAAATGATCAAGCTCGGAGGTGGCTCATTTTTCTGTAGGTCTATAGCTATATATAGAGTAGCATTCTCAATATCACATGAGGGGTATTTTTAAGCAGCATTTGAAGAAATTCATGAGTCACCAGATGACTCCCTTTGAACAATGAGAGCTTTTTTCACCAGTAATGTAAAAATGTGACCAATGCTCATAAAATACACTCCACAGAAATTACCTGAAAGGGCAATAAAAAAGCTCTGCAATACATTTCCTTGACTGTCTTTGTCTTTACTCAGTTTATAACAAAGGAGTCATTTTTCATGCAGGTTGCATTATTTTGGTCTCCATGTCTGATAAGTCTTTTAACTGACAGACCTTGAGCTTTGTGGGTTTAATTCGACCCTTTACAGAGAGCAGGGTTAATATGATGGCTGATATGAGCCTTTCATGGACCATGGACCATGCACCATGGACCATGGACCATGGTGTGGTAGAGTAGAAATTTTAATTCAAATCCATCTCTAGTAAGCATTTATTAATGTTTTTTAGCAGACTACGTTTTTTGGATGTTAGTCATGTTTGGTTTTATACTATGTTCCCCTTCCCCCAAACTCTCAAACTTATTCTGCTATTAACTCTCAAACTTTATCAGCTAAAAAATTCAGCCAGAACATATAATTCTGTTTCAAGTCATAGAGACCACAAGTGGGAGTTGTGCTGTACCTACTAAAGGGGTAATGGGGCACAGTTATCATTTGTGTTTTCATTGTGGCAGGAAGGACAAACCACAGTTTCGAGATCTCACACTCTTGCAATGTCAAGCAGGCAGATTACTATGTAAAATATTGCACAAAATCCTGAAAGGAACTTCAAGTCAGACTTGGTTCAAATTTTAGCTAGATGAGCCAGCTGGAAAATCAAAGAGGATCAAAATGGAAAGAGGGGTGGAGGGGAAACCCAGCATTTTTCCTCCTAAATTGTTTCAGTTTGGTTTCTGGCAGACACAAGTTGAGCTTATTACAGCATTTTCAAATACCCTCAACCTCTGGGACATTTCTCTTTGCTATTTCTTTGCATTTATCACCATACTATTAGGCAAGTTTCCCCAATAGCTTATATCTGGAAGCCAGCTGGTCCTACTCCCATCCGTTACTACTCTAGGCACTCCCAGGCCACAGAAATCTTTCGTAACACTACTTTTCTTTCCCATTAAGATCATACATACACCATATTTGTTGGTTTTAGCAAACATATTCTTTGGGAAGAAGAGGCTGGGAACAAGATGATAAAGTACAAATCTCTGGACCCTTTGCAGTCTATGGGAATGCTGCCATTGCCTTCAGTGGAGCTAGGATTTTAGCTGGAGTTTTCCTCCAAAACCAGCATTCATGTCACATCTCTAAAATAAATATTACAGAGAAGAATCAAAAGTAGGGAGATACTGCTCTTTCAGTAGTGTTCCCATCTCAAGCAAACAATTGCTATGCCAAGGTGACAGGTGAGACAGGAGAGAAAAGCTACGATGGGAGTGAAATTCCTATTTATCTCAGGTTGTCATCAAGGGAGGTCCCTGGCCCCAGAGGTGATGGAAGTACAGCTCAGAAATGCTGAGTCAGCAGAGCAGGCTGGTGGTGGGCCCACTAAGAGCTACATCAAAGGCTTGTATCAGCACAGTTTTGCAGTTCTCTCCCACCTTGACAGCCTCCAACCAACGCTACATACCACCTCTGCCCCATACTAGCATGGTAGCCCTAACTCTGGCTGAGGCTGTCACAGGAGGAAGGAATATCAATAGATTCCAGAACTACTGCAGCTAATCAGCATCTTCTTGATGGACCTTACCATAAAGGAACAGACCTTTGCTGCACATCAGTGACTATTGTTTTGGACATAGCCACTGAATGACACAAACCACTCCAAGGGGTTTTAATTGTTGAGTAACCACATAGCAAGCCAGAAAGCAACTGTGATTTTCCAACAGAGACTTTAGCCATCCTCCTATAACTAGGAGACTTTGAGTTAGCTTCAAAATCTCCAGCCTATCTTCAACTTCACCCTGATGCACTCCTTTCATCAGCAAGCTTTTGAATGTTTCCGCAAAGCAAAGCTGCAAGCCAGTGAACCAAACCAGTCACATGTGTTAACTGAGCAGCAGTAAGTGCCATTAGAGAACATGTAGGTGTTTAACAACAAATACCACTAAATCCACAAATAACTTTTATCCTGTTTGCTGCACCGCATGCACACAACAAAGTCCCTGCTTATTTGGTTTTTTGGCTTAGCTTCTGCTTGGTTTTGTCTTTATAAAGGATTAAAAACAAATTCTCAGCTTTGGTTCACTGAAAAAAATGTTGTCATCTTCATTAATTACTATTCACAGCCTGCTTCACCTTTGATCAAAGCCACAAGACTCAGAAGATTCACTACAACACACCTTCTAATGATATTACATTTCAGATTAATAATCTGGTGGAAAAAAAAAGATCTCAGATTAAGTGACACTCTCAATTTGTACAACACATTGCATCTGGTATTTTCAGGTTCATGGGATCTTAAACCCAAATATTTTTGTTATTTTTGATTGTTAAACTACTTTCTAATAAGTATGGTTTCAATTGTATTAATATACAGCTCCACCTCCTCCAAAGTCTCCTGGTCACCATATAACATAGTCTCTGGCTATAGCATCTCTCCAGTGCTGGCATCACAGGTAGCCAGACATTTTCCCTAGAACATTTTTCCCATTAATTTTATAATGAACAATGACTTCCTGCAGAATACTCAATTTGACTTGACTGCTCTGCTGCAAACAACATTTTTCTGTAAATAGATGGGAAAGAGAAAGGAAAAAAGAGGACAATTGTCACATCACCTTTTAACATCAGAGAGGGCAGTAAGTAAAATTTGCAGGTAGCAGGTTTGTGCAGAAAAGCAGAGTTGGCACTTGACAGAATTAAAGTTCATAACCCTTTTTTAATGGGACATTGAGGGTACCTAAGGCTTACACGAGTTTTGCAAAGGAATTACTTATATTCAGGGGGCAGACCATGAAGAAGTGTTAAACGAGCTGTTCCCTTAATCAAATGCACTGCTACCCTGAGCATTCAATTTCAAGAAAAATAACAGAAGACTATGCTAATAGCAAGTTATCTTTCTTACAAATCTTGGGAGGTATTAGAGAAAAAATAACCAAAATGTATCCGTGATTTAACAGTATTTCGTGTAGGTCTGTGCAAGAGGTAAAAAAAAGAATGGCATCTGCATAATTAAATATACTTACTGAAGGAATAGTTCAAGAGGCTATGGCTAGCATTAGTTTCTTGCATTTTTATAACCTCTCACACCGATCATTTTAATTGCCCTTTTATTATATTTGTTCAATAATTTTTACATTCAACTTTAATTACATTTTTTTAGTGCACAAGTCTGGGATCAAATTCAGATGAACTACTTTAAATGGGAAGGATGATAAATTCAAGCATATGGTTGAAGCATTAAAGTGAACACTCTTCCTTTAATATAGAAACCTTCTGTCTGGAAAGTCTATAAAACACCAAGCAAGCCCTTTCACTCAGTCTGTGAGCACTTGTTGGAGTCAGAAGTAAAGAGGAAGAGCAGAAGCCCACATCAAACCCAAGAGGCCACATCACCACACATTTCATCATCTTCACCTTGACTGCCCAGACTTCCCATATGTTGCCCTACTCCTCTTATGGGAAAGCAAAACCCAAGATGAATTCCAGCCCTTTTAACCAGGTGAATGGTGGAACTCCTTCAAATATGAGGTTTGATTTTGTGGTATGCTGGTAAAGATGCGCTGACTATATGCAGTCCAGTTCCCCTCCAGCCAGTAATCTTCCCCTTTAGAGTGGCATGTCTGGGAGAGGAAAACCCCATGCCTCTCTACCCATCATGTAGCCTCCCTTGGACCCAGGGCAACACTCACATTGCAGTGAGGCATGAACCACCAGGCAAAATTCAGAATTGCTTCCTAATTGATCTTAGAAGAAGTTTCTCACACCTCAGTTTTAACAGAAGTATTTCTTCACCTCTTTTTGAGGCCAACTCAGTTGCTCTATCTCACAAAAGCAGTTCCCATTGCACATGAGTCTTCCTCCACGAACAAGGTTCATCAGGCACAAGCCCTTTATCTGCAAGATGTGAAGGTTCACCTCCCCAGGAAACAAAACTCAGCCTCACCCCTCGTGGTACGGTGGCACAGTGAAGTGTCTTTCCCTGCCTACAGCTACTAACCGACATCACAAACGGCTTGCAGAGATCTGATGCTTTGTAGCATACTGGATGTGAACTACGACAATTACTCAGTATCAAGAGCTCTTAAAAGTTTCATGACTGTTAGGAGTCTTATTAATTAAACACGTTTCATGTTATTACAGCTCCTTTATTAATTAAGCTCTGCATTGGTGCCTTGCTATACAGAGTGACAATGCTGTTGTCCTTTGTATCTTACACTAGTGTTTTGACTTATTAGCTTGGCTGTTTAATCCAGATTTTCAAATATGCAATTAATAAAAACTGAAGGATTCCATTATGTAGCCATAGCACTGGTCATACTTATTAATTCAATCACTTCTTATGGTCTTGTACTAATTACATTACTTTGGTTTTATTTAAATGCCTTTGAAACCTTTCGACTCAGAAGAATAAAAAAGCCAAATAAAAGAACTTTATATTCAGCTCAGTAATGCATCAGGCTCTCAATTTGACCAGCACTTTCACTGTCCACTTTGAAATTAACAATTTTTCACTTGTAGCTTCACCCAATTTTAATTTGAGTTAAAAAGAAAAATACACTTATTACTGCATGGGCTCCTATGATTAAAACTCCACAACTAGCTCCTGATCTTTAGGGAGGAATAGCATTCATAGACCTGATCTACTATTTCCTCCCTGAAGTTCTGACAGCTTTTCTGTTTCAGAAGAAAATAATTTATTTTCCAGTGAATTTATTCTGAATATATATAATTTCCCCCACAGTGAAGTCACATACTTTTTCTGTGTAAGACAGGAGGGCTATGATAGGCAGTAATTGAGTGAAGCTCATGAAAGTCATAGTGGTTTGAAGGACCCCTGAGAGTCACGCACCTACAAGCTTTTCTGACTGACCCTGAGAGCAGGGAAGAAACACAACCACACAGCTAAGGTCAAAGTTCTCCCTTGTCTGGCATGTTGCATTCTGCTAATGCAGCACTGCACAGTGCAAGGTGACAGCAAGCATCCAGGGACAATAAAGGGAAACAACAAAAAAAGCAAAAATGTCCAAAACATATTATTAGGTTGACTGTCACAGCCATTCACACTCTGCCTGGTGGTGTGTGTGGAGACATGTTACAGGGGCAATCTGTGTTTTTTGTCAGCCAGGAAGAGAAGATGTGGAAAACTGTCTCCCAAAATATGTTCTATTTGCTCCACAGGGGAGAGAAATGGGATAAGCATATCTCATCAGTACCACTCTATCTAGAGGCGGGAGGCCTTCTACGTGGGAAGAGCAGTAAGGTGTTCTCTACCAGGACATCTTGCTGTGCTACCAGATGCCCATACGCCCAGGGTTTTTCTCCTTCTCCCACTCTAGATTTTGGTGTCCCACATGGTTTCTCTGCACCAGGTTCTGGAATAACTTTGCTCCTACAAGGGACAGCAAGCAGCAAGAATATCCTTCTGCTGCTAAGAGCAGAAGACAGCTATGTTCTACCCCATTTCCCACTTTTTTCTGCACAGCTACCAGGATCAAGCTATACTTCCAGCAGCATCAGTTGCTATTACTTGATAATGATAGTCACAAGGAAAGGCCACAAGAGGCCTCAAGACCAACCTTTTTTGTTTCAGTGCTACAAACCCAGGATTAAAGATGACTACCCTGGTGTAGACAGTAAACTATTCATGCAGTCTAAAGAGCAACCCACTGATACAAAGTTCTCTTTCCTTCCCACTCCTCTGTTTCTATGAGGCTCACAGCTCAGACAGAGCATAGAGACAGTTTTCCTTTTTGATGGGGCTAGCAGCCCACCTCAGAGAAGGCACATAAATACCTAAAGAACTACTGCTAACAACTGTGTTGAACTATATTTTACCTGACACTTGTCTATCTGGACCTCTGATCAAGTTAAAGGAACACCTCCTATTGAGTATTCATACCAATCCTGACACAGCTATTGACCTAGTCCTCAGAAAAAGTTCTAATTGGGGTATCTCTTAGTCATTTTATGCAGCACACAAAATATTATACTATTAGGAGGCACAGCAATGCCCAGCCTTGAACTGGCACTTGCAATGACCAGGATAATCTCCAGCTGTTCCTTTGCCTATGCCCATGAGAGTTGACATGTCCTAAATATGCACAGGATCCCCCATGTGACAGATAAAATATCAGAGGAATACAACAGAGCAAGCAGCACCAGGGAGGATCAAGTATTTTCTTAGATTTTAATAAGCACCAAGCCTGAACACCAGGCAGGAGTAAAGATCTGCACAGCCCCAAGAGATGAGCTGGTCCAAGGCTTCAAATTTCAAATCCAGGGATCCTCTTCTGAAAATAATTAACAGGCCATCTTATGCCGGGCTGTCACAGCAGCTCATCAGTGTATGACCAGTAAAAAGCAGGTGAAGCTTTGAACATTTGTGAATTACTTTTCTGTGATGTGTTCATTTGGTATGTTTGGAAACATCCATGTATGTTTTTCCCACAAGGCACAGGTGAAGAAGCTCTGTTTCAGAAGCTCTGTTTCAGTCCAGCTGCACTGCAAAATGGAGTAGGCTACACCTATGCAACCCCTGCCAACTGCTTTTCTACAGCACCAAAAAATGAGCTGAGAGTAACAGTGTGAGCTCTCAGATTAGGAAGACTCCATGCTCCTCTTTTGAGGAGATGAGAAGTTTTAATTGCCTTTTTTGGGAGGGATCCTATTGTCCAACACATAACTACGAGTATAATAACCAGGAGATTTTAATTTAAAGAAATAAAAGGAGGAAGACTGCTGCCTACAACACAGATATAAAAAAGACAATTTCACGTCTGGATGATTGACTCCAATTTACAACAATCTTGTAACAATAATCATTTCTATGATAGGGCTTGCCAAGGGTTTTAGGGCAGCTAACTGAATTATAGCAAATCTTTACAATTACAACGTTTGTAATGAATGCAGTTAGTGAAGCCTCAGCAGCCTTCCCTTATCATTTACTATTGACTGATTGCTCATCAGAGGAGGATCCTACCCTTCAGCAATGAGCAACAGAGAAGCATACGAACCAGCCAAGCCTCCTGCAGCTTCAAGGAGACAGGGCTGCAGGAAAGGAGGGCAAAGGTGATGTGCAGAGGCTCCTCATGCCCTTCTTCACCATTTTGTTAAGAACTGTCTGGATTTATTTATCCCTGCTCTAGCTTTCTTTCGTCCATCATCTCTAGGCATCTCTATGCACATAGCGAAAGAGAAGTCAGTTGTGCTGCTGCACCTTTGCAAAGGGCTTCCTTGGGAAGTAGGATTACCGCTAGTGGGGGGCAAGGTACCAGCTGGCCTATGAGGCCTCATCATAAGGAGGGCACATTTGCACCATTTTGTGGTAAAAAAACACTACAACAAGGATAAAGGGTAAGCCTGGCATTTCCTTCCACCTCAGGCTCGTTCAAGGTCCCATTAAGGAAGTATTTAAACTACTATTTTCCCTCTGAGATATATACTTTCACATCACCTTGTTAAAGGGCAATTCCCTGCCCTTGGGGGATTCAGGCATCCTCCTCAAGGCTGGGGCAGAGGTCTTCTCCCTTCTGCTTCTCTGTGGCTGCATCCCTATCAGTAAACACATACACATGGGCCACTTCCTCAGCACATCTCAGCTCACTAGCTGAAGGTAGTACAAAGCAAAATGGCCCTAGCCTGCCAGGCTGGAGGAGGTAGTTCTTCTCCTGCCTCAAATGATGCCCCTTCATGCATCACTGACACTGCCTGGAAGAAAAATTAGTCATGTCTGGGATCCAAGTGAGCAGCTGAATTATGCTCGCTGGATGTGATATGATTTCTTCCAGTGTCTTCTCAAGCTCAGTCAATTGCAGCTTATAATTAGGAGTCAGAAGTGATAAACTAAATATACACTTTTGTTCATGCCAAAAGACATCACAGGAAACTCAGATGGCTCTTCCTTCTGCCATAGAAGCACAGAATAACCAGGTTGGAAAAGACCCACCAGATCATCAAGTCCAACCATTCCTATCAAGCGCTAAACCATGCCCCTCAGTACCCCATCCACCTGTCCTTTAAACACCTCCAGGGAAGGTGACTCAACCACCTCCCTGGGCAGCCTGGTCCAGTGCCCAATGACTTTTTCTGTGGAAAATTTTTTTCCTAATGTCCAGCCTGAACCTCCCCTGATGGAGCTTGAGGCCATTCCCTCTGTCCTGCCCCCAGTCACTTGGGAGAAGAGGCCAGCACCCTCCTCTCCACAACCTCCTTTCTGGTGATATGTGACCACGTTTGAGAGTTCTAAAACTGTTAGTTTTCATCACATAATAAACAAGCAGTAACAAAAGTGAGTGGCAACTTAAAATGCTTTAGGGTCCCCTCTGCAGTAGCGTTGCACCAGGCCATCTCTGTGCATTTGTGCTTGTAGGCACAAGTTATTTTCTTTTGAAGTCAATGGTATTTTCTCACTTAGTCATGGAAAATAATCTTTTTCATCACCGGCTATGAAAGTTAATGGTTAAAAAATCCCTGGTATGCTAAGACCAACATTTCTCTCTCTGATAGTCTTTCACCCTTTATCTCCTGAGTGCCTCTGACAGCTGCCTCTCATTCTGGTACTGAGCACTTCTCGGGAAAGTGGGCATCTATTTCTTCTGGGTTTTTTTACAGCACCTGACATAGTAATAAAGATAATAATAAGGTTTCATAAATTTCAAAACGACATACATAGGGACATAATAGATTTTAACAAAGTGAAGAAATCAGTAACCTCCTGTAAGGAGCAGATCTGAAAGACCTGAATGCTTCTAGGTCTCAACTTCAGAACTTGTTTCATCACTTTGCAGTATCAATTATTAGGAGCCTGTAGGAGCCTGGGAAGCATTTTTTTTAATTTTTTGGGGGTTGATTTTTTTTTTTTTTTTTTTGGCCAGTGAGTGTTATAACTAACTCAGTCAGGCAAAAAAAACCTAACTTAAATCTTTACTTTTCTGCCCTTGCAAGTTAAATCTCACGGCTCTTGGCTGAAGGCACTCCTCATAGTCAGTCTGCACACAAAGTCTGGTTTTCTTAATATCAATACAAGAAGCCAAGGCAGTTCTGCATTGCACAAATGTAAAACACCCTCAACAGAGAGAACAAAGAGCTCCCTCACATTTGTGTATGTTATACAACCATGGAAAGAAACAAAAATACATCCCAAATAAAAATTAGGAGATCATTTGTATTTGAATTATTCAAATGTAAGTTTGCTTTTAAATCACAAGCTCTAGGTGGATTTCTTCTATAGAATGGCCTGCTTTCTTAGTATTGAATATATAACTGTACTGAACAAAGGGGAGAGTTGGCAAAGACCTGCCACTGAATCTCCTGCCCCAAATACCTTTGCTCCTGGGTGGTGCTGTGATTGACTTCTGACCTTTATTAAATGCAGAAACACTTATTCTGTTGCTTCTGCTCCAGAGCTTAGCAAACTATCAGTTGAGACTTTTCTTAACACCATCTCAAGAATAATAAAGAAGCAGCATGAGCTTCAGTTGCAGGCCATGGACTCCTCCCTCCCATGATCGATACATATTTTGAAGAGAAGGTAGGCCCTACATGCTCTCAGAAGCAGACACCATGAGCTGTCCCATCTTAGACACAAATGTTTTACTAGTTTGGGGTGGAGAATACCCCAGTCAGCAGAAGAGAACCTATGTGTTCAGGATGCCATTAGGGAAAGTAAAAACTTCAATCCCAAAAGCAAAACAAGGCTTGTTCCCTCCACTTCTCCCTGTTAAAAACAACTCATTGTTTCAACCATTTCTGCTGTGAGAAATCAGACTTCATATTTAAATGGGCAGAAACTTCACCAGGATTGGTGGGTGTTTTTGCTGGAAAACTCTCAGCAGGCTGAAGAAAGCAAAATTTCGTTTCTTTCAAGGACCATACATCCACATAGGCCTCAGCAGCAACTTTTTCACTGGATGGGAGTATGTGCTGTGAAGAAGAGTATGCTATAGCTGCCAGATAAACCATTAAAGGCATTCCTGCAGGCAGAAGAACAGAAGGCAGACAGTGAAATTACTAGACCTCTTTTTGCCTCTGACAGAACAAGGGCTTTTTCTGCTCCAAGGGAAACTGAGAAAATGCTAGCATCTCTCCTCACTTGACCTAATACAGAAGCAGGGGTTAGCCCATTCCTGCCCTTAAAATACCAAATTGATATAGTAGAAAGTTGCGGAGTCTCTGATCTGTCTTTAGAAAACAGGAATTGTCAACAACTTAGCCACGCAGAGGTTAGCACAAGCCAGGAACTAATGTCAGAGAGCGCAGGGGAATCAAAACAATGTCAGGACAAGGACTTGTTCCTCTAACAACTTGGGTACAGATTTTGAGTTTGAAACTCAAAGCTGAGGATTTTTTGTTGAATTGATATTTTTTGTTTAACTAGGCAAGATTGTATGACTGAGTTGAGACATCCTACCTGGGAAAACAGAGGCAAAGTTGTCCTGCCCTATGCTCTGGGTGCCAGCTTTTCTGGCCAGCCTACATGGATCATCAAAACAACCACAAACAAAACAACATCAAAACAACCACAGACAATCGTATTTTTAAGTTGATGATAATTAGACAGCTGGAAAGTATGCCAATTGTTTCCAGCTAGCAGCTGTTATATCCCAGTCCATCAACCCAGTGAAACAGTTTGGTTCTTCTCCAGCTCTCAAATGTGTTAAAATGGCCTGAAATATTTTGGAAAAAGATCCCTTTCCTTCCTTGGACAGATTTTTCTTTTTTTCCACAAGGACAATATGAGCTGTGATAATTAACAACGAGGGTAGGAAAGGAATTCAAAGCCCATGAAAAAAAAAGCAAGTCTCATTTTTTAAATATCATCAAACATTAAAAACCTTGCTATTTTTCTCTTCCTTGGTGAATACTGGCTCAGAGAGACAACTGCTCACACACCTGGCTAAGAAATAGCTATGGTAGCTGCACATAATCAAAGTGTTGTCACCTCCCATCACTAACAAAGTTACCAATTTGCTCAGTATGTTCAGAGGAAAGGCCTAAACATCCTCAAACTATATGTAAAAGGATCTTCAGAAGTTCTGTACATGTCAGAAGGGGCTTTTTACTCAGCAGGCTGCACATATCAATACCAGGAATATTTTAACACAAGAAATTCAGTTCAGATCTCCTGTACCTAAAAAAGAGCACCAGGATGAAAGCTAATTAAACACCTCAAGTATTACTTTTATAATATTCTAGCACTGAAACAACCTGAAGAAAATATTTAAGTACTATTGCTTCTTTTGTCAAAGATGAATCCCTGGTCTACAGAGCATGAAAAGATTTTTTAAATACAATTCCTCTTCTAACTTGTACATCTGTCAGATTTTTAAAACTTTTATAGCACTTGATAATTTTCTTCTTTCTGTAAGAGACACTTTCAAGAAAAGGATTCCCAATAGTCAAATTCAAAATCTGTTCCTGCCTGTTCTGTCAACATATTGATTGTCAACATTTTGATCAATGATACTGAAAACAGAAAGCAGATAGTAACTCATCAGAAGCTTTTCTTGTTTTCTAATGTAATGGAAGTCATTGAAGTATTTGAATTTATTGCATGCTCCATTAGAAAAAAGAAAATCAGTAAAATGAGGTTCACTAGGTTTTCCCCTGAGATTTCCTAAGAAATCAGATTCAGAGTCTTGCAAGAACAATTTGGCTATTTATTGTACTATTTCAGGTGACCCACATGAATTTTATCTCTCTCAAGCTGCTTATCACGTACTGCTTGTTTGCATGTCCTTGCAGACGTATGACCTGCTTTACCTCCAGTTGCAACCTCTTGGGAGACGTGGTCTCCACAGGGGCCCCTCTCAAAGCCTCAGGTCCCCAGCCTGTGCTTCTTCAGGGGTTAGTAGTGAGTAATGTTCCTGCCTAATGCCAGATAGGTAGCCACATGTCATACAATCGAGGTAAAACAAAATCTGATGCACATTATGGACACCTACAGACAGCAATATGAGCAAGAGTGATGACTCTAGGGCTGCCAGAGCTTTTGTATTCAGTACCTCTAGCTCCCTCTTTGAAGTTGTTGTTAAGATTTTCAACACAGATGCCAATATAAAAGACAGCCAAAAAATTGAACTCTACATCTCTTAGTTTTGTAGCTGATCACAGAGCAGTCAAATGGGTGACGACTTTTGGTCGCAAAAGCCTGGGCTGACATTAAGGCCTTAAGGCAGACTTAAGAAGAGAAAGACTGTTTTCCATTACCAATGCTGTAAGATTTGTTTGAAACATATTGTAACTGAAATGTAAGCTGATAACGGCATTTTAGCTTTGTGAATTCATTTTTGATCATTTAGCTTGATCTGTAACATCATGCCAGAAAAGGATATGCTTGTAACAATGAAGTGAAATGAAAAGTGTTCTTAGTATTAACTCAGAGTTTCATAAGAATAGATCTTACATTATAAATATTTAGCCTTACAGTTCAGGTCTGAGTTTTGTAGAGTAGATCTAATGGTAGTATTAAAGATATTCTTAAAAGTAGATTTCTGTAACACAAATAAATGTTATGTTACATAATTCAATTTTGTGCAATAAAAAAGCAGGGAATAGTCAAATAAACATTAAGAATAGCCAGATGGTTTCCTCCCATATAGCTGACACCTTTGCCTAAGCATTGGAACGAGGAGGCATGGATTGGTACATACTACTTGTGTAAACTAGCTTTATATTAATCCTCAGAAGTAACTCTAACCCAAGAGTTAATATCAGAGGCTAAAGAGGACAGTTAAACAAATAAAGTTTTTAGATACCAAGGCAATGGACAGTCTTATAAAATTTCCAGGCAGGCAGACAAAAGAAGCAGAAGCTAAAAATAGGCAGCTGTCAAAATGCATCTTTAGGATATCATTTATCCTATTCACAACTACCAGCAGGAGTGAAAAGCTTGTTACTCTTCACTGGCTATGAAATGTAAAACAAAGGCTTAGAATGAAATCCAACAGCTTTAAGGCCACATTTCTTAAAAATGTTCATGAAGCTAATCTCTCTGTATGTTTTAAATGAGGCAGAGGTGATGTTTTACAGGTACAGCATATCTGAAATTCTTTCCTAAATCCGGCTATAGACAGGCATTTGTCACAAGCTGAGGCCATAAAATACTAAGCACATGAAGCAAGTGTGCCTTAGAGAAACTCAGTCCTTAAGTAAATTGTTGCATCTAAATTTTTATCCTCAGCTATAAGGATTACTATTTCAAATATTCTCCATTACAGATTCTGTAATTTATGAGATAGTGAAAATATAGGCCAACCAAACCAGAAAATTTTAAAAACATGTAGATGTGATAGATTAATGACCTTCTTCAAACTCCACTCTCGGATAAATCCCACCCTTCCATACTTAGCCCTGTGTAGTGCTGTGGTAGCAGTGTGTTTCTCTGAATAACTGCTCTTAACTGGGATGTTCTTCCAAAAACATTTCCACACTTCAGCTTCTTATAGAGGTCAGTGGGAACTCTGTGATCAGCCTCCAAAAAAGAGCAGACCCAACCAAGAATCGGCATCCTCATTAAAGCAACAGTGGAACAAAACAAAAAAAAAAAAAAAAACCACATTCCTTGAATGACTGTATGAGAAACAGCCACCCCCAAATATACATGTAATATCATCACTCATGCTGTAGCATAACATTCCTAACATGGAGGGATCTTGCCATGCTATGAAATTTAGCAGGCTAGCAGGATAGTACAACCATGTTTCGATTTCAGAAACCAGTGAGCAACACCAAGAGACAGAAGAAGGTGCACAGAGTTTATCCCAAGAGTGGATGTCATTTCAGAGACATTTTTATAGAAAAGACTCTGAGAAGTATAGACTTTTCAGACACAGATGAAAGAATACAGATTCGTAAAAATTAAAGGTTCTTTTTCTCTCAGATGCAGGAAAGATTGCTTAATAAATAAAAAGGAAAGAGAAGTTGATGGTATCTTTAGGAATACCTATATCATAAATTAGCATTCATAAAAAATCTAAGTAAAGTTAGTCATCTTGTCAAAGCCACATGTCCACTCCACTGTTTGAGAGCATGAAGCCAGTGGCTATGCAACAACATTCAAATCTGTGCTGCTTGCAATGGGACTAACTTCATTGTGTTTTTCTGCAGAGTCAGGAGGTGGCTTTATATGTTGCTTTCCAGAAAAAGAAAATAATACATAAATAGATACATGAGTAAATGAAATACTAATAAGAACACCTCATAGAAACAAGAAAATATTTAGACGCTCTGCTAAGAATGACAACTTTGTCCCTGAGGTGTGGAAAACTGTGGCAATGGTAGGCATGAGAAATCATATTTAGGTGCCACTGTGAAAGTAGACTGTTCTTGAATTGTCTGCCCTGGGCAAATTTTATCATCTTTTTCCATTCTTCATTCTGCTTCTCCCTCACATCCCTGACAATAATGTATATTTTCATTTTTCGACTATTAATAAACTGGTAATGTCATAAAAATCTTACATCTAGTTGAATAAAACCAAATTAACAGTCTAACCACTGACCATATTTATTTCTATGTAAAGGGAGAATATCCGCTTTGATATCAATGGCACTGTATTAGATTAAACTAGGAGAAGATCAGGGATAAAGCTTTTGCCTTCTCTGTTCATTCATCTCCAGAGTTAGGCCAGATTAATTTTTGAGAACTGTATTGCTTAAAGACTAGACTAGGTATATTTCCACAAATTTGATTGAAATGTGAATTTTAAGCAATCAAGCAACAGCAAAATACAAGATGTTTTTCAAAACTTGTCTCCAAGAGGATGTTTAGATTGTATAAAGAGTGGTTCACACTGATTTAGCTTAAGAGGCAGCTTGCACACCTGTTTACAAATTTTATCCTCAGCTAGAGGCTACAGTCTATCAGTAGCAACTCAGGAATTAACTCAGCTGCCCTCACTTAGTCCTGTAAGCACAAAGGGGCAGCACCTTCACAAACAAGTCCAGCTCAAACATGAGAACCTATCTGATCTTCTCTGGAGTCGATTCCTTTCTCGTTTGACCTAACCTGATATAATCCATTAACCCTCTGAAATACAAATGTCTGTCCAGATTTCCGGGCTTGTTGACCAAATCAAATACAAATTGATTCAAGTTGCATCAATCTAATTTACCTAAGTCCCTCACTTTTGCCATCATCCAGATCCTAAGCCCTGGTATTTTGCCCATGATCTCAATTAAAAAAAGTTTTAAAACCTCCTGCTAACTAAGATACCTATGCTTTGCAGAGAATGTCCCAGAAACCTTTGCCTTTGTTTTGATTGCACCTGATCTTGCACATCTCCTACACATATCTCTCTGATCCTGTGGCTCTGATGTCTGCTATCAGTGGGAGCACTGGGCAGCTCGCAGGATCAGTATCCAAAGCCCTGATTATGATGAATACTGAGAGACCCACATTTCCATAAGCAATACCATAGTCCCATGCCACCCAGTACTTCTCCCAGCCTTACAAGGATGAAACTTGGCTGGTTCATATTTCTAGTGTGTACCTACAGCTCCTTCCCTATAGTTTTATTTTTCCCTTGCTCTGTGCCTAAAATCAAGCCTTAACTTGCATGATGAGTTTCAGCATGCAGGAACGTCTTGTTAATCCTCCTTCCTATACCACTCTACTCGGTCCTCTGACATTTTTCTTCAAACTCTTCCTTTTCATCTATTTGAGATCAGCATTACCTAGTACCCACTGACCTCGAATTTTCTCATCACAGCAAATTATCTTCTGTGCAGCACACTCCAGCAACAGCTGCTGCTGTTCCACCAGGATCCTCCTTTCTCCTTTCTCCGTCTTGTTGTCGTGGGGATGCAGGTATGCTCCAGTTCCCCAGTTTCTTCCTGTCTGTGATGACAAATGGCCCCAAATTTCCTGGGGATACCCACTATTCAGGTGTGCCTCTCACCTGCCAAGGAGGTGTTTCTGCAGCCCATACCAGCTGTAAGAACACAGGGGAAAAAAGGCTAGTTTCATAACAGGGTTTCTAGGAAGCCTCCTTATATTTGACTTTCAAGGAGCATAATTATGGCAACACTGTAGAGTTACAGTACTTGAACTCTAAGTCTGCCTGGTTTTAACTACATGTCCTTCCATGTTCCTAGCTGCTACATATTTGAGGAGACCCTCTGCAATGGCCGTCCAGCGCCTCACCAAATCACAGGGTATGCTGGCTAGGGCTTATCTCCAAGAGGAAAGCCATTTCTCATAAATTACAAAAAAACAGATCCCCTTCATCTCCTCAGCACCCCAGCTTCAGACTTGCTGCTGGTCTCCTTTGGAGCGGCAAGCATTTGGGATCCACATTTCCTCGAGGGTGGAATGGTTTAACCAGTCAGCTTGAAATCCTTCTGAAAACTAGATCAGAGGTCTGCAAAGAAGGAATAAGCTTAATAAAACAGTCTTGGAACAATTTTATAAAAATGAAAAGGAAACTATCACTCACTCTTTCCTAACTGCATCCTGGCTTGACTCCAGTTGCTGCTCTCATTATTTCATCCAGCTGAAATGCCATCAGGGCCTGTCCCAGCTCCAGGAGCCATATTCAGAGCTTTAACAGACTGAAAAGTCTGAACAGTTCTGTTGAACTCAAACACCTTCATTGATTTTCAGCCCCTTAGGCAAAGAACAACACACGAAGCCTCCCTGCAGATGCTCCTCTTCAACAGACCCTTTTCTCTTTGCAGGTTGCTTAGATGCAGACACCACATGGAGTGTTACCTGCAGCCGATAAACTCTAATCTAGAGATGTATTTTTATCATGCAACATGTAGGATTGTTCTCTCTCAACCTGTCTTTAGAAATGAGGACATCCCCTGGGCATAGGACAGCCACAGCTTGTTACAACCCACCAGTTGTGAGACCACTGGACTTTCCTGGACCTGAACACAGAGAATAACAAACAGGTTAGTCCTTGTTTCCCCTGTGAGCAGCCCATGTACTTACTATGGATGAGATGCTCTCTGCACTCTAGCAGGGAGACATTTAATCCTAAATCTACTGTGATGATATATCTCTGCTGCCAAAAAGGGTATGTCTACTCTCCCTCTTCCCATCGGTACTTCCCCACCCTTTTCCCTGTGGCCAGCATTGATACAACCAGATAAGCAGCCAATTCATGCCAAACAGCTCTTCAGTGTATGTTTTTGCTTGCTGAACTCACTGAACCAGCACTTTGTGGAGCTGGACACACAACAGTGCTGGTTTAAAGGAAGCAGCCAGAACAACATTTTCCTTGCTCTACAGAAAAAGGGAAGGAGAGTAGGGTCACTACTTTCAGCAGCAGCCAGCAGTTAGGTGACGTCGTGTCACCATTCAAAAGAGCTTGTCTGAAAGCCACATCAGGACTACATCCTCCAAGGCCCTGCTCCAAACACAATTAGGAGCAAGACCCAAGTGCCTTTCAGACTTAAGGTTTGTAAACTCATACCTGGCAATTGTAGTAGTTCTTAAAACATTGTGTCCTCTGCCTGACTTCATCAGGTTCACATTTGCTTTTGGTGAGAACAGCAAGGGCTTTCTCTAGGAGATGTTCTGTCATCTGTGTTACAGGATTTGATAAGATGCAAAAGGTAAATATCACTTTCAACTTCACTTACCAGCCAGCTGAAACTCTGCTTGACACCTTGTGACTTCCACTTTCAAGTACTCCCTGCTGGAATACTTCAACAATTTAGATAAACTGGAAAAATGCAACAAAGAAACACATCAACCTTCTGGTAATGAATTTGCTTCAAGTTGCTTGATGGTAGATGGATAGCAGCAACCAAATCTAACACTGACTTATGCTTAGAGCTACCACCACTGATGAAGACGCACTTATCACAGTATATCAAGTTTAAAGTAGGTCTGAAAAGTGCTAGGGAGCCAGTGAGTAAAATGTTGCTATTTTACTTTAAGAATTGTGATTGGAGTGGAAGATGTTGCCTTAATAAAATATGTTTTGTACCTACTCTTAGAAAATCACAGAAAAATTGACAGTCTATACAGGAGGGGAGGGCTAGACCTTAGCTTGCAAGCAGACTGAATTACTTCTCACTACAGATTTGAGGTTATTGGCAGACAGCCCATGTTACCATTTAGTCCTCATAGCAAGCATGTTTTAAAAAATATTTTCCATATAGGCAGACATAATGTAGCCACTGAGACTCCAGAGAGCTGCCATGTAGGCCCTCCTGCCCTTTGGAGGCTCTGGTTTGATTTCCAGGTAATACAAATCAAAACAAAAATCACTATGGTATCAGTACCAAAAAAAATTTGTTAGTTCTTCATGTGACAAATAACAAAGAGGAGGGTGAAATGTTCCCAGAGAAGAAGCAGCAGCACACTGCTTTCTTTCTCCTCACAAGTTACAAGTATGTCTCCATCATGGAAAAAGAGGAGCATTTCTCTTAGAAGTACTGCACCCTGACACCCTTAGGGACCAATGGTTTTGTCACAGGCAGTAGTGACACACTCCACTATCAACATCTCTGCATCCACATGGACATGGCAAGAGTTTAAAAGTACATAATCATGGATTTAATACTGCCATGTACTAGTGTGCTAAATCTTGGTAACAGCTGATAACAAATCACATTCCCTGAATGGCATCTCTGTTCTTCACCACTGCCCTTGCAAGTACCAATCTGTACTCGTGACTTTGAGTGTATGATATTTGTGAGAAGCACGTAAACACTAAAGAGTTAAAATAACAGTGAATGAACTCTGTAATCCCTAAGATTCATCACTTCTTGTGGTTCAGTGGCTGTTGTTCAGGGGATTTTTTAGCAATGTATAGAAATATTCTAAATCATCAGTTCTCCCTTTGAACAAACTAGCACAAGGGAGGAACAAACATTTGCAGGACTGACTTGTCTATGGAACTTGATCAGCCAGTGTATAGAAACAAGGCAGCCAGGATGGCAAAAAGCTGTCTTACTTCTCACAGTCCTGACATTTTCTTTGAAAAGAATCTACTGTAGCTTTATGAGAATAATGTCTTCAGCTGTAACTGGGGAAATGCTACCAGAAACAAATGATAATTGTAATTGCTTATACTTGATTGCTATATATTTTCTCTATGCCCTTCACACTTTTATATTTTAGACAAGAATATCCTCTTATTTAAATGCCTCTTATGTTGCTACTAAAATAACCAATGAAACGCTTTCAAAACAAAAGCCATGGAAATCTACTAATTAAGATATCTTCTTTACCTTTCTCTTCAGGGAGCAGTTCTCTATGTCCTATGCAGATATGCTCACCTATGAGGTATTTTTAACAACATATTATGGTTTCACATTAGTCTCCCTTTAGAGAGACCCTTAGGCTATTCCTTTTTTTGCACGATCAAAATAGAATTACACCAACTTCTGGGTGACTAATTGGTGCAAATTATACTGACATAGCTGGTGAATTTCCTGCTTTAAATTAGCAAACATTTCAGTGAAAAGTCATTAAAAATAAAGGGAGGAACTAAATAAAAATGCTCTTTGTTGTATTGTTGGCTAGGTTAAATCCCCTAATGCTTTTAAAGTACTTTTAATTTTATTTTATTTTAATCAGTTCTGCCAAAATGTAAAGGCCATTGTTTTAACAGTACTGGGTCATTGTCTGGTTTGGTCTAGTTTCAAACTGTGACTGGACAAGAATTTACACATTTGCTAGAACTATGGTTGCATCAGTACTCAGGATGGAGGGAGAGAGATAGGAACGGAAGGAGACAGGGTTTTTTATTACAGAAAGATGACATATCTGCACTCAGCTCTTAGGAGCTAATTCAGGATCAGTAAGAACTTCCCCCTATTCTGGCATATTTTCATGTCATTAACAGACACCCTTTCAAAAACCAAAACCTCAGTGAGAAGACCCAGAAAAACGTATCTGTTTTAATAACTATTTTCTCCTGAGTTTCCCAAAATATTCTCTTTTCACTTTGCCAAGTAGGCTTTTAGTAACAGCCAGCCTCCCTTTCCTACCCTTCCCCAAAACAACCTCATTATTTTCAAAGCCATTTTGTCAAAGCAGCTGTTTGAATTTTTATAAAGGTGGTGAATGCAGAGCTTTGACCATCTGTGGCCCTCCTCACAATATAGGCTTGAAAGTTCAGCACTGAGCTGTAACCAGAATTCACAGCACAAAATTGCGACACCAAGGATACCTGAGGAAATGCATGAAACATTTAAAATGTCCAACAGTTTTGTGCAGTGGAGACAGGTCCAGCCCAGCATAAGAAGTTGCATCACTTTGACAGATGCTCTGAGCAGCTTTAGGTGAGAGACTGTCACCTGCTTTCTCCCAGTGCAAGGGCGGATCATGAGCATGGCCTCAGGGTGGGAAGTCAGGAAGGAGAGCTACCTCACAGCACCTGTAGGAGCAGGGGATGGGAAGGTGCCAGGCTGAGGAATGCCGCTGTCTGTCTCTAGTGACAATTCATGTCCTGGAGAAGCTAGCAAGTCCTCCAGTGTTGCCTAAAATAGCAGGAACACATAGACAGCTATTTCAAAACTGATTCTAGGGTGCTCATGGGCACTTCTCTTGGAAAACTTTCACTCTTTCCTTACCCAAAACACTTTCCCTTCGAAGTTCACACATTGCATGTAGACACGTGTCTTCTAATCTAATGCCAGCATGAGAAAAAAAACTGATCCTAAATCTCATGATGCAACAATGATTCCCCTGGAAAAACAGAGCCTCATAGTTGTAACCTTCCTCTTAATCCGACCCATATTGTCCCATTTACTCTGTTAATTGTTTAATCTCAGTAACAACTTGTGACTAACACAATATTTTAAGAGTTTTGAAGCAGAGATCTCAGCTTTTTCCTGGATCTAGGATGTGACTGCAACATTCAAAGATGCGATACATTAATAAAAATTGTTTAATCTGGTACAACAAAAGAAATATCTTGAAGTGTGTTTATTAATTCTCCTGGGATTTTGTGAACTGCTCAGATCCTTAGGATTACCTTATACTGTGTTATAATTTATGCTACTGTGCAAAGGATACTAGACTTGGTACCAATCTGCTTATCTATCTACGAATAGATCAAGGGTTAAGTGTTATCAGTGTATTGATTAATGGACTTGCCCAAAAACAGCAAAAGTAAATGCATCATCATAAAGCCAACCTTGCTAGTGTTAAAAATTGTTGAGTTTCTGAAGTCTGTCACAAAGTATGTTACGTATGTTGTCTCTCAGTATTGTATTTCTCTGAACAGAGGAAGTGTACCTTCATGGTGACTTCCACAGCAAAATTCTGCTGTGGAATGAAAGCACTGGCCATCTGCAGCAAGCATATTCTGCTCTTGACCCCAAAGGCAGCTGGGCTGGAGCATCTTCTCTCTGCGTGAAGGTAGCAGAGAGGGAACCTCTGCCTAACCAGGGCAACAGAGAGACCAAAATGTAGTGCAGCATCTTTCCTCTGGGATGTTTCTGGGGTTTGGTGTCAAGTATTCAAATTGGGGCTGCTTAGTGAAGGTCCTGCAAAGGTAATTCCACCAGATTTGTATGGACATCAACATCTCTATGGCTTAAGAAATTATTTACATTATATACTTTAAAGTATTCCTGCTTTGTTGTCTGACAACTAATGCAACCCCCTCAAGACATTTAACACCTGTGACCACTCATGTTTGGATTCCAGATCCCAGGAGTATGGTTACACCTAAAGCTTCATTAGGAACTTGCTTTGTTTACTCCCTCTTTATACTGGACAACAGTGTCCCTGTGGTTTATGCTTTTACAATTGCGTTATAAATCAATTGCTGCAATCAGCTAAACTTGGGGGACTGGTGGCTGGTTAATATTCAAGCATATGGATCAGGCACATGGCTTTGTATCTATCTACACAAATTCTCATGTCTTGCACACCAGGTACAAAAAAGACGATCAGAAACAAAGCTTTCTTCCACACAGAAAAAGGTTTATTTAAACTGAATAGTGTTACTTAATGCTGACACCAGAAAGTTGTGAATCAGCAGGTTTCTTTTATAATCTCTTGAGGTTCTACTTCAGCCATTGTCTGCCCAGCTTGAATGCCTATTTGGCTCATCACAAATGATAGACAATTTATTGTAAAGTGTGAAATTGCCTACTCTAAATCCGTGCTAATTACCTCCCTTACAAAAGAATTATGAAGAAGAAAAATAGTTGTTTTTTCCCTCTCCTCTAGTATTTTACTGGACTAACGTCCTTCAACCACAAATTGAGGCTAAAGCAAATTTTATCACAATTCCCATCTAGCAGCCTCTTCTTACTGCATCCTGTAAGCACTGAGATTTTACAGAGTAGAAGTGTACTACCTACAGACTGGGCATGAGCTATGTCAGTATTAGCAAACCAAACAGGGCCATGGACCAGCCTCAACCACCACCCAGGACTGTCCATAGCATTTACATGGTCTGGTTTAGGTTCACACCCACCAGCACTGTGCCATGCAGTGTCCATGATTGCCCTTGTTCAGCTAAGTAGGCAAGGACACTTATTCCCTGACAAAAGAAAACGCAGCAATATGGGAGCAGGTAGTACTACTTCACGTCCCTCAGTGAGAAAGAGCTTGCTCCCATCTTTTTTACTTCTTAAAAGAGGCATTGTTTTTTAGTACTTTTATAATGGTAAGACCCAGGTAAGACTTTTTGCATCAGGATTTCTTTTCCTTTTTCACCCTTCTATCCTTTCTGCTTTCGATTGAGCTGTATCCTCAGAGCGTTCTTCTATTTCCCTTGGCATGTCAAGAAACTTAACTGAATCTGACTACACTCCGACCAAGCGCAGCTCCTCAAGGGAAATGCACAACCCAGATAAAATTAAATGTAGGGATTAAGATGAATAGCAGAGGATGTGATTAACACAATCAATTAACACAAGTTCTCCTCTGTGGAGTAACATCTACCACATCCATAGTAAATTCTCATTAAGTTACTCATTTTATCATAGATAAACATACAGATAACCCATCACAGTACCTTTTTGTAATCAATGTCCACAATACACACAGAAGTAAAAATGGATATAACCAAGTTTAGGTCTTCCCACTGACATGACTGTGGCCAAGTTCGGACAGATAAGGTGGATGATTTGCCCTGTGACAGGACCAACAGCTGAGTTCAGGTACTCATAGTTCCAGACTTGGAGAGGTCTATCTGCACATGCTGAGCATCCTGCTCAATCATGTTTGTACAAATCTTTGTGCAGAAAAGGGGGGATGAGGAGCAGGAAATATGTAATCTCCTGTTTTAAATGTACTTAAATTCCAGTGCTGGGAATTGGATCAGCCAATACTAAATGTTGAGTACCAGAGTCACAGCACAGTCCTTGGTCCAGATCTCTGCCTCCAGAAGGTGGCTGGCAGGGACAATAAGTTGTTTTCTTCAGTTTTTTCTGTTTTAGAGAGGACTAAGACAAATGCTCTGTCAAGGCGTTCTCACACCTCCTCTGGAAGCAGGGAGGGGAACATGGAAGCAGGGGGATTTAGCAAAAACAAGAGCTACACCCAGACACCTTCCTGGCTGCTGTTGGTCCATGGCCCCTTGCTCTTCTCCATTGCCTTGTGCCGCTGCTCCACCCTTCCTCCTAGACTGTTCTGCCAAACCCCTGGGTTTGCAGCAATCTCTGCTCTCAGCACCAGTTTTACTCCTATCTGTGGCTGTCCTAGTCTCTTCATGTAGCCACTTGGCCCCTTGAAGCTCACGGTTCCATTCCAGCATGCTGCTCCAGTGCTGCCTGCAGTGCCCAGTAGTGTGGGTACACATATGTTTGCAAGTATGTCTATGCATACACGTGCACCAGCTGCTCACAGTTGTATCTGGTGGGCAGTTCAGAAGCCTGCACTATACTCAACACTCCCACAACTGACAAAAAGCCTTTTCCCTCTTTAATAAAAGCAAGAGAGAAAGAATTTTTTCTTACCTAATTTATTCCCGCAAAAATGTACAGTGGTGTTGCTTTAGGGCTTTTTAAAATGCTGTGACATGTCTACTTAAGTAAGCAACACTTACTGTAATTGCAGGTTCCTGAAAAGCCTCTTCACACACACCACCTTGCAGACCCAAAAGAAGTAAGGTCCTCTTGCCTAAGCAAGGATTGCTCCAGAGGTTGCCACTGTCAATCTGCAGTAGCCACATGAGCAAGAGATGGGTTTTAGTCCCAATTGACAAGGACCCTTTATCAGGGTCATTTCTAAGACATGACAGTCCCTGCCCAGCCAGCTACTTTCTGTCTCACAGCTTTTCAGCTATGTAATGTATGGTGATAACACTTAAAATTAATGCCATCTCCAGAGTTATTCACAGGGTTAGCCATATTTACCTCTGTAAATTGTGATCTTATTGAAACCTGAAATTATTAGAAATACCTTGAGCACATGTTCTAATACATCAGGTCACCTCAAAAGAATTAAAGGGAGGTGAAAAGCCCCATAAATACTCTTGCATGAAAACATGTAGAGGCATCAAAGCAGGATGAGATTGTTTTTCTGCTCCTTTTATTTGTACAAAAGCTGTTTGGCCTCTGTACTCTGTGTGTCTGCCATATGGCTTTTCTCTTTCCTTCCAATTGCAGCTCCGTGCTTTCTAAGAAACATAAATCAGAATAACAGGTAAAATAACAGGACTTTTGTCTGAAATATATGCACCTCTAGAGTTTTAAGAGCATCTTGATATAGCATGTATGTGTCGTGTTTTGAAGAGAATATGGAGAAAGATAAATTTCCTGTCACCCTTCCAATGCACAACACCAGCACAACAAACATTTCACCAAACATTCTACCAGCATTCCACCCACCTCAGCACAACAAATTCCCATTTCTGTACCCAGGTGCAGGTTTCTTACTTTCAATTCCTTTCCTAGCAAAGTGTACCGTCTTTTAGGTACCTGTCCAAAACACTGACCTTCTGCTCAGCTCAGAAAGGACAGTTCAAAGCTGATAGCAAAATCGCACTACCTCCTTTTCTCACTCAGTTTGCTTTGATTTGTGCCACTTCCCTTAAAAAAAAAAAAAA
Source organism: Coccyzus lansbergi (assembly GCA_033558105.1). Lineage (NCBI taxonomy): Eukaryota > Metazoa > Chordata > Aves > Cuculiformes > Coccyzidae > Coccyzus > Coccyzus lansbergi. The sequence continues at coordinate 663,475 of JAUMJK010000197.1, forward strand.
AAAAAAGAAAAACAAAAAAAACCAAAAAAAAAAACCCAACAACTTTGCTCTTGCAGCCATTCCTCCTTATTAACACTTATATTTACCTCAGTTAAGACACGTGCCTTATTTCTATACTCTCTCAGGGATTTAAGTGAAGCAGATGCTGTTGAGTCAGGCCAGCAGACACTCTACTGTTCCTAGTAATTGTTGTAATCTAGATTTTTCCTTTTTTCAAAAAATGCCTTTAGTCTGTATATTACCCAGTCTCCAAGAGGGTTGCAAAAGGCCACCGGAAAGAAAATAGTGCACAATAGCTGGAGGCTGCAGTGTCTACTCTGCCCAGCCTCCTCCCTGCCCTGGAGTCAGCTCTGCATCTTGCTGACTCAGACCTGCCACACTTTCAGAGGAGTAAAATATGACTGAAAATTGCTAAAGTGTTCCTCCATAATTAAGATTCACCAACTATGCCTAAATGAGTTCAAAAATACCTTTTCCAGAAAATATTGTCTCTAATAAATGAGATTTTTTCTTTCCAGATCAGTTTTAATAAATGAGGGAAAAAATCATCTGTCACAGATTTTTTTACAAAAGAGAGTGATTAAATTGCTTGAGTTTCTCACCTGAGCCTTTTGACTCTGAGAAGCTACTCCTGGTCCCTCAAAGGGTTCTCCTGCTGTGCATTGACCACAAAGCCAGGTCCCATCAGTGCCACACAGCTTCACTAAGTGGGCAACCAAGTGCTGTAGTCTCTGTGATCAGTGGAGAAAACAGCAGACGAAATGAGTGGCTGCTTCCTACCTGCCTGCCAGATTATTTACATTGAAAAGAAGGTCCCGTAGTCTTAGAAAACACCAAAACGCAGCATCATTGCCCCTTTAGAGCTCTCAGCCACTTCCCCTGATTTCCTCCACTCAATGAAAACCCTGGATCTGCTAGGGGAAGGTGACGGTGAAGTAGTTTTGATCCAGAGGCTGAATGCAGTGTCTACACAGCTACCACCAAAGACCAGGCTTCTAGCTAAAAGCTATTTTTGAGGAGGTTTCAAGGAGGTTGCTGGCTGCTAGGCAAGGTGATGAAGGTCTATCTAGTGTGATTATTCCAGTCAACTAGTTTTCAAGACATATTTTTTAAAATTATTGAAATTTCTATTGACCCCCCAGCAACACAAATAATTTTCCTCTATTTCCTCACATTCACCATGTGATAAACAACATCAAAAGCATGGAAATGATTACAGAATACTGTCATATTGTCACTTCAACAGAATCAGAAGAAAATTTCAATGTAAGCATTCTCTCAGGTGTCCAAGAAGCTATACCAGAAATATGGCCTTGGAGGAATAAAAAAAATAATTCTGTTTCATTTTGAGTGTGACACACTTTTTCATAATTGTTCTTGTTGCTTATTACTGACCCAAAACTCAGGACAGATTAAAATACCAAGAGATGGGCCCATATGGCAGACATTCATGGTCATGATAAGCATTAAATGGATGGATGAGCAGATGAAAAAAGGATAGCTGCAAATCTTAACACTGGAAAAGGCACTAGGCATGTTCTCTGGATTGAGATGAGGGAGAAACACTAAGGAAGGGTGAACTGGTAATCGAAGGCAAAGTCTGTGCTGGGACCTTCTCTTCTGGCTTCGGTTTGTTACTTCTTGAAGGCTGAAACCTGGGGGTTTCCAGCATTCTTCCTATGCCCACCACAGGATGGGTGGGAGCACCTCACCAGAGGAAGCTCCCCAATTTTCACAGCTACAGCACAGCTGCCAAGCACAGACACAACTCAACATCAGGCTCTTTAGAGCATGCATAGATAGATCTGTGCACCTCTCAGCAGTGAAATCTCTAAAGGATTTAAAATGGTTAAGATACAATTTTTTTCACACATTTGAATCATGCTCTGTTTCTCCTTGCTTTATGATAATGATGAAGTAGTTGGCCACTAAGACAATCCTGCTCAGGCAAACTCTTAAAAACCGTGATCGTATTTGCCCTTGGCTTGTAAAGATAAAATAATGTAGTAATAAATCCTCCTCCTTTCTCACTGAGGAGCTTTGTTTTTCCAAGGTTAAATAACTTGGTGGATTGTGACAGTGCACAATTTACCCTTTCAGCATATGAGTCGCAATCGACTTTAATTACTTAAGTAATTCAGTCCCTGAGCCCCATTTACAGTGGGCACCATTGCACAATTTGGCATCCAGCCCATGATATGTAGATGCATCTGTATCTCCCACATGCGTACAGTGCTCCCCTACATAAAACTTTATGTATTCCTACACTCCTTCCAGGAGTCATATATTATTTATTTCATCTGTATTGCAAACGTACCAGAAGCACACTATAGTTTTCTCTAGAGTTCATCTGACTTTTCACGTTTCCCATGCCCAAAAGCAGACTAAACATTGATGCTTCACCCTGTATCTCCACTCTACTGACTATGCAGCCCCTTTATGCAGAGCAGTATTACCCTCAGAGGTAGGTGAAGGTTTGTTTACACACACAGTGCATGATGGCTCCTAAGCTAGTAATTCTGGAAAAGTGGCTGTAATGGTAGTAAGAAACAACAGAAGGAATGAGGCAGTAGTGTTTCCTCTTGAATGGGCTTGGCTAGAAGACCAGGATAATTGAAACAATGAGAAGATAGCTAGGTGGGATCACCGAGAAGGAAAGAAACTGAGACTGGCTCTTCAGTAATGCTAACTGGGAGAAGCAATGGGGAAAGCCAGTATGGAGAAAGAGGAGAAAGGCAACCTTGAATTGTTCCCATGTGCATTGCCAGACAGACAATCACCTCTCCTGCAACTGCCTCAAATTCTGGGAAATCACCTATGTGGCTTTTTGAAGTCTTTGTTCTTAAATGGATCCTTTGTTGCTTCAGATATTGATCAGCTTACAAGCTGTTCTGGGCAAAGAGAGGAGGAAAAATATCACTTGGGAGAAAAGTGGAATATTGCAAGAAAGTAACATTTCTAGAGCACACATTAGAACCAGATGTTCCACTCAGAAGTATTTGTGGTCAGGGACTACACTGAGAAACTAACTGCTATAAAGGGAAAAAAACAGAATTAAAACACACTGGATACAATAAAAAGTTACACCAAGAGAGAAAAGAAGATTGAAGAAGGATATATTAGTTGTCTTGCACTAACAACTGCAATTGCAGGTTAAAAGAAAAGGGTTGATTAATTGGATCCACCTCCCACCTCTTCTTTGTCCAAACCACGCGGGCTTCACTCAGTGTTGACTAAGGACATGAGGGCTTTGCCACCCTGAGAGGGTTTATTTTCCTCTCTCACTGTGCCTTAGACATAAGTGCTGGATGCAGCCCAGAGGCAGCCAGTTCTGGGAGGACTGGCATGACAAGGGCCTGAATGGCCATTTCTTCAGGGCAACACACAGAGTGCAAAGACAAGGAAGGTAGCTGCCAGTCCCTTAGGGCTTCTCCCAACCCAGCAGATTCTTCTCAGGGTGAGGAAACCCTTGTAAACAGAGATTAGGCTGTGTCTCTGACATTCTGAAGAACTGTGAGGAACAAATTCAGTGATAATTTTAGGTCACATGTGATATGCTGATGGAAGATGTGGAAAAGCATACAAAGAAAAATGAATTAATAAATACATCAGTTATACATGTTAATGACAGAAAAGCATGACAGATGAACAGCCACACTGACATCATCAAGAAAACAATCAAGTGCAGCATATGAGAGTGATACAGACACTGAGTGACCCTCTTTTGCCGTCCCAGCTTCTGGTCACATAGTGACTTCTAAGCTGGGGCGTTCACCCTCAGTGTTATTTTGAACAGAATCTAATGGTCTTACCTGCTGCAAATTTGCCCCATTAGGGTTTTAACCCATTTATCATTTTGGTCTCCATATTATCCCACGGCTATGAGTTACACAACCTCACCACATGCTGGGTGACGAAGTGCTCCCTTTTTAAATGCCCAGCTGATTATTTCATCAGCCCTTATTCTTATATTGTCAGGAATTATAATTTGTCTCTTTCTAAAACTACCCTTTACCATTCATGATGTTATCAGGCTTCATCTCTTCCCCAAGCTGAAAATACCCAGTATATTCTGCCTTTCCTTGTACAAAATCCACTCTATTCACCAAACCTGCTTCTTCCATTTTTTGGGACACTTTTGGCTCTCCATTCTGAGCTGTGCTGATGAGTTCACTGCATAATATCCAGGATGCAGATACATCATGAATTTATGTGGTAGCAAATCCAGTATTTTTCTGTTTGCTCTCTATTCTTTTCCTAATAATTCCTAATTATCCTTTTGACCACCACTGAGCAATGAACTGATTTGCACAGGAACTTGTCAGCAATGACTCTCAAATCTCTTTCCTGAACATTAGAAGCTAATTTAGAAACTGTTATTCTGTATGTAGCTAGGGTGCTTTCCCTCCCCCATATGCATCACTTTGCATGTATTGACATTGAATTTCTTCTGTCATTCTATTGCCCAATCACTGAACATTGTGAGATCCTTTTCTAAAGGTGAAAATGAGAAAATTGGTAGTGAAAGCTGGCCAATTTCATGTTAAATGCATTTGCAGTTTCATAGGAAGCGTAGTCAATACATGAAGAATACAACTCAGCAAAAAACATACCTCTTACTGCCAAGAAGTCATGCGAAGTTCACAGAATCACAGAATCACAGAACAACCAGGTTGGAAGGCACCCATCGGATCTTCTAGTCCAACCATTCCTATCTAACACTAAACCAAGTCCCTCAAGACCTCATCCACCCGTGCCTTAAACACCTCCAGGGAAGGGGAATCAACCACCTCCCTGGGCAGCCTATTCCAATGCCCAATGACCCTCTGCGTGAAAAACCTCCTCCTAATCTCCAGCCTAAATCTCCCCTGGCGGAGCTTGAGGCCATTCCCTCTCGTCCTGTCCCCTGTCACTTGGGAGAAGAGGCCAGCTCCCTCCTCTCTACAACCTCCCTTCAGGTAGTTGGAGAGAGTAATGAGGTCTCCTCTCAGCCTCCTCTTCTCCAGGATAAACAACCCCAGCTCTCTCAGCCGCTCCTCATAGGGTCTGTTCTCCAGCCCCTTCACCAGCCTCGTTGCTCTTCTCTGGACTTGCTCCAGAGCCTCAACATCCTTCTTGTGCTGAGGGGCCCAGAACTGGACACAATATTCAAGGAGCGGCCTCACCAGTGCTGAATACAGAGGGAGAATCACCTCCCTGGACCTGCTGGTCACACCGTTTCTGATACAAGCCAGGATGCCATTGGCCCTCTTGGCCACCTGGGCACACTGCTGGCTCATGTTCAGTCGGCTGTTGACCAACACCCCCAGGTCCCTCTCCTCCTGGCAGTTTTCCAGCCAGGCTTCTCCCAGTCTGTAGTTCATCTCATAGAGGATCTGATTCTTAAAGAAAATAAATTATTTTCTTTATCTGTATGTGTCTGACAGAGTTACAGCTTTCCAATCAAACCTATAAGTCTGAAATATTCAGCCAAGGAAGGCTGGACTTGGCAATCAGACGGTCAGCATCTCTTCATTGTCTCAGGGGGCTAACTAATTCTATACAATTCAGAGAGTATTGACATCCCAGTTAGGATAGCTATATCCTGACAAGATTATGTCATGTCTGATAAGGCTGCAAATTGACATTTTTCAGTGTCCTGACACCCTGATGTAGGGTGCACCACATACTTTGCTGCTTGCATTCCTCACAGGGTCTGCAGGTCACATGCTACATCCCCCTGAAAATACATTTTGGAAATTATTTTCACTGATAGCTTTCTGTAACACTTTTTTGAGCCACCTATATAGAGGTTGTCCACATCTCCAAGCAACAAGCTGTGTCACCAAAGTGAGGGTATGTTCCAGCTGCAAAAGAAGAAAAGCATTCTCTCTATGCAGAGATAGAGCTAAAAAGGACATGTCACTACTGTAATGAGCAAGTTTAAGTGTGCACGCAAGGTGAACCTGATTGTACACTTGTATGGTTCTGCCTGCATAAGCCAAGAAGTGCCTAGTTACAGGTTTACAAACAGATCCTGCCCACGAACACGGTGTTGCAAGACCTGGGAGAGATTCAGTGCTGCCTCCTACCATTCTTAGGCAACATGCACCAAGCTGCTACAGGCTACCCTTCCTCCTCCCTCCCCATTGCCTTGGCTCTAGGAGCTTTAATTAAGCAAATGCACAGATTTGTGCTTTAGTATACACCCATGTAAAATTTGAGTTTGCTGCATCAAGTGTCACTGCAATTCTGAAATTTCATGTGGAGCACTTTTCATTGGCTTGTATTAAATTGTTCATTCAGGCCGCAGTTCTGCCCACTAAATGCAAGAGCACTGACTTCAATACAAGGAGTAGCAGGCATACAGCTGAAAAGAGAAAAAGTGGGAATTAAATGCCACTTAATCTCATTTAATCACATTTCCTCTCCTCCTTACCCAAAAGAATAATATTTAGAAAAGAAATAGACCATCTGAAAAGGAAAACTATTAAGTATGTTTCAAAGTCAAGATCATACCAACTATTATCTATTTCAGGACTTCCTGCTTTGCGTATCTTCTTTTAATTAACGTACTTCTGCTTTGGACCACGTGTTTGCCTGGCAGAGACAGTCCCATTCTGCAATTGCTCTTGGTTAAATAAAGGAGTCTGTAACAGTGTTTGTGATCTACATTGCTGTCTGTATACAGGTATTTCCTGTATCAAAGCTAAGAGCAGCCTGCAAGTGAGTCTGGGAAGCAGTCATGGAACAGGGGTAACATAGTGGGAAGCTAGGGTTTTACTCAACATACTGTACAATGAAGTGGCTGATAAAACAAAGTGCTCAATCTCCTTCTGTCTCCCTGTTTCTACAGCTCAGATGTCTGGAAACAGTCCTGGAGCCAAAGGGAGCACAATCAGTAGAATTTCTATTTGTTCTTATCTTCTAAAGCGCAGATTTGAAATCCTCTTGTGCACAGTGACAAACAGGCGATTGCCAGCTGACAATAAACTTGCTTCCTAAATGGAGTCTATTAATAAAAGCTGAAAATAAATCCAACAAAATTCTGAAACTCCAGATAACACCTAGAGTTCCAAAATGCATTATGCAAAAGACAGCAGCCCCACAAACATGTCGTTCTAACTGCCAAAGATTTTATCTTCTATGATTTTGTGCAATTTGATGCAGCCCTGGACAGCAAAAAGAGAAACACTAATCCACTTTCCCAACAAATCCCGTCCTCCAAAAAGTGCAGAGCATTGGGCTAGGGCAAAATTGAGCTTGGACAGTTTCTCCTCCAATGCAGTTAATTACAATAGGAACATTACATAAATAGAAGAGTTGAAGGAAGGAAGGAAAACAAGATTTCAATGCAAGAAAACAAATGAGTAGGATAAAATGCCTTTATCCAAGCAAGTGGAAAACTTGTTGGTAAATACAGGAAGCTGATGGTATTAATAGATAATTTCACAGCTGATTCCTTTTCTCCTCTTCTCTTTTCCTTATTGTCTTCTAATAATTAATATAAAATGGTGATTATTCAGTGCAGGAAAGCTGTATAAATAAAAATAAACACAGCTAACTCTGAACAATTGCCTCAGCGATTTAGGAAGAGAAAAGCAGATAAAAGGAATTTAAAATAATTTTTTTTTTCCAAGGAAGGCAATTGGTGGCAGAGTCAAACCTCTGGAAAAGAACGCATCTGAACTGCCTTAGATGTGATGCTCTTATGCTGTGGGACAGTCTGCATGTGGCCTCACAGCAATGTCCCGCAAGTCCTTTGTTAGACTCCCAGTGCCATCCAGCCTAATCCAGCTACAAGCACTGCAGTGTCTCAGGTCACAGACAACTAGTAACGTGAAAACTGAATACAAAAGATAAACATGAGCTTTTCTCTTCTGTCATGAACTCAACTGAAATACAACACAGTCCCAAGCAGAGGAGATAATCCTAGATGTTGTTGTCAACCTGTTTACTTACTGTCAGATGACAAATGCTGGCAAGTCTTCATGTCCTCCTGTTTGATGTTGTTTTCCAGAGTTTCTCTGGTCAAAGACATGTTGAAGTGGACATAAACTAAGGTGGATGCACAAAGCCAAGCTACCAACTGCTAAGGGTGGCAAGGCTGGTTCGGTACCATGCCCCCAAACTGCAGTGAGGCCAAACATGATTTCTTCACACTTAAATTTCTTCTCTTGTTCAGGGTAATTATATTTCCTAAGGATGGTTATACTCTGGCAGTCAAGGTGTATCTTCAGTGCTGCAAACAGGCTAGGCTTAAACAGAGACATCATGGCTTTCACCTCTAAACAGGGCAGCCACAAACAGAATTGAAATGTTATAACCCTTAAATGAAGAGTGCATACCTCTGGCAACAAATACCTGTGTGCCAGCTTCCTATATCAATTTACAATATAGAATCATAGAACAATCGGGTTGGAAAAGACCCACCGGATCATCGAGTCCAACCATTCCCATCAAACACTAAACCATGTCCCTCAGCACCTCGTCCACTTGTCTCTTAAACCCCTCCAGGGAAGGTGAATCAACGCCCTCGCTGGGCAGCCTGTTCCAGTGCCCATGGGGGTTTGTACCTCTCCTCAGATCTGAAACATAAGAAGTACGAGTTACCAAGAGCAGAATATAGAAGAGCATCATCCAGCATCACTAAAGATAATTCAATCAACTGTTTCTTACAGCAGTGGACAAGAAAGGAGGATTTCCTTCTCAGAATACTCTTTTGTCTGTAACTGTCTTACAAAGGATTTTCTACTCATTGTCTTTGCCTGCCCAAAGCCAGTCTCTACCTCAGCTGGGCAAAATATCCTTGGGAACTAAAAGATCTATTGTGAAATAGAGCTTGAAAAGTACAGGGAATATTATCTCAAAACACGGTGGTTTGATGCTACTTAATAAATGTTTTATTTCAGAAACACCTACATGTTGTGTCTGACATCAAAGCAAACAATTCCTCTGAAATTACACTACTTATCTAAACAAAATTTAAAGCACAAAAAGGTTAAAATAGTCAAACAATCCTAAAACCAAGTTGAATAAACTCCTTTTAGTCTAAGTAAAGCATCTGGGTTTCACAAAAGAATCCTTAAAAATATCCTTTTTGGCTCAGCATCAGGCAAATTTTTTCCATTCTTTTCGTTCAATTGCCATTCTGACAAAACCAATACTCACCCTGCTTTCTTCTGCAGCACAAATTGAAAGCAGGAGTACCCGTATCTTCCCAGACAACACTGTATTCTTACCTAAGAAGAATTTCGTTTAACGTTGAGATGTCTTGAGCACAAAATCTATAAATATGTACTGAGGAGGGTGACTTGGTACAGCTGAGAGCTGTACAAAGGGCAATTTCCCCACTCAATGAGTGGAACAAAATGGGTTCCTATTTATTTCTATGCCAAGGACTCATAACCATATATCCAGATGTCTGTTATTTTCCAGAATAGGCACTAGCAAACCTCCCTCAGGAGGGAAGCAGGAATTTTTCGTGGAGACGTCTTGTGTAGCCCTGTCTAGGAGGGTTGGTCAGCAGATCAGGCTTAGAAGGTGACAGAGAAGGGCAAGGCCAGGAACATACATCTTTTTTCTCAGCCCAAAGGTGCAGTTTCGTGTGACCATTATCTAAACATCAAGTGGGCTGGAAGGCTGGAGAAAACGTGTTGATAGGTGCCTTTCTTAAGTTCATCCATGGGCTGAGAGTGGCTAGTTATTGCTTCTACCAGACTGCCTTAGGGATGATGGGGCACTTGCTTGAACTCATGACCAACAGAAATCCGCAGCACAAATCTGCTACCACAAACGCTGCCAGAGTTAAACATTCTAATAGATGCCAAAGGTGAGATGTGCATGCTCTGTAATTACCTTCCCACAACAAGTGGCAGAGGTCCTTTAAGTCAAAACTAAGAGATATTCATAGAAAGCAGAAGGAAAACGTTATAATCTGTGTGGTGGCAATACCTTTACCACTGGATTATTTGTGATAAGTCTGTCTGAACATCCAGGTATTAACAAAAAATGACAGATTTTACATAAGATCCCTAGCTTATTACCAGTGGCAAAAGCATCTTTAGTTTATGTATGTAAAAAGCTTCCACTTAGACATCATACCCACGCTGTAATTTCAAATAAACAAGAATTAAAGTTAGAAGTCTGATGATTAACTCACCACTTCACCTATCTTACCAAATTATGCATGTTTAGCCAAATAAAGTACTAACGTTCTACATTTTACATATAGCAGCACTGTCAAACTAATCCACTGTGACAAATGTTTCGGGGGGGGTGGAGTGGGGGGGGAGACTTTTAATCTGTTGAGAACACTGATGTAATGCACAAGAAGCTCTCAGAGATTTCAGAAGCAAAAGGCTGAGCTTCCTGAACAACACCTTGCACATTTTTTTTCTGAAAGCTTTCGTACTTGTACTGAAATACAGCATTGCATATTTGTGGTTGTCGTCACTTGCAAGGAATCACTTCAAGGGCCACTGAGGTGGCTTCTGCATCTTTCCCCGTTGCAAAGGGTTTCACACCACACTGCAGAAAGACATAGGTAGAGTCAGGAAAGGTGAAAATGAAAAACTAGACAGAGCTGAAAATCATGCTTCATCAAGACACATGGCGTGGGGCTGACCAGAAGCTGCCCAGCGTAGCTATGGTTTCCCACAAAAGCCTGAGAATATGCAGAACAACTGATTCAGAGCAGACCAGAAGTGAGTGTATTAAAAAGCAATGCCAGCTTGTGAAATACAACCAGAATAGCACTGAGTACTGTGACACATAGTCAGGGAAACAGACTCATTACCTAATGCGTATGTTTGGAAACTGTTTCCTAGGGAGATTTTCTGGTGATAGGTACACTTTGTCCCTCTTTCTCATTTAACTAGGTAACATTTTCACTAATTAAGTAGAAACATAAACCACTTAGAGCGAGACTGTGACACATCCTGGCTCATGCCTAGGCTTGAGCTGGGAGTCTGAAACTCTTGTCACCAGACCTCTGAGCCCTTTCTGGAGTGCTTTGTGTGACAGTCAGGTTGCCCACTGAAGTGCACCAAAAACTACAGGCAATTCAAAATGTACTTTTCACATGTTTATACAGCATGTCTTGCACTTCTTTCACAACATATTTATGTATAAAATTCTCAAAACCTGTGATGGATGATTTACAAGCACACAACAGCCATGCAAGTTGGAAGTTGTTGATGGAAGGTTGCTCCTTGGACAGGCTGTGCTCTCATAAGTCGTTCCTTGGCCCTGATTTTGATTTTTTGCCTGCTACCATGATGTAATGCTTAAGAAAAGCCGAGATATTGTTGATTTTCCTCCAATGATACCTTCTATTAATGTCCTGTTAGCTCCATCACCATTGTATTAAGACGTATCTAGGTACTGTGTAGGAAACGGGTTGAGTGTGCCATGCTTTGACTACTTCCCAGTATAGCACTTCTTGTTGTGGTGGACCCTTAGCTGGACGCTAAGATGTCAGAAGCAAGAAATCTAGTAAAACAACACCCTATGAATCACAGAATCACTAGGTTGGAAAAGAGATGCAGCAACATCTAGTCCAACCACTCCTATCAAACACTAAATCATGTCCCCAAGTATCTCATCCACTCGTCTTTTACATACCTCCAGGGAAGGTGACTTAACCACACCTCTGGGTAGCCTGTTCTAGTGCCCAATGACCCTTTCTGTGAAAAATTTCTCTCCTTATGTCCAGTCTAAACCTCCCCTGGTGGATCTTAAGGCAATCGCCTCTTGTCCTGTCCCCAGTCATTTAGGAGAACAGGCCAGCTCCCTCCTCTCTACCTTTCAGGTAGTGGTAGAGAGCAATAAGGTCTCCACCCCAGGCTTCCTCTTCTCCAGACTGAACAACCCCAGCTCCCTCAGCCACTCCTCCTAAGACTTGTTCTCCAGCCCCTTCACCAGATTTGTTGCTCTTCTCTGGACTCGCTGCAGAACCTCAACATCATTCTTGTAGTGATTTCTGATACAAACCAAGATGCCATTGGCCTCCTTGGCCACCTGGGCACAATGCTGGCTCATGTTCAGTCGGCTGTAGACCAACACCCCCAGGTCCTTCTCCTCCAGGCAGCTTTCTAGCCATTCTCCCCCTAGCCTGTAGCACTGCACAGGGTTATTGTGCCCTAAGTGCAGGACCCGGCATTTGGCCTTGTTAAACCTCATGCCATTGGTCTCAGCCCAGCAATCCAGTCTGTTCAGATCCCTTTGGAGCCTTAGTTTCATCAGCAAACTTACATTGGGTGCATTTGATGCTCTCATCCAGGTCATTGATAAAGACATTGAACAGGACAGAGGTACCAGTAATGAGTGACAGAGGTACCAGTAATTCAGTTTCTCAGTTTGTTCTGGCATTAGTATTTTGTGCCTGTTACAAGGCTTAGTGATTTTGGAGTTCAGGTTTTAGTCCCAATGTCATGCAGAGTTTAAGGCGCAGAATGAGCCAGAGATGCTGTCGCTGTATTTCAGCGCTCCTGATGGAACTTATTTCCATTCATTTATTCAAGGACTTTTTAAACCCCAGATAACATTTCTGTGTCTTGCAGCAAGTTCCCACTGCTCATCTGGTGTTGGACAGAGGAATAGCTCCTGGGCTTTTCTAAACCTGCCAACTACCACTTTTCTTTTGTTGCCCCCCCTTTTTTTGCACTGGAGGAATGCTCTCTTTTGGGCAGCCACTCCTCACCTTCTCCATGGAGTTCACAAATCCACACTGTATCATGACTCCCACTTCGACCTTTCACTTCCAGGCTGAAGAGTTCCCCTCAGGCTCCTAAGCAGTACAGCTACCTCTCCACATCGCTGAGTTGTGACAACAGGCACAGAGGAGCAGGATTTGCCAGCCTGCTCACAATGTGGTGCATTTAGTACGCTCTGGAGCTAATGTAGTCACTGTTTTACATAATACATCAGACACTCAGACAATCAGAAAACCCTGACCTGTTGTCAGAAGATTTCAGTGGGATGTAATCTGGCATGTCCTTGCCCCAGAACCACAGGTTTCAATGAAAAGTGTCAATGGCAGCAGCTTTCTCACCAGCCCCTTTCAAAATTTCAGCCTTTGTCAGGCATGTTTGTTTTGACTGCTCCAAAGTTTCCTCTCCCTTTAATAGATGGCAAATACATTCTCCAGCACAAACAGGAAGCGCATATGATCGAGTGGAGGGACAAAACAGATGGCACATGAGTCACTCCCATTTGCGAAGTCAGTGATGAAAATGACTCTTGCTTTAGCATCCTGCTGGAGCATCTTTTCAAAAGACAGCTGAAAAGCTGCACTTGGCACTGCTTCCCTACAGCCTTCCAGGTGAGAAAGGAATCGCAGATCAAATCCTTTCTTCATGCATCAGAAGTGATCTGGGAAAGGACTTGGAGACTGTGGCAAACCCATCTTAAATGTACTCTTTAACAACTCCCCAACAACCATGTGCAGGGATGGCACGATACCAACAAGACATTGATGGCAGTACTTTTCCCAGGGCCACAAGCTTATGGTACTTCTTGAGCGTATTAACCTTTCTTGACAGATTTTTCTACTTGCTTTGTTATTTGCTTTTAATTCCCTGTTCCTCCCAGCAGTAGGCATGCTCCCTGTTTACTTTTCCCTTCTTTTCCCCCTTCCACAATCCCTCTATGGGTAATGGATTTAACACGCCAGCTCACATCACTGAAATATCATGAATGACACCAGTAGTGGTAGAAGACATTGGTTATGCTCTCACCAGGAAAGATCGTCGGCCTATTGGAAATAACGATTATTTGCACTGTATAAATTGGATTTCTGCCATGAACAATATTAGAAGGAAAAGGCAGTGAGCAGTATTACTCTGCTGCTGAGTATTCATTGTGTTAAAGCAGAAATAGACATACAACCCGGAAAATGCATTATATATTTGGGTAAGAAAGATGTCCCAATCTGCAAACACGTTTGTACATGATTACTTTTACACATTGCAAGAAATTCCCTTGAAATTCAGCAAGTATAATGTTAATAGTCTTTATTCCTGTCTGCATATGACAGTCTTGGCTTATAGGAACAGGCACGAGGTAGTTATTACTAACAAACAACTTCAGCAAATATTGTCTCATATTTCAAGGATGGGAGATTACTGGAATCAAAGACATACAATCAATTACCATATTAGTAATGGTTTCTAGTTTAACTGTCCAAATTTAAAATTCTTTAGAAAGCAAAAGACATTTCACTTTATACCTAGAAGGAATTCTTTTTTCCAAAAAATATCAAGCCCACCTTATTCCCAGAACTATCTGAAAATTAAGACTTGGTTTTAAAAGACAAATTGTTATTGAAAATATGAATCTTTCACAAAACAATTTTATTGTGAAAACTATCAAAATCAAGATACTTAGAGAGTCTTGCTCAGTTTTTTTCCTCTTTCTGTTTCACACTGACACAGTAAAATTGATCATATGGAAAATGGTTCTGGTTTTGCTTTTCATTTTCTGTTTTATTGCCTTTATTAATTTTGAGAAATTAAACAGTCCCTCCTTTGTGTCACATGTCTAGCATTAGAAAGGTTTTTCAAACATTCAGTAGCAACCAGCATCAGAATCACTTGAAAATGCAAAAGAAATTTGCTTGTGTGGGCAGAGGTGCTTGTTCAGTTTTCATTTTACTGTGCCCAATTGCAAAGAAATATTTGACACTGTTAAAATGTCAAAGCCATCAGACTTCACTGTCTTAAAAGTTTCCTTTTGAAAGACTGTGTAGTGTCAGACAGAACAACACCCAGAAAAAAAGAAATCTAACTGTGGCAGACACTGGTTATTTACATTGGAGTACCAATAGTGATAAGCATCGGTAGAAACAACACTTCCTGACTACTCAGAGCAGCAGTGCTCTAATAAAGAAAAATAACTTACACAAGTTATCTCGTCTTTTACCTTGTCTGCTCTTAATGGAGGAGATCAGCTAAGGAGAAATACATTTTTCTAAGTGGTCACTGATTCTGTGTCCTCATCTTTAGACATCTAATGTGTGAGACTACACGGATCTGATTTTCTCACACCATGCAAACTCAGGCCCTTCGAATGCATTTCGCTTTCAAAGTCTTTTCATCAGCGTTATTTTTGGCACGTGCAGCATGGTGTATCAAAACTACACCATAAAAGAATCAAACGCCCACACAGATTTCACAGACCAATAAACAGAATTAAAAGTACAAGAATTCATGAAGTTGAGAGCAGAAGTAGTATAAATGGAAAGTCATAGACACAAAAAAAAGATCTGCAACAAAACAAAACACCCTTTTATTCATTGCTAATGATGCAATCCGACTTTGCACCACTAAATTGGCTTTGATCTTTGTCTGTGCTACCCTCCTGTGCACACAGATATAATAGCTGATTTCTGCTGTGGTAGCAGTGTTTTCCACTGTGAGCATAAGGGATTCATGGCCTGTCAGGCTTGGGCTGGTGCCAGGTCATGGATCTCCTGCCAGACTCTTTGTCAGCATGGCGCAGCCACCCTGCTCCCCTGCGCTGATGTAGTCCATCAGTTCTCTTCTCCCTTCTGCCTCTGGTCAGCCTGGGAGAGGGCACTGCTGAAGGTCACACATAGCCCCTGCCCAAGAAGGAGTTCATTTACATGATTCAGGTAACTCAAGTAGGAGGGAATGAAACTTTTCACTTTCTGCACACAGATGACTTCCCGCAGAGCGTGAAGAGTTGGCCTGAGACTTGCATCTTGTGCTGAATAAGCAAACTAGTGGAATTTTGAAGTGGAAAATGTAAAAGAAAATCATTCTTCAGGTCACATGTAAATGCTTGCGAGCAGGTCAAGATGCATCTCAAGATGCAGCCTGCAGAACAGGAAAAACACCAACAGAAATAAAAAAAAACACCTCAGATTTCAGCAGCTCTGGCTAGATTAATCTCAGAACAGCGCTATAATTGCTGAATCTGAGCAAAACTTTCCCAAAAAAATGAAAATGGGACAAACATATGGGACAAAACATAACTATGTAGCTCACACATAAGTAATTACTGGCACAGATGTACCCTGAACCCACCATGCCTTTCTGCGTGTAGCATGATGTAACAGCTCTAAGAGACACAAATAAATGTATACATAGACTTCAATATATGCAACCAAGGCATGAACATCTGATTAAACCTTAAAGTGTTGATAGTAGCTATATGATCTCTTTGCCAGACCACAAAAAAAGACATGATGAATGTCTGCACTCGTTCGTTATATGATTTTTCTTTCTTCAGTCTGGAATGAGAAAAACTCAGTATTCACACCATTACTTACATTTCCTCCATCTGACCTGTGTATTAAGGAATTACAAGTTGTGTCATTACTAATTCTTTTCCTTGGGGGATGTTTTATGGACAATAAATCTTATTTTCCTCTTCATGTTATTCCATATGTAGAAAACTTAAAAAAAAACCACATTAAAAATACTGTGGCTTTAATAATTAATTTGAAGAAATGAGATGCCCCCAGAATCCCTGGGTCTTGAAATCTTTAACACCTCAATTTGAATGTGGAGAGATGCAGCCCCAAGCTGCAGGTTCAGGACAGTGGAGACCCTCTGTTAAAGCGAAGTTCCCAGTATGAGTCTGCGATGGAGGGAAAGGACAGGATGCCTGTTTTGCATCCCAATTACAGCAGATTTTTTTTTTTTTTTGGGGGGGGGGTAGTGGAATGCCAATTTGTTAATTTAATTCATTAGGTTTTTAAGGAGGGAGGGTAAAAAAAATGAAAAAAGTTCTCTGCACGTAAGATGGGTGTAGGTCCCTCAAGCAGGACTGGTTGTGCTGACCCACAGCTAGCAGAGAGGGGCTCAGGGTAGACCCCAGGGCTTCCTCTGGGAACCCTCACATCCTCAGGCCTCCTTGGGAATGCTGCAGAGGTGCTGGCCCACTTAACGCAGCAATGAACCAACCATGGCCCTCTCTTCTCCCCATACTAGTCACCACTTGGTCACTTCTCACAGGGGCACATGAGATCAGACCAGCTGGGGAAGGGATCCACAGGCCCAGCAAGGAGACAGTGTCAGGTGGGAGTTCCATATTGCACGAGGATGAGGGGAGAGACATGGTTCGCAGGAAATCACCTGAAGAAAAGTGATGCTTTAACACACACACCCTGTAACATCACACAGCCAAGGGCCTGTGTCCTCTGCAGAGCTCCTGGTGTAGCCCATGCCTTTGTTTTGGTTCCAGTGCTGTTTCAGGGTTCTAGGGAAGAAGCTTAAGGTCACAGACACCACCCTGCTTTTCTGCTAACATCCCCTCTTGAAACTGTTTCTTGTAACATCAAATTCTCTAGGCTTGTCCATACACAAACCGCCTGGTCACTCACAAGAGAGATGTCAGAGAGGAATGAAGTCCAAATAAATTTCAGATGCAAAAATTACATTTCTTCTTATTCCAAAAATGCCTCTCACAGATAGGTTAATGCAACACTAAGTTTGAATATCCAATGCTTGTTTTACCATTACAACTCACTTTCAGTATATGATGAGAATCCACGCAAAAGATTTGAACTTTATAAAACATATGTTATCATCAAGATTTACTTAGCTCTTTTCAGCTATACAACATGGTGCAATAGGGAACAGACTGAAGGATCACTGAACCAGGACAAGACTCTTACTGATCTGAACCATCTGGTAGAAGTGTTTTCCTTGAGTCCAGGGCACAAATCCCACAAAATGCTTTAAACTAATAAAAATGTACAGCCTACAGCAATGCAATGAGCTATGATATCAAACTCAGGCTGTTGAATGAACAGTATAACCAACAACTCCCCAGAATGGTTCGTTGATTAGCCAACACCAATGCAGAAAAGCTTCACATGGATAATTTACGGTTCACATAAAGATCACATTATTATAACATTTTCCTGTTCACTCAGAGTTAATAAGAGACATACTCCAAATCAATATTTATTATTTTAGTTTTCCTTCCTCCCTATTGTTAAGCTTGACATCCTTCTCCTCCCCCTTTATAGCCTGCCATTGCTAACTGAACCCCTTTGTAACCTCCAAGATAAGTATCTTTAAGAGATCCATATATAATGATAGCAATAAACCAGTCCCTTCAGACATATCTAACCACAATGGAATATTGTCAAGCCCCAAAGACAAGTTGTTCTCTGAGGAGCAGAACTACTGAACCTTGATTTCCTGCAGTTCAGCATCCCATAGCTTTCATCTTCCACCCCAAATAACCTCTTGCTTCCAGCATCGTAAGTTCACCAGTCCCCTGCATCCCTTCTTATACCCTCCATGTCCTTGTAACATTTTGTTTTGCAATGTCTCCAGTTGTTTTCATATCTCCCAGGCTTTCTGATTAACCCACTTATTTATCCTTCATGACCTTGTTGCCCTTTTCTGCCTGGCTCCTGGGGCAGAAGACAACAGGTATTGGGGCTAGGTTAGAAGTACACGTTAGAGAACTAGTTGTATGATGCATGCCTCCTGGTTAGCTGAGCTACTGTCAAAACCAACACAGAGCACTAAGTTGACCGGACAAGTAACAAAGAAAACCTCTTTATTCTTCCCAATTGCCTGGATTTTTTCAAAAGTTGATTCATAAATTAGGATTGCTGGAAACACTGTCCCTTCCCAGATTTGGTTTGAAACATCTGAGAGCGTTAGGAGTTACCCAAAAGGCCATCAGACAGGCAATATAAACCCCCCAACCTCTTCTCTGAACACCACAAAGCCAAACACTTGCCAAGCCACTTCATACCCCAGAGTCAGTCAACTGACTTAGAAAACTCCATGTGATCTTCACTGGACTGACCACAGTCTTCTTGAGGTACCAATCATCACTTTTTTGATGTCTAGTGCTAAATTTACATTAAATGATTTGTTGCCTATTACCATCAATGTTGTCAACCCAAATCCATGACAATGACAAATTTGGTTATGCTGCTAATGTTTTGCTCTCTTTGAGGTGGAACTTTTCTTTCATTATTGTGACACCCAATACACAATGTAATTAAAGTGTAATTTATACCATTTCTGTGTTCAAAAAGAATGGAAAGAACACAAAAAAAATTACTTGACTTATAAGGAAAGCCCAGAAACTGGATAGTTAAGACAAACAAGGCTGCAGTATGTACATTTCTTCATACAGCTCTTATAAACAAAGTTTAGCTGCCTGAATACCAGTGGTTTATACTTTTGGGGCAAATATTGAGCTCATATCATGATTCATGTCACTAGTCATACTCAAAAGCAGCACTGTGTTTCCTCCGCTGTGTTTTAGCTGTGTACAACAGAATGTTACTGTTTGATCCAAAACATATTTCCAATGCTTTCTTTTCCTTTGGTGTATTAGCAGAGGTTTTGGCAAGCCAGACTCCTTTTCAAAGGTTATCAGAAGAAAAGGACAGATTCTCATTTCACTAACTTGGGGAAAACTAAGCAGGTGTGAAAACCATGTATTATACCCCTCTGTGAGACAATAGCTGTCCCCAATGGGCAGTGTCCGTCTCTATTTTTTCTTCCAGAACAGAAGGCTCACCTTTGAGTCTTGACATTCACCAGCAAGAAGGGAGAAAATATCCTTAAAGTCCTTTTGACATCAATCGATCATTTTGCTTACCTTAAGACTATCATTCATATTCTAACAGCATGTTCAAGGCTGCTATTCAGCTGCCAGCTAGTTCCCACATGGCTACTGAAGTTTTCCTGGGTCACCTCAGCACTTAGCAGTAACCCAAGAATGACAAATCAGTCAGGGCTCCTGCTGTAGTTGGGGCTTCTGGGAGCAAAAATGCAGGATGGTCTCACGAATCAGCTGTAGCAGAGTGGCCAAGCTTGGAAACACAGAATCACAGAAAAAAAGTATTTCGGATTATTTCCCAGATGTTCAGAAACTTTTGTTGGCAAGACAGAGAGTGACAAGATAGAGGAAGGATGGAGGAAAGTCAGTGGAGAGGAGAGGAGGTGAAAGTTGTTTAAGATGGTACCTCACTCAGAAGAGGACATGCAGGCCAGCAAAGCCTAAAACCTATCATTAAGACACTTGGTTTTCCCCAGATCTCACTGGAAAAGGGGATTTGGGTTTCACAGGCACCCAGACTTTTTTTTAATGTTATTCAGAGTCATATCCCTATGTTATTGTCATCTTGTTTTAGTTCTTGGTCTGGTGAGACAGAATATGTGTGCATATTCTTGTGCAAAATGAGAGGTGAAGGAAGAAAAAAAATACCAGACTAGACCAAAACTTGCATCATCTGTGGGATTCCTCCATAAATATCTCTGTTTTCCTGATAGCAAAAATCTTTAGTTGGATGTAGCTCATATCATGGTATTACTATATGGCAGATGTTTGACTATATTTTTAGCAAGGTAAAACCCACATGTGTTTGTCACTTGCTCTTTGTTCAAAAAAATGTCCCTACATTACTGAAGAGAGACAAAAAGGGGAAGAAAGAATCTATACTTTCCTTGACATTACACAGTACATTTGAACTGTGAACCCCTCCATGCCTTTTAAGACTTTTTAAGAATTTCAATCATTGAACATCCTATAAAATTCTCTCTTAATTTTAAATTTACAAAATACAAATCTCACTCTCCGCAAGAACAAAATGTGAGAGTACACATATTGTGCAGACACATATTGTACAGTACTGCAAGCGTCTGCTGCCATAATTAGAGCAGTGTTCAAAGTAATAATACTAATAAGAATAAAATGCTGAAAATATGACTTTTCACTGTTTTCATTCTGATAGGAAGCCTCATGTAACATACCTGAAGAGTAAAAGTGTGTTGCTTATCTTTCAGTGCTGAAGTTCTGGCATTCTGAGTTTCAGCAATCTTTACTATCTTCATCTTCAGGCTTTCACTATACTTTATCTTCATGTGTTTTAGAAATAGATTAAATCACTGTCACAGAAATACGCCACCTTCTTCTGATAAAACAGCAGTGCCTCCATCCTGCTTCCATGTGTGTTGCTGATGCAGCCTAGTAAGCATTTATACTTTTATATCAGATTTTAAGAGGAATATTGTATTAACGTGTTGACTAGATTTCTCTGAATAAAACAATAGCACTTACATTAATAAATTAAAGGTCTAGAAAGTCCTTGAAAGTGTTCAGTTTAGACTGATTGTGGATAATTTCCTAGCATGGGATCACATTAAATTTTTTATTGCTATTATGTTAATTGCCATATAAAATCTTACATAACTGTGCTTAGAAAGCAAAATTGCAGACTGAATTCCTTATTCAGCCTATAATCTGAAATTAACCAGCATTTAGTTGCTGTTGTTTATGGACTTCCTTGTCTCATCAGTCTGAAAAATTGCAAATACAAATGTAAAAGTCTTTGCCTTGGGATATTTACACTCTACTGGATGAGTTATCATAAAAATTGTGAAATAATGCAACCAGGAAGATTTTTTTTATCTAAAATTCTGCTTTTTAGCAATAAAACATCACCACATCTACTAGAGGAACTTGCCAAATTATCATGACTACTAGTCGAACATCGAACTAGATCATATGAGAAACAACTAGCATTTAAAAAAGTATTTGGTAATTGAAGGCTGTGACTAGCTCAGAAAGATCTAGCAGGGTTAGCCAGCTCTGTCTGGATTTAAGATGACTCATTGTGGATGTCATATTTTTCATGTGTAATGTTCTCAGTTACTATGGGATAATAGATTCTTCATTGAAAACATACTCAAATTCTCCCACCTGGGAGTCCTAAATGAATCTATACATGGTTTGTACCTTATATATACCAGCCAATGTGCATTATTAAAAAAGAACTGAGAGTAATTTTCCAATGCCTGAGAGTTAAGGAGACAGTATGTCAACTTTTCTAACTCCATGTTTTACAATGCAAACCCATTGCTATGTAAATCACTGATAGATAATAAACCCCCTAATACTATCTTCAACTTCCATTAACCAAAATATTTTTAACTTTAAATTGCAAAATTAAATAAAGGAATATTGCTCTATTGCGCATTACATGCACTGTTCGTCATTTTACTATTCAATAAAAAAGAACACAACAACAGGATTCAACCTGTTAGAGAATTTTAATCAGCTTCTATGCTGTACAATTTCAGCTGGAAACAGGGGTGGATTAAGGTCTACAGATAAAGTGTATACTTAAAAAATACTTCCAGAAGCAGTCAGTTTTATTTACCTAAATATTTTGACAATGCTCTTTGTAGGTGTAAATTAGTAATAACCATCATTTTATACTATTGTTATTTACATTTCTATTACTGTTAGTAACTCTACATTTCACACAGGCCAATTACATAGAACGTGGGCATATTTGCAATAAAACATAATAAAAACGCCTTATACCAGGCTAGCAAAAATAAAGCAAATAACACAGTTCCAACAACCAAAATACACATCAAAACCTTCAGATAGCCCCACTACAAACTAGTAATGGCTAGAGAACATGTGTCCAGACCTTCATCAAAGGCCAGCTTCATTGATGACAGAAAGGATAGGCTATTGGTCACGAACTAAGGCAAGAAACTTCAGCTATTTGTCACTGTCTGGCATGACAGAGTAATGCTGTGGTTTCATGGTAACTTTGTCATTTTTTCTATAGATTTCATCTAGATATAACCTTTACTAAGCGATAGCCTATTAATGGTGATAATATATCTAAAGGTAGCATCTTTTCATTTGGAAACATTGTTTTCCAGTTTTCAGATGTATAGTTCAAGTGAAATTCTTAACAAATATAAGAAATTACTACATAATACTTACATATATACACACACATACACACACTCATATTTCCTGATTCCCATTCCTTATTTTTTCTTTCTACTTCTTCAGGGAAATTATTCTGAGTTACATCTTGTTCTTGATAATCCATCTTCCAATTGCATCCTTGGTTTTGCAGTTTCTGTATTTATTTCCATATTAGTTCATAAGTTCATATTAGTTCATTGAGTCCTTACTTTGGTAGCAAAGGGTGCAACAATGTTTTGTGAGAGACGTGATAGTGTTGTATACTGTAGTGCAGGTGTCCCCCTGCTGCATTCTGTTTGGCGTCAGTTATCCAACCGCTCATTGTTAAGATGGGGATAGCAGCCAACTTGTTGTTACAGGCATTATTTCCAAACTGATGCTTGGTAGAATACCATCAGTGCCAGTTGGAGTAAATATTCTTCATACAGCAAAAGTTAACCAGAACCTATGTCACTCCACTTGTCACAGCAGAGTTGCTAACAGCAGTCCTTGATAGCAGCTGTTGCAATTTCAGGGGTACACAGATGACTCAAGAATTACTACAAATTTTGAAAGGTGGGATGAAAGCTCCCATGTTTGCCCAAGCTCAGCAAAATACTGTTAAGTCCACTTATTTTGCATAGGTTTTAATATCCCAGAATTGCCTTCTTCGGAAACATCGACATTGCATCTCTATATGGCACATAGACAATCACTGCCTTGTACATGCAAGTTTCAAGACAATATATACTTTGTTATTCTATATGAATCTTTCCTAGGTCTATGCTTCAGTTTTCCAGAGCACTGGCAATAAATACATTTGCAGAACTCAGAAAGATCACTATTTTCAGCAGTGATTAAGGCTGGTTTTATGCACCATTTGGGGCTTGAAGCTCCAACACTAATCTTTGTGTTTGCCTCCACACTGCAAAGTTTGAGAACTTGACTTCCTCATAGTTGCTGTTTAGCTTGAAGTAGAGGCATGTGTTCATGCTCTAGAGAATGATGTCATATCATTTATCTTTGTGAAATATTTTTCATAGTCTTTGACCAAGAATGGGAAGAGGACTGACTCATTCAATATTTCTCCACTGTCAAGTCTTGCAACCAGTATCTGTGAACATAGATTTTATGCTTGCACTGGATGCACCAGGGCGTTTCTCACCAGCTTCTGTTCTTCTGGTAAGTATCAGTCATTTTTAAGATGACTCTGGCAGCTGTTCAGCTAACTGTCTTGCAGAGTAGTTTATTATACAAAAAACTCCAGATAATTGCAGTACTGAGCGAGTTTAAACATCGCATCTGATCTGCTTCTCTGGACAACTACATTCATTCCAACATAAAGTCTAAGACATGAATGTAAGAAATACAAAATCCTGTTAGGTTTTCATTTCCAACACCTTTTAGACATCCAATCATACTGTTGTATGATTTATAAAAACGAGTAGTTGTAAAGGAATGAGTCAAAATGCTCTTGGATGATATTATTAAAAACATTTTGGTCCGTTTAAGCATCTCTTCCAACTGGGCAACCTCAAAAATGACTATTCTTTAACCAAGAAAGGAATTAATTGCATACCAATAAAAAAAGTTTCATCTCTTACTCTGTCAGGCCTGACAACACAGGTATTATGCCATCTCTTCAGCAATCGTTGGATAAAGCTTCAAACTATGGTGCCAAATTCTACACATATTCCTCATAAACATGTTTCTTGGAAACATATGCCAATAGTAAACAGAAGATTGCAAATGGTTTTGAAGTCACCATTCTAGGAATGTTTCCATACAGCCTGTGAGTTAATGCATACGGCCTTTGCACGAGGAGTATAATCAAAAACATTTTACAGTGGGATCTCAAATACATCCAGAGTTATTGGTACCTAATGTCCCTGTCTGTTGCAGGGGACATGGCAGAGGACAAGTAGCCTGTACAATGGTGGCTTCCCAAAACATCTTTCCAGATTGAAGCATTGAACCTTGTACTGAATTGCTTTTGATATACAACAAAAAGTGTCTTTACAAGGTGCTTTCCAGCATATACTATCCCTGGTGTGCTCTGCCAGTCTGTACTGGGGGAGGGCCTGTCCCACCCCTAACCCCGAAGGCTGTCTCCAATGTGTATTGTTCAGTTTCTAACACACAGTGATAAATTACAGGCTTTCTGGACACAGTCTGACAAATGGCAGTAGGATAACTCCATTTATGCCATATCAGCTGTCCTTCCTTGCTGTCTCCTGAAGGCTATCAGCATTACTCTCCCTTAACGTCCTCTGCAAAGAAGGAAGTATATTTAGTAGCAGCTCGATGTCTTATGCGGAAGTGGTTAATAGATTTTCTACTAAGACTAAAGGGTTGTCTTCCTCTCCTAAGTTACTGAATGAGACACATGATGCCCCATCTGGCTTAATATTTAAATGTCATTCACATCCCTTGTTAGCCTCAGAACGTGACTTCCTAAACAACAGCAGCAAAATGTGCTCTGGGAGATGATTTTTTCCACATTTGCCTGTGTAACTGTATTGACTGAAGAAGCCTATCAAAGGAGCAGGGAAGAGACAGGACTTACACAACTTCTGAACACTGAACAGTGAGTCTGCTGGCAGTTAATGTTGTAAATGCGGGAACTGTTCTTCTGAGAGACACCCAGATTTTCAGATCTGTTAGTTTACACAATGAAGGGTTAATCACCATAAAAACAAAGGATGGGAAATGGAGAGAGGACCATATCAGGTAGAGGAAGCCAAATAGAGACTGGACCTGGCTACTTCCAAGGATTTAGGCAGAGGATTGCCCAGCCACAGCCTGGGTGTTGGAGGATTCTGTGGGAAGTACTCTCTCCAGATGGCCATGCAGACTGAGCAGAGTTACTGCCTGCAGGTTTAGGGGACTAGTTATGGGATGAGCATTTGGGGTATAGTGTAAAACTTAGTGCAGGATCTTTTGAAGGTGTTAGTGGGAATATGTGAAATTTTAGGGATATTAAGAGTAAAGACAAAGGGTGAGAACAGGAGGGTTAAGGTGGCTTGTGAGGGAACAAATGTGGAACAATACAGGGGGGAGTTAATAAAAGGAGCTAGTTGCAAGTAAAAAGGCTGCTGGTCAGTGTATTTTTTTGCTCACCACAGACTTCAAGTTAAATTGGTTTTCTGCTTTACTGGATGAAGGGCTCTCTGTTCTGTATGCACATGTGCATCAATGTGTGTGTGTATGGAGGTGTTAGTGCAGCAGATGGAGTCAGGCCATGGGTCAGAGGGCCCATGTGTCTGGCATACCAGCAATTGAACACACCTCTGTGTCTCTATGTGTGTGTTTCCCAAGAGAACGTCAGTCTTGTGTGAGTGCATGGAGGTTAAGGGATCTGGGAGCCAGTTATCAGGGAGACCATAGGTCAGGATCTAGATGCCAGAGAAAGACCAGAAAGTCAGATACTGGAGTGGCCACTGATCTGCACAAGCTTCCAGAGACACCAATGTGTATATGTGGACATATTTATGTACAGCAGAGTGCCTGACTACCAGCAACTGGGCTGGAATTGCAGACTCATCACTGCAACCAGAGAAACACCCTGGTGTCCAAGTTGGCAACCAAGAAGAAAACAATGGCAGAAAGGAAGAGGATGGACAGAGCATGGAACTGTGCAATGTGTGACTTGAGAAGCACTCGCATCCATCTGTTCCCAACCATCAGGCTGAAGCTCCTCACCAGATAAGCCAAGCAGAGGAAGCTGCAGGCAGGTGGTTCGGCAGAGCTCCACACATGAGATTGTCAAGGTCGCAGGTCACAAGGAGCACATTCTCAGTCTGTGCAAGTCCTATTCTCCCAAGATAGGAGAAGGAGGAAGAACCTGAAGGAGGCATGGTCTCACAAGTGCAATTCTGACATGGAGACACAGGTAGATGCCTACGTGCTTTGCAGTAGTGCATACAACCTAGAGGCACCCCATCCTCGCAAGGTAACCACGAGACTGTCACAAGATACCCTGTCAAACAGTGTGATGAAAAGTCTGGAAATGTCACAACCAGCTTCTCAGACAGACCATGCTGCATTTCAAGAGTTTTGGGTGCAGTGGTGAATTGGCTCCTGCACCAGGGGATAGTGCACATCTACAGATCTAGAGTCTTCCTTCCATTTCTGGCTGCAGACGGCACATCTGACTCCTGATTCAGGGGAACAAGCAGGGCCAGCCCTCCTCACCTCACTGGTTGTTGCTGCAGAACAGGGCTACTGGGAGATGGCCCCATAGGCTACCCCTCTGCAACTGCTCCTGTGCAATTATGCCTAAGTGAAGTATTTGCATTCACTTGTAGCCTAGGCACCAGTTCTGAATTTTTAATAAAACAGACTTTCATAGGTTAGAGAAAAGATGCAAAGGGATGGCATAAGGCTTAAAGAGCAGCTGATGTGATGAGCTGTCAGAAGGAACAGGGATGCACTTTCCCTCTACAGTGTGGTAGGACTGGGTGGCTCCAGGCTATGTCATGCAGCTTTGCCAAAGGCATCACACCTTCCCACTGAGGCAGGCTGCAGGGCAGGGTTCCCAGGGAGCTTTGTTAGAAGCCAAGTGAAGAGTAGCTTTTAATAAGTGAAAGGAGAAAGGTGGGGTGAAGAATCACTTTTTTCAGCAATCGGCACTCCAAAACTGCAATGTGATAGCTGCACTCTGTTTCTAACTCAAGTGTAGGATTATAACTGCCCTGAATTTTCTATTAAATGGAGCACATTAGAAAATCCTGCACACATCTAAGAAACTGCAAGTCTAGGCATTAAAAAATATGCTGCTTTAAACTTCATGGAAGTAGCAAAGGATGTTAGACTTTGAACTCCCAGTTATGAGCGTTCAGCGGACAATAGAGTTCTGCAAGGAACATGTAATTTGTAATTGATTTGATTTATCACGTTTTTTTTTCTCCTCTCTGAATATGTACAGACATGCTGCAACTGTTATATGCATTTGTTTATTCAAATGCATTTGTTCAACACTATTCAGTATTTTTGACAAGGTGGATTGATCATAAATAATCAAAAACAGAGAAGTGGTCATTAGCTGTAATTTGTTATGGAAAGCAAAATAGTTGAACAAATCAGCAAATCACAGAAGTACTTGTAGATACAAGTCAATTTCTGTATTTATTTATCTGTGTGGTCTCCAAATTTACTCTTGCCCTATATTCACACCGGGATTACTATTGTTCACATCGTCACAGTATGCAAACATTACAGTTTTTAAGTATGTTCACTCAAACTGAATTCATTTAAGAAGTCAACCACTGTTTGCATACTTTTAAGTACACACTAAGAACAGGCAGCACAAGCAACAGAAAAAAAAAATCCAAAGAGAGAGGTCAGACATGCCTCAAAAATTAAGGTCCTTGTTCAAGCCCCAGCAGACACTGACAAACTTGGCCCTGAAGAACAAAAAGCAGGAAAAAGAAAACCAGAAAACAGTTCTCATTTCTCCAGCTTCCCAAGTTCCACCCAGTGAATCTTCTTTGCTTCACTCTTGCTTTGTGCAGACCACCACTGTGTTAGCAAAGCCATACTCTTTGCCCAGAAAATGGGACTATTCCCTCTGAAGAGTACTTGAAGCATAGTAGGGGGGAAATATAGTGGTGGAGAGAGGTTTCCCTGAAACTAACTATAATGGATTCCTTTTCATTTCTGTGTTAAGGGACTTGCTTCAGAGCCGAAGAGTAGCCAGGTTCCTTTAGAGATAATCTCCCCCATTCCTTTCACCCTATATCAAATGGAGACTGAAATGGGAAATATTTTCCTTTGCCCTGGTGTATCTGCCTCTGATCCTCGGGGGCTCTGCATCATATAGGACCAGAGCGGGTAGGGGATTTGTGGTCTAAGATTTAAAGCAAGAGGAAAGAGAGGTAGAACTCCTGGATTACAGTCTTTGCTCTGAGATAGAGGTAAATAGCCACTTACATTCAAATACATAACTTCCCCTTTGAATTACCTTTTCCATTCCCTACCAATCCCAACTTATCTCACCAAAATGGTCTTCACATTTGAAATCAATTTATAACCAATCAGACAGCTAAAATAGCTTCTTACAGTAGGTGTCTCTAGTCAATGACTGATTTGCATTAAGAAAGATATGACAGCCAAGTGTGAGGAGAAAAGAATGGTAGTTTAATTTTAGAAAAATTCCACATTCATCTGAGAAATGATTACTAAGCAGTGTGTATGTTCATACATAAATTATTTCTAAAAATATGAAAAGATATTAAAGTGCTAAATATTTTCTTGCAGTAGGAGCAGGAAAGCTCCAGATCGGATGACATGGCTTTTCACAGGATGGGATGGATCAGGCTCTTGCGTTGGGGAGGCACTCAGAGGTCCTGTGCCACTGATCATGACACTAAGCAAGGACAAAAGCAAATGACTTGGGAAATGGGGTAGAGGGATGTGGGAGAAAGGAGAGGCTGAAGCAGAGGCAGGAACAGCTTCCAGTCTCCAGGGTTGTGTAAGAAACCTCCCACTCATGTTCCGTATGTGTGAGCGGTGGGACACCCATATTGCTGGCACAGTGTTAGAGGGACCTGGGGGCAGTGGTGCATGGACATGTAATTATAAGAAATAAATAGCCAGGCTCCCAAGCAGGTGGGCTGGGGAACACCAGAGAGCCTACTCAGGCTGTAATCTCTGCAGAGCCAAAAGCAGTTCCAAGAAGTGTGACACAGACATCAGGGGGACATGCCAGGGAACCAGGTGCCAGCTCCCGAAATAAGTCCTACAGCTTGTCAGCAGAGTTCTGTCATCTCTATCCAGAAAAAGACTAATAGTGGGCTGACACCTGGCACTGACAAATTACCAGGGTGCTGGAATTGGGATTTGGATTCATTGCTGAGTTTTGTTTTGAATTTTTAAGGATATCTTTATTTCACTTGGACAAGCTCTTTCTTTCTCCCCTTATCATCCAGGTTGGCAAAAAGCAGACTGATATCTCCCACAGAGCAAGCCCACACCCTGCCAGGGGCCCGTGCACAAGCATAGCACTTGTTCAGGTGCAGCAGGGAACTCATTGCAAGATTAATTGTAGGCCCAAAAGAGAGGGAAGCAGAAGAGTCAAGAGGTGAGATAGGTGTGTGAGGAGGGAGAAATATGATGAGAAGGTCGCTGCAAAACCATTGGAGCATAAATTGTGGTTTTTACTAGATGTGCCTCATTTTTCAGTGTCAAGAAGAGGATGTGTATGCAGTGTTTGTCCCACGCTAACACGCCCTGGGAGAACAGACATCAGTCACTGGCTGTGTCATGTTTTTATTAGCTAAGTTTCACAGAAGCATCTCTCCAAGTAGGGAATAACTCAATGCATCACAGCTCAGGTTTGACAAGAACATTAAAAGCAATATGTATTTTGATATAGCAGTCCAAATTTGCAGGCAGCAGAGGTTAAGACTTGATGTACAAAACTTACAATTATCTTTATGAAAAAGTTAAGTCTGTGGCTAATGAAGATCTTGCTGTCTTATATGGAGATCTGTTTAAAAAAATCTAAACTTGTGTTATCTGATATTTTAATTAGCCTCATCTCATTTCCTTGGTAGCATCCTGTCTCCTTGGATTAAAAGTCCTAGAGCATCTGACAATCTAATGCACAAGATCATTTTAGAAAGACAGCAGACTTTTATTGGTGTTGACTTTGTTGCTATACACTAGAACTCCATTATTTGACATATTTACTCTCCGCATCACCTGACTTCCCTGAAATATAACAGGAAGGTCTTTCTTGTCTTCATTCAGAAGAAGAAAATTATTGTATAAGCAAATTTTGTTATGTGGAGGGCCGGATTTTTTTAGAGATTTTTGTTCTTAGAAGATAACATACAACAGGAACTTCTTTTTCCAGAAAAATATGCCCATGAGTACCAGTAGAACTCTAAGTTTCCTCACACAGAATTATCAATGGACTCCATGCCAGAGGTAAGAATAAAGTAATTCTTTCGTATAAGGAGTGGTCCAAAGGCTGAAAGGCAATGGAAATCTTTTCAACAGACTTGAGAGCTGACGTAAAAGAGAGCAGGTACCTCCAGCTCCATAAATACTCATCAATATTCGCCCTTAATTTAAGTCCACTCTCCCAATCTCAGTGAGTCTGGGAAAAGCAGAAT
Organism: Coccyzus lansbergi; assembly: GCA_033558105.1. Classification (NCBI taxonomy): domain Eukaryota; kingdom Metazoa; phylum Chordata; class Aves; order Cuculiformes; family Coccyzidae; genus Coccyzus; species Coccyzus lansbergi. Next base: position 694,293 of record JAUMJK010000197.1, read on the forward strand.
ACTTCCAAAAATGCCACCTTTTTTTATGGTTTAATTTCTGAGATCTTCAATGACTACTCATTGTTGCAGTAGAGACCTCAACCTTTGTTGTATGCCACCAAAGTGTTAGCAAAACATCAGTCATTATTGTGTATTGGCCTCAACCAAGCTCAGCTCTTTCTGAAACATGCTTCCATGTTTCCTCTGTCCTCTTAGCAGCCCCGTCCCACCTCTCAACAGTCTTTCTGGGGACACAGCAGCTGTTCCCTTCCTCGCTGGGACCAAACAGGCAGAGCAGAGTGAATCCAGAGCCAGGGCTCCTGGTCACACTTCCCTCTGGGGTCTCTGCAGCCAGTGCCATCACCCATTCATGTACAGTGTCACTGTAAGAGATTTCTTTGTCTCATAAAAATAACTTAAACTAGCCTATGAAAAATGACACCATTGTAGTACAACACTGCAGCATTTCAGTTCCTCCAAAAGTGCTTTGAAACTACGCAGAACTCAAATGCTTTCCACCTTGGGTAATAAAGAGCAATTTGCTTTATTTTGTATCATTTCCTTTTGGATTTTTTTTTTGTACAGATTTAGCCTGAAATTGGCAAATATTAATTTTAAGGAATACATTTTACACAGTAATTTCACACACAGAGTGGTCAAAATACTATATAATAGAATGTTTCCATGCTAAAAGGATTACACTAGCTTACATCAAGAGCTTCATGTCTAATTTAGTAGTTATGCATTCTGAGCAATAAAGTAAAAGAAATAGTGGGAAATTAATGTTTTTCAGCAGCAGTGCAAAAGGTTCATCAGATGAATTTGAGTCAGTTGTCTGAAATTGAAAAGTACTGCCCCCAATCTGGCAATAGCTACAATTTTCCGATGTTCAAGGCAGAGACATATTCCAGGACTTCAGTTCCCAAGATTCACACTCATTTGTTAAATTTGTTTTCTTTGACATCTTAGCCACAATATATGGGTTTTCACCCTTACAACAGAATATGCTCATTGCCTCCATTTCCTTTTACCGATTATTGCTGAAACTACATTCCAGTTCTTCTGAAAACAGCTCAGCTGGCTGAAACCAAATAAGAGTCACATGCTGGAGAACACCTCAAAGATTTGCTTTTTCTCTGGACAAAGCTAATAAAAAGAACCCTTTTCCTTTCTTCTTCAAGTAAAAGCGTCCTCATTCACTGGGTGGAAAGGAAATTTAACGATGGAAAGAAAGGAAAATGAATGATTCTTTCCACATAGCTGGCTCTTTTTCAGGGCTGCAGCAGGACTAGTTTGGTCTGGACCCGTGGCTCCATTTCCTGCAGTGAACCTACAGTAATGATTTGATGGGCTATGCCCACGTGGGAAACAAATGGTCCTACCAGAAACATCTGTAGGATGGATTTTCCCACCAGGAATCCTGGGGAAGAGCATTGAGATAGGAGAACCAAGCCACTTGCCTCTATGTACATGCTCTAGGATATATAAAGCTTTTCCTGTTCAGTCTTACGCTTCTGGTCATAATTAACTTTTGTTCCTCATCTGAGCACACAGAAACAAGACAAGACTAGAGCAGGCCTGAACCCTGCCACAGACTCCCTAGAAGTTTCCTCAAGACATTCACACTTCAGAGAAAGGGAGAAAATCACAATAATATCTGAGTAGCCATGGTCTCCCACCCTTAGTAGACCTGGACTTCTTAGTTGCCAACAGAAGTGGGGTCAGGCAGCACTTTTTCCACCCCTCTCAGTTGTTGCAGGACTGCCTGCAGACTCAGGAAGTCATCTCCACCTTCCTTAAAAGATAGTCCTGCAAGTACATAGAAATACAACACATTCTTAGCTCTACTTCATGTGTTCTTATCTGGGGACAAATAAACCAGATCCCACATATCACCATGGCTTGGTCTCTGTTTGGTGGGCACCCCACCTCTGTGGAAGCCCTCTCCTGTCTTCCCTGGGTCAGCGCTTACACACAGAGTGTCTGGGCTGCAAATCTGGTCCCAAACACTATCTGTGGTCATCACCTTATATGACCGTCTGGCACAGTCAAACAGACTTTTCCTTTCTAGGCACATCTGAGCAAGGCTATACATTTTCCCAAAGAAAGGTGACATTCTGCTAATATGTGCGACTCCAGGAGACAAAGACCTGCAGATGTCCCACTGAGAGCATGAGCAGCATCCGGCTACATGGCAGCTGGGAAGAGAGTAGCGTGGCTCTCTCATTTACCCAGATAAAAGATAAATATTTACTCCGAAATTGAGCTGAGCTACAACTACTCTGTACCAGCTGGTTATTCCATTGAGGGAAATGGATTTCTTCCTGTTTTCCTTACTGGTCAAAAGATTAAAAGCAATATAGTGGTGCTGGTCCCTAGGTATTGTCAGATTAATATCCTGCTAGTCAGATGGCAAATTGCCAAACTGATTTCTCCTTAAATGAGAAAGAGACTGTCCCATGAGCTCAAATAGACTTTACCAACGTAACACTAATAATTCAGCAGTTTTAACCCAGAGAAAATATTATAAGTAAAAACAGACATTCATCATTAATCAGTGTTCCCTTTTGCTTTCATTCTGGGTAAGCAAAGAACTACAATGCATCAGATACTTCACCACTAAAGTCAGGCAAGAAGGATGTAACTTCTATAGGAAAAGTATTATGAAGTACAAAAGCCAGAAGAACTGGGAATTCCTTCCTCCTGGTAGCATCTAGAAATTTGTACCTACTAGTTTTCAGTGGTGTTGATCAGGTGAGATGCAACACAGATAAGTCTTCTTCCCTATCTCTGGGTTTCTTGTCTAGCTAATAAGATGGGATTTTCCCAGTTGAATACTGTCTGCTGGCCAATAAATCATAAATCCCACTTTTGCTTGACTCTTTTAGCATGTTTCACATTAATAATCATTCTGAGTTCTCCAGTATGTCATTTCCTTTGTTCTTTTTCATAACAGAGGTTTGTAGCCAAGTTCAGTTTAGAAACCAACAGTACGAGGCTGGAGTCAGCAGTCCCGAGATCAATTCATTCATTCAATGTTATTCATATGGTTGGCAGGGCAGTTATGACATGAGTATCTTTTGCTTACTGTCTGCATCAGCAACTCATGTCAACAGGGATTTTGGAGGAGATAACTCCTCTCTGTCACCTCGAGCAGAGACTGTTTCCCAAACAGTGCTCCCAGAGGGATTGGCACGCCATAGAAAAAGACAAATGTTCTGAGGACACTCACTAAAAATACCATGTGTTAATCCCCCAATTAAAAGTCTCAGGAGGAGAATAAAGAGTGATCTGTTAGCAATTCTGTAGGTTCGCAGTTGTCTGATATCCCACATCTGGGAGCTACTGCCCTTGGGTAGCAGTTAATTGGCTCCAGTTACCATCGTGCCTCGCAGTTGTTAATGTACATATCCTCACTACTGCTCAGTAAAGCAAATAAGAATTTCATTTCAACAGACTAGAAGCTGCTTTTCAGAAAAAACACAGGGAAATGACTTTACAGTCAGTTCATACTCCAAGTATAAATCACAGTGAGCCCAAACCCAGGTCCTGACAATCACTTTCTGTCCAGGAGAAAAATTTCACCACGAGTATCTTTGGATCAAGTGCATTTATTTACAAGGACTGCAAAAGTGCATCTTCCCTGTCAAAATCAAACAACCAGCAGTTTCTTTGCCTAGTCCCTCTTAGCCAGCTCAGTAACCAAAAAAGAGCTGTTGCAAGGTCTTTTCTTGAGAGAAGATCCAGTGATTACTCTGTCTCCTCAGTTTTGTGCTACTTTATACCCCGTCTCTGAAAAAGTCTTGCTTCTTCTCCCATACAGGTACACATGCAGAGCTCATTATCTCTCCCTCCAGGGTTTGCTCTTTTATTCACAATCACAGAATTACAGAACGACCTGAGTTGGAAGAGACCCACAGGCAAGTGTAATGCAACCTTTGCAGGAGCTTAAACACTTGCTCCTACAGTTTTGGAGCCTTGGTACAACCAGGGTGCACTGTTACTTGTAAGTCTTATCTTTAACAAAACATTGCTTTAAGCCCACTCACCCTCTGCACACACACAGAGGCTGTAACAGCACCAACATATCTCAAGATTATTTTTTTTTAATGCTTCATCAGCATTGATTTCAATAGGAGCTGGGTGCCTAATCTGCTTATGCACTTCTGAAAATCCTATTAAGTGCCTCTTTACTTCTCTAGGTGCCTAAATATACTTTTCTTAATTTGAGCCTAAGTGATTTGCATCCATCATCGAGATTTTTGAGAGCATGGCTTGAGTGGAGACACCTCCCTATCACAGCCCTTCCATGCAGTCTGTCACTTGTTCAGATACCTAAACTGGGAACTGAGCTCTCACAAAGATGCTGTGACAGTGTGAAATATGTCTATTAAACTGCGAACACTCTTCATGCTGTTGCCTCCCTGTCTCATTACACTTTCCATCTGGTGCTGAGCACACGTGCCCTCTCCCCCAAGGAGCCCTAACTGTGGATTTAGCACAAGGCAAAAGGCTTCAACCCCCTTTCTACTGCCATCCCAGCCCTTTACAATTTTCTGCAGCAGATCCCAGGTGTGGATGGAGCTGTGGCTCCTTGGCAAGAGCAAGGAGATGTATTCTGGGAGAGGAACAGGGACAGTTTGGGTGCTTGAGGGCAGAGGCAGTGTCTCACCTTGGCTCCCAGGCTAACAAACACAGGGCTTGCAGAGAAGTGAAACCAAACCAGGCAGCATAGATAAACATTTACTTCAAAGGATGTCCGGGTGAATTAAACGCCTGTGGCTCAGAAATGTCTTTGCTCAGCTTTTCTTATCTTCCTGGCTTCTTGTTACTAAAAGGCAGTCACAGGCAAGAAAAACGGTGAGGGAGCATGCATCCAAGAGGCTCAAAAAAGTTGAGGCTCAGCTTCAGGATTTGTGTCAACAACTCAGACAAACACTCATCTATCTGGAGAAAGGACACTAAAAAAGGGTTTATGCCTTTAGACACGGTGCTGGATGCAATAACTGCTTCCCACAGCAAATGGACATAGAAGTGTGGACAAGAAGAAACCGCGCTGGTCATGACCAGGTTGGTCCTCACCTAAAGACAACTTCTTGGGAAAGATGGGCCGAGAGGAGAGGAGAGGAGAGGAGAGGAGAGGAGAGGAGAGGAGAGGAGAGGAGAGGAGAGGAGAGGAGAGAAATTAGTACCTCTGGGAGTTACAGTTTAAACAGTTCTTATAGAATATATAGCTGTTCTTAAGATGAAAAGAAACTTTGAAAGGGGGAATAAAGTTAGGACAATCTGTTTTTTATAGAGAAGAATGGTTGTTTTAAAGGACCAATAAGAAATGAGAACTTATTCAGAGATCTAAGCATACTTTAAGAGAAATCTAGAAAAAGATAAGTATAGAAATGCTCCAAATCTGGTCAGTTATTTCTCTTTTTACAGACCCTATGCTGCAGCCCAGAAAGCCTTGATGAAACAGAGCTTAGAAGTCCACTTGGCCTTTGCCACTGATTTCTCTTAGTATTAACTCCATTTGCTAGTAATCACACTGCAGCAGCTCAAACATGCCAGCTCTCACAGCAACCCCGTAAAGGATCCAGCAGTGCAGGGTCTAGCCCATGAGCTTTAGTCAGCAACTTCCGCACTCTCTGGTCTTTACCTGCAAAATGTCGGCTTGAGTAAGTCATACAACAGATCATTGCTTCCGTTCTGTCCGTAACAGAGCGGTAACAATAGCATCCCTATACAGTCCTGTGGATTAATTTAGTCACCATTTGCAGTGGACACTGACAGTAGTATTGCTGCTAAGTTATCCTCAAGGAAAGAAGTTATTAAACTGCCATATGAAAAAAAACCCAGCAAGTTACACAACAAATATGAAAACAGCCCAAATCCAGGGGGAATGGGGAAAAAAATAAAAGGAGAGAAAAAAGCCTGATTTTTCTCATCCTCCCATTGCATCTGTCGCAAGGAAGAAAGGTTTACATTTGTTCCCATGGGGAAGCAATGAAAATATTTTCACCTTGGATCTGTCGAGCTTGCAAGGAAAATCCCAAAACCCCAAGCTGGATTTCATCAGGGAGCAAACGTTAACTAAGAGAGAGTTGGATGGGCTCTCTTTCTTTGGAGAAGAGCAAAGCTTCCCTCAATATTGCTTTGGAGAAAATAGTTTGCACAAGACCTAGAGCCAGAGGCCACAACATAACCTAATTAGGCCAGAAAGGGTGATTAGCTGTTTATTTTGAAGATGTTCAAACCACACACTCGCATTAATCGCCTCCCTGGGAGAAAAAAAAAAAGATGCTGTTTATATTCCCAAATCTAAGGCATCAGCAGAGTTTATTTTCCCCTACAAATAAAGGCCTGTTCAACTTACATTCTTTCAGCTGAGATTGGATCTGTTTATTTTTAATCATCTGCAGGAAATGGGAATATTTCAGTCTATTACTCTGAGTGCAGGGAAGCAGTTTGCATTGCTTAACCATGGGCACAGGCAAATTAGTCACAGCCTTTACATTACCTCAAAAGATTTGTTTAATAGAAGTACCATTAGTGGCAAGAGGATTTACAAAAACCCATAGTGCAAATTCAGCTTCTTGAACCTTTTCCAGAAAGCATGAAGAACTTTGTTAAAGACCCCAGATGACTGGTACTATTTCATGAGAGAGAGACTTGATCAAGTTCTCCCTCTCCACAGCAGGCACTTCCATGTATTGATGCAGAGCTGAGGGGTTTAATGCAATATTTTCAAGCTCACTGCTTCTTTACTGCATGGAATTAGCTAATGATTTGTGAATGTATCTGGAAGCATAGGACTGAGAAAAAGAAAATGCTGGTGGGAGAAAAGAGATGCAATGGGACTCCCCACACATGGTTTCTGTTCAGACCAGTGGCAACAGGACAAAGACATCTTTGCAATATGTGTAACACCTCACTAAAAGCTACAGTGGGTTCTCACTTCAGTGTTCCCAGATATTTGTTTGAGCTGGTTTCGTATTTAATTATAAAACAATCCCCTCTTGCTAGAATTTGTTAACAGGATTTCTTTGCTTGCTTTGATGTTTTATTTTTAATCATCTCTCATGTTCATGAAGCCTTTGGTAAGATTCTCTGCTGATACAAGTGCTTAAATGATAGCAAATGGACTATGAAGTGACAATATATCTTAGAGACAGCTTTAATTCCTTTGAAGTTAAGCTTTTTGATGGTCAATTAAATTATTTTAATTGTATATTACTTATTTTAAACTTAAATCTAGACTGTTTTCCAACTACTAGAACTAAAAACTTCTGCAGAGCTCAGGCAACTGGAAGCACTGTGAATCTGAATTTTATCTGTTGACTACATTCAGCAGAAGAAACAATCAAGAATGCACCAAACATCAAAACCGGTAATGAAAACAGAAATTACCAGCAACTAATTATGAAGATATGGAGCAGCAGAAGGTACAGTGTGTTACATACATTATGGGGCTACCAGAATAGGCTGCTTAGGGAGGTACAATAATAATTTAGATTGTTGATCATAATAATCTCGTGCTGGTCATAACTGTCTGGCTGTTATTTTATGCTTCCCCAGCCTGTTTGCTGAATCTGTTTGATGGGTTTTGTACTTGTTTATAGTTTGCAAATTATTTGAGGCAAAGTGAATTTTGTTGTTTGTTTGCACAGTACCAGCTTTCAAGAACAGGATGGGAACTTCCATGTTCGCCTTTGCTGAAAATAATTGAAAAATCCTTAATGAACACAGTAAAAATTATTCTCTAGGAAAAACAAACTCAACTGAACTTTAGCTAAATTAACTGATATCCCTCATGATCCACCAATTTTCAAGACGGATTATGGGGAAGCTTTATGAAGTTCAAAAATAGCACTGTGTTTCTCCCTTCTCTTCTTCACAGGGTCCTGTTGGCTATCAGGAGATTGATCTGCCACAAGCAGATCTTCCCCACTACAATGAATATAATCTTCCAGTTCACTGGTTTCAGTGAGTCTTGAAGAATCCCTTTTCAGAGTAATGAAAGGTTAAATGTGGGAAACCTTGGCTGGTCCAAGGAGTTAGAGCGTGTGAACTTAAATATTGGCCTTGAATAGATGCCCGAGTAAACAAGATTAGGAAGCTGCCAGGCCCCAGGTGGAATCACCCACTTATGAAGTTACAACTGAGAAGGAGTCATCCAATTACGAACCGCCAGTCTTTAGCCAACCGTGCATGGACATGCAGCTGGGGAAGGGGTATAAATGGTCTTTTTGCCCACAAAGTCTATGTGTTGTGGATTGCCCTGACTATGATAGTTAGAGGCTTCTCAAGATAGTTAGACAGCCTTCAAGGGTTTTTTTTAAGATGAGTCACTACATTAAAAGCTACAAAGTACCATAGTGTTTACTTATGCATTTTTCCATTTTCTTGAAAAAATATCAGGTGCTCTGAAACATCCACCTTTCTGGAAGAAAGTTTGTGATGCAGATTTCAGAGAAAATAGTGCTTGAGTTGCTGGTATTTATCTTCTTTGACTGTTTTATTTTAAAAAATGGCTTCATTTTATCTCTTTATTACAAAACAAAAATATATTTTCTGTTCCATTTTCAAGTATTCCCTATGATTGTCAGGGCAATAAAGCATATCAAGTTAAGATCTCTTTAGCTGCAGGGTTTTCTTGAAGTGGCAAAGAGACAGCCTACAAACTCTCCTTCATGGCATAACCATGCATCCCAGTGGCCTGCCTGGCACACTGTTGTTGTCCCTTGTTCTCTGAACAGTAAGAGGTCTTGGTCCATAGCAGGCACCAGAAGAATTTCCAGAGTCCAAAATCATATTCAAGTAAGTCTTACCTGGTTTTCTTGTTTTTCTGAGCTCCTTGGTCAGTCACTGCCCCCTAGGGCATGTGTCTTGTTGAAGTGGCATCTGGATCCATTTTATTAGTTTTCACTGTCTCCCAAGATCTGTGTAGTTTGGCTCCATGGTAACTCAAGAAATCACTTAGTTGCTTTATATATTGATGTATACAAGGAAAGCACAGCGCTAATACACTTCCTGAGCATCTCTAAGATATACTTTAAATATCTAAGGTATGTGGCAGGGTAGGAATTATAAAGGATACAGAATATTGCTGCTTTGCCTTGAGGTTCTAGGTATTGTTTCTTGGCAAGTTCTACACAGTCATTCCTGGGTTTGCAACAGCTGAAGTCATGCTTTTGTCCATGTTGTTAAGCAACATTTGTTCTCCCTGTCCTCCAGAGAATAATTAAAAAAAAAATAAAGGTTTTTAAAAGGGGGAAGGGTGGGTAACAAATGTAAAAATACTTGCTTTACAGTAAATGGCTGTGCCTAGACTTTTTAGCAGAGTGCTACTGACATAGCCGAGGATATGAGCCCTGCAGAGCTCATTCTTTGGTTTTCTACAATACACCATGACTCTGCTCCACCTGTCAGGCCTGGACTTTTCACAAATGACAGAAATGCATGAGGGGTTGGTGCACACCCATGTTTTGCTCTGGCATGTGTACGCATACACAGAAACACTTCAGGCAATAGGAAACACAGAAAACCTGTAACAACGCACACAGTCTTGAAGTCAGACCTGAAATCACATCCTTGGTTCCTACACTTCCATCCTGGTTAGGCCCATACATGACATAAAGTGTTCAGTTACTTTGAATACCTTTTTGTGATAAATGGTTGGGTCCGGACAACAAAATATTTAGCATAAGCTGCAGTTCCAGAAGTGCTGAGGAGGTTGATAAGTTAATGCCTCAAGGACCTGGTGTGAAACATCTAATGCTTTAGTGGCATTCTGCTCCTTCTCACTATTGTTAGCTTTAAATATCCTTGGCATCATTTTTTTAAATACCTCAGAGAAGATGACTAGAAAAATAGAAAAGACCATTGAGGGGGTGTGTGTGTGTGATGGTTTTCTCACGTATTTTGGGAGAGTCATATTAACCCACATTGAGTCATATTAAATGGCTTTTAATATTGGCATTGAAAACACAGATTTTTAAAGAGCAGGAGAGGGATCAACTTCTGTTATTTCAGCTGCAGGGAGTAACCTGCATGGTACTAGGAGAAGATGAGATATTTGTCCAAACACAGTGGCAAGAAGCTAAAAACCCATAACAATATGCTCAGGGATCCTCTGGCCTGGTTATTTTTTAAAAGGACAGCTCTGCTTTGGAAAGCTCACCTTTGAAAATTGCTAATGAGTAATCAAGGATGTCAAAATACAGCACCTGTAGTGCCAGTGAGCTTTTCATCTACTGCCATTCACATTTTAATGATCATATGCTGTGTATCAATGCAAAACAATTCATACTACAAACAATCTCCTTAACTCTTACCTTTTAACCTAGAGGAGAAGCAATTACAGAAACACAGCTCTCCAAGGCAGCTGGCAAAACAGATGAGGTGAAGTACCTAATGTCAGAACAGAGAATTAAGACCAAAGAGATTCTCATGTCTGCAAAGGTATTTTCATAGAAAGCACCCACATCCACCTTTGAGCACAAAACTTAATCCAACAGTTCTGAAGGGTCAGTGATGTGTCAGGGCAGCAAAAAAAAGTACCTTTGCAGCTGATTGTGCTGTTGAACACGTCACAGCAAACACAGGATCTCCCTCCACTAGCAGAGGTCAGGCAAGCACAGGCAACAGTCACTGGTTTCAAACCTGGAGAATAAAGTCTTCACTTGGTGAAACTGCTAGTTTCTGCCATCCTCCTGCTCTGGCAGTCTTCCATCTGCAAGATGCTGTGTACAACATCAGCATTACTTCAGGGGAGTTTTAGTTGGTGGTATCCAAGTTTCTTGCTGGTGTATGTTCGTCTGTAATCCTATCAACTGATTTCTGATGTTGAAACAAAGCCAAAAGCAGAAAAAGTGAAAACGGTTGTCTTCTATCCATGTTTTAAACTCTGAATGGACCTCTAAGATGAAGCTCCTTATAGCTATTTATGTTAGTATTGTTATTACATTTGTCATTTTGAAACACCAAAAGGTAAGAAATGAATTGGGAGTAAAAAACTAATTTGATTAAAAGAAGGGAAAGTCACCCACGTATATACAATTACACAACATGTATAACTATACCCCAGAAAATCAATTTACATGATCAGGATTCAGATCCAGACTATGTAAATAAAACTGATTAAAGAAAAGGTACTCTATTTGTGGAGACATATGCTGTCTGCTACTAAGTAGGGAAATAATTTCTAATTAGATAGATCTTACATAAAATGTTTGGCATTATTTGAAACATCCTGCATTCTACATCTTGTTTTAGCTACCTGACTCATCAAGATTTTGCTTTTGTAGCTTAGGAAGAACAACACTACTCTAAGGCAAAAATAAACAGTCATCCGATCTGTGGGTAAATAATAATACAGTAATGGTAATAACCCATTATTTAAGGTTCTTGAATAATTTTTGCTTTCAAATTAATTTCATTAGAATGCTTCAGCATATCTGTCTCTGTACTGCTCCATGGTTAGTTCCCAATGAGAGGAAAATATCTGGAAGTTGCAGGTTTTAGGAGAAGCTGCTTTTATAGAACACAAAATCAGCAATTTGTAATTCTTCATACTGAAAGTTTTGCCCATTCATAGTCCAAAATAGACAAAATTGAACAAATTTTCTCACTGGCTATACTAGCAATGAAGACATGGAGCATTTTTTGCCAAGATCCATGAGATGGATTTGTTACTAAAGTGATCTCTGCACTCAATATAATTCCACAAGAAGTCTAGAGAAAGGCTAGAAGTACGTCACCTGTCCTGTTTCTAATCTTGTCATATTTTGATGGCTGGAGATACATTATATATGCCTGGGGACTTATGTGAATCAAATTTCCATTAAAGTTCCCTATTTCTGCCCTTGTATCTGTTTAATAAAACTGAAGTCCTTAGCCTCCAAAAATCACCCTGAAACCCGCCTTCAGCCTATCACCTTTTATGAATATTCTTGTCAGATGTTGGCAATGAATACACTCAAGGAGTCACTTGAATTCTGTTCCTTTATCAGGAAAGGAATTTGTTATGAGTTATATTTGGTAGCCTCCACTAATTCCTTCATTGTCCTTCAAATGCCAGCTGTAGCCTGATGGCATTTGTGTGTTCATATAAAAAGCTTTCCCTTTAAGCATTAAAACTCAGCAGTGAAAACACTTGAATTGTTGATTTTATTTTCTAAAAAAAAAAATATGTTGGAAACAGCACTTTCTCATGCAATGTTTTCACCTTGATTAAATTATACACTTTCCACTGGGCAAAAAAAATCCATTTTCCACTCTCTATTTTAGGAATCATCAGTCCATCTTCCTGAGGTTTCTCTACAGTGCCAACGAGGGTAGCTTTGCACTTTGCACCAATCAGCTGTTTACTGCCTTAAAAAATTGGGTTTATATATAATGAGTCACAGACATGGGAGATTCAAAGAGCAATTCCTGGGTCCCTACTAAGGGAGCACTTAAATTATGCTTAACTTAATTGTTAAAGTAAATTGACAAACTTAAGTGCTTCTATGGAGATGCCGTTAATTTAGGCCATACCATAATACTCAACGGACAGTAAGTTTCAATGCAAATGCCGTCATGCAGAAAGCAAATGCACATACTCTGGAGTGACATTTCATGTGGCTGCTAGTTAGGAACTTGAGCTGATGCACAGTGAGCATGTATGGACATGGAGTTAAAACTAAGGATGCTGTAAAGTTTGCACTGCCTGCTTACTTGATTTTTAGTAGTCATTTCACCTTTATTAAGTAGCCTCATTGTTCTGAAGAACAATAAATTCTTGCAATTAAATCTGCTTTACAGTTATCTTGTTTAGGAAGTTCTTTATGGATCACAGTCTTTTCTAAAATTACACTGTGCAAATATTATTACTTGTGAGGTGAAGTCATGCTTAGTGAGTAAAACAAATATATGTGCAAATAAATAGACGACCTTCATTGAGCAACTTATCTCTGAATATATTTGGACACATCCATTAATTTCTCCTTCTGCTGGCACTGGACCACGATTTCACCACCTCAATAACAGAACAAAAAGCAAATAACAATATAGTCCCTGGGCTTTGGTGCAGATTGTACAGAGTAGCATTTAACTACAAGGCCACAGCATCAGATCATGATTCTGATAAAGACTGGAAGGACTTGTTCTTTGAAATTAAAGTTGCTGAGATTTTCTTTAAGATGACTTTTGTCAGAGTATATTTCTCCTATTTCAAGCAGAATATTAAGGATATGCTATTTCCACCAATACTGGCTCAATATATTATTAACTTTTCCTTCAACTTTCTAACTCTATATTTTATCTTGTACCCATTCCACCTATCTTGAGATACCTAACTGAGATGTCTACTGCAGAAATTTCACCACCCAAGATATATCATCTTCCATACAAAATTCATTGTAGTCACCAGCTCTCCTCACCGGTAGCACAGATGCGTATTTCAGCTTGCGACCCGAAGACCCAGAGGCAGCTATGAAATAGTTCTTGATGGGGTTTCGAAAGGTAACCAATAAAAACAATTTTAAGGTCTGTAGGATGAAATTCACTGCAGAAGAGCTCTATCTTACACTGGCAAGTTGAGGGGAACTGTAAATCAAAAAGGGCCAAGGAGGACTTTGTCCTGGTCCTGGTTTTGCTCTGTAACTAGCCAATTCTAGATACTCTGAGAAGAAAAAGACTTCAACAGTCTTTAGGCATCTTTGTAGAGCTGTCCACATTTTTAAGCAGAACATGAAATATCTTCTAAGCAAACTTCTCATCACAGTTAATTGCATCCAGTTGTTCAGAAACATCCACATGGTTCTTATCTCAGAAGCACAGCAAAACAGGTAGTAAAACTCATGAAAACTTACATCTTACTTCTGCTGTATTCCTAAAATTACCTAATTACAAGACTAGTTACAAAATGAAGAGGGAGAAAGTTAAGGACAACTACAATAAACTCTAAAGTCAACATTAACACAAAAAAGGTGGCAGGTGTCCAGGTTAGATAAAGTAACTTGTGATTGCATACATGTGGCTTCATTAAAATACAAACAAATTTTAGCCTGAGGTTATGAAATTGATATTAATTTGTCTTTATAATGACATCTAAACATTTCAGAAAGTGTGTGCAGAAAAAGAAAGTAAAGACAACACTGTAAAGAAGTCCTATTTTTTTATGACATGATCAAAATAGGAATAAGCCTTAGGTTGAAAATCAGAAATATTATCTGGCTTGTAATTAACTGGCTAAAATTAGTTAATTAGGTAAAAATTAATTTATGCTACCATGAGCTTGAAAGAAAAAAATATATAATATATAAGAAAAGAAATGCGCTTTACCTGCTGTGCTCAGCTGAAGTCTCATTGTTTATATGTTCAAAGGTACCTATGCTTTTCATATGAACCATATAATTAAAAGGAAATCTTTGTTTCTAAGTAGAGGTAATTAATAATTCAGTGCAATCACGGGACTTCTGATCATTCATACTAGCCAACTCTTAGGTCATTGCCTTGCAAGCTCTGCTTTGGAATGCTTCAATTAGGCTTTCCCAACACAGACCTGCCACTAAGGGCTTAACTCTAAGCAGTATAAATTCAGACAATTCTGCATAACTCAGCTGCAGTGCCTCCTTAATTTTCTTTCACTGAGCCATTCAGACACAGCCTCAGCAACTTACTTTTACAATCTCAACTTTGCTGCCTTGCCCTTAATTATCTAGTATAGCACCCACACTACGTGTCTGCTATAGCTTTTTTTAAGGATACATTAAAGTGTTTTCTTTAAAAAGTGATCAGAACTTAAGTGTGAAGGCTTTGCTAATAAAGCCACATCGGTAAAGATGATACAGCATTGGAATGTTGTTATACTCTCAGCATGGGTATGAATGTTGAAGGTGAGTTAATTTTGCCAGGGAAAGTAAAGTCACAGGAAAACTTAAAGTGTGTTTGGTTTGTTTTGCTTTACTTTGTTTTAATCAAGTTAAGCTACAATAGCAAAATTCAAGTTTTGTAGCATAAACAGCGGGATGTTTTCAGCTCATTTCCACTGGTTGCACTATGCCACTCTTTTGTCAACATGGGTTTGAAAGCTAAACCTTTTCTCTCTGATGTCTAGAAAGTTGGCTTCTGTCTTAGGCAAATCCCACACATCTGAATACAAAGATCATCCTAGTACAGAGTTAGATATGAAACTTAATTATTAAACATTACCAAAGTGCTTTATCTCTGACAAACAAAGAATATTAGAAAAGATAAACTGAGCTGCAGAAAGTCCTAAAAGGTTCAATAGATTAAAAGTCAACATGTATTTAACTCCTAGCCCCATGATAATAGCAAATTGTTTGTGTTGGCATTTCAGCTGGACTTTATTTCCAGATCTCTCTACAGGTTAAGAAAAAAAGACTTGATAACAGTGACTCCTAAAACAAACTGAACAAAGACTTCTGTCTATTTGCAGAAATATTATTTCTCAGTGGGTATGTCCACATTCAATATTTTCTATATTCTTAACATAGTTTCACTCTTGCAAGAGTCTATTCAGCTGCTCTAAGTATTTTTTTGCTTAAGGATATATTTTATTTCTGTTGATGGGAAATTCTGAACCTTGTTAACTTTCTGGGCTACTAATTCATTAGTGACAGACAGACATGAACAGAATTTCTTTCTCTTCAGCATGCTCAATAATATCATAAGGGTAAGCAGGGAACACTGATGTTAAACATCGTTTCACAAACTGCCAAGAAGAAACAATGAAATTCATAGGTATTGAACAAAGAAAACTGGGGGTGGGAGGGGATTTAATTTATCTATTTTCAGCCAGCAAACATGATACACATTAAAAGGCCAGAAAAAACAAGCTCATTAAATAGGATTCCTCTAGATGGAACTCTTGAATTTGAAAGATGACAGTCATGTAACTAAAAGCACCAAAACTGAGGAAATTATTGTCTTCCTCTACTGATTATTTCTCCTACTAAAACACCTCCTTAGAGGAAAATGGGCTTATCTCACCTACTCAGTCCATGGCATGATGAGACACAGCTCTCTTGTGCAGAAGACTTGATTTGAAGGACTTGAATAAAGTGGTAAAATACAGAAAATTATGACTACTACAGAGGTTTTGACAGGTGCATAGAATTCTGTGTAATTCCTTTTAGAGTAGGATTAAAGCTGCTAATCAAGGATTTTAGACTTCACTCAGCTCTTGCCATTGAACTTCTGACTAACACTTACAAACCTGCCTGGACTAGAAACAGGTTTTTTTTTAAATAATCTGTTAATGATTGCGTAAGTGAAACAATTACATTAAAATACTTGGGAAGTTAATGAAAATCAGAATCACTTAAATAGAACAGAATCCATGTAAAACACTATGGCATACCGTCACAGCCATAGAAGAATATTACTTATCAATTTTGTCAACAGCACCAGACCCATTCCACAATAATCTTTAAGTCAAGGTATATCTTTTAAAACTAATTATTAAAAATACATTGGAGACAAAGAAAAAATATATTTCTACAGCCCTAAGTGATATCCTTCAGCTTCAGAAAAACACAAAGATGCCAGCAGTAACACCTAGACACCACAAATATATTCAATGAGAACACAAAAGCAGATGAGGCAGAAGTGCTAAAATGACAAAGAGCTTTGCAGGATAATACATCCCAACTGAAGCACTTGCAAGATAAAATATTATAATATGAGGCAGCTGGTCCTAAAGCCTCTGCTTTCACGCTGAGGAACCAGGTATCAGCTGAATGTCAGGCTCTGGGACCCTCCATTAACACTGCAATGAAAGTAACTACCAGAATCAAGATGTCTGCACTCCAGCACAGCAAACAGTGTGGAAACAATAGAGACGCATGAGAAAGCACAATGTGATAACAGGTAGCAAATGTTGAGTTCTGCCAGTGATTGCAGTTTTTATTCCTTGCATTTTTAGCTTCACATTATGACTGCTGAAAAACACCTTTCTTGGGGCTATCTTTGAAATACATAGAGAAATCTTGTCTGGCAGAAAACATAACGTCCATGACCTGCTGTGGGAGCCGTAAGCATGTGCTGTACTCTCTCATAGATAGCCATTTGCTTCTGGCTGTTACAGAGGTACTAGTTACCCTCCTAAACTTCTAAATGCTACACATTTATCTTCAAAAGGTTGCTTTTCTTATTGAATCTCTCTCAGCAGTAGCAATACTTTGCTTCCCTATTTCTGTGAAGTCCTAGGACTACATCTGGAGATACCAATAGCCTGGTAGGGTACACTCATGGGCCACTCTCCTGGAGCTGCCTTTCCCTTCATAGGGCTCCAAAGAGGATCCCAACTCCTGCAGTCAATGAAACATACAGCTAAGTTATAACTTGCAGCAAAAAAAAAAAAAAAAAACCCATAACATTTCATGCACAACATCATTTAAAAGATACCCCTACACAACACATGCAGCAATATCACCCCAGCTCGGAGATAGCCCAAAACACAGACCCCAAGGGCAACAAATTGCCACATGTGGGGTTATTGCTCCATTCATAACAAAAGACTGAACACAGTAGGAAAGGATGCAGCAGAGGGAGGTGGTTGATTCCCCTTCCCTGGAGGTGTTTAAGGCACAGGTGGATGAGGTCTTGAGGGGCATGGTTTAGTGTTAGATAGGAACGGTTGGACTAGAAGATCTGATGGGTCCCTTCCAACCTGGTTGTTCTATGATTCTATGATTCTATGATTTATTTCTATTTCTGACATGAAGATTAGGGACAATCAAAGCCACTGATGTTCCCCTGAGGTACAACAGAAACCAGAAACCTGTTACTGATGCTAGAGGAAAGAGTCCCGTCTTGAGACGGGAGCCCTTGGGTCCCGTCTTGTGTTCTGGTAGAGCAACTGATAACAGGCCTGGTACAAGCTGGGACTGTGCGCGGGAAGGGCCTTGGATGGTGCCGGTCTGGCCCTAGGGGCTCAGTGGAGGCTTCTGAGCCTGAAAATGCCAAGCCAAGGGGTACCATGCAATGTCTGTAATTGCTTGTTACCCTGATGCCCAGTAGCAAGAGACAGAAGTGGTGATAGTTTTTCAGATGACATTTTGTAATTGCAACTGTGTGTTTTATATGCAGCAGCCAGATGCTGGGGGGGAGGGAGGAGGAAGAACTATAAATCTATAAATAATTAATGGAGTGTTGGACTATGAAATTCATAGATTAACATAGGAGAAATTCTCTCAGCGGTTGCATTAACGCCAACACAGCATCGGCCTGTTTATCACTTTGAAATGGCTCCTGCCTCTCACCACAAAAGCTATGTGGGGCTTGCCTGGTTGTCTGTGTGCTTTTTTTGTGTTCACTCCTGGCCATAAAGGATTAATTCATCACTGATATCCTACAATCAGCATCTTGGGTCCTCTGCTTAAATGTTACAACTCTACCTCATGTAACTCCAGCCTCTGTGGTCTTGGAGTATTTGTCCTGGTCCTTGCTACGTGCCTGAGAAGTTTGAGGGAAACAAAAGGCAAAACAGGCCACCTGAAACCTATTTCTGCTCTCACACTCTGAGTCCATGCTTGATGTCAGAGACACCAAGGTCACAGCAATATCCCACATGCTTGAGAGAGGTCTGTGAGAGGATTTGTTATTCTTGGAAAACACAAGCAGCCACTCCTGGTTGTCAAGCAAGGACCAATTCAAACCTACAGAAGTCCTTGAACATACTGCTTATTCAAGGAGGAATATAAAACTCCTTAAACACAGTGGCACCCAGCTGCACACTGTGCAGGCTCAGTAGGTACTGGTGCTGCATCTGGTAGAGAGATGCTGCTTCTCCCCTGGTCCTCCCTGCCCCACCACCACCCAAAGCACCACTGGGTAACACCAAGACTCTTTCTAACCACTCTCTTGCAGGGACAACACACACTTCACCTCACCCACCTGCCCAGCTCAGCACAAGACCTTCTCCCAGCTTTCCCCGCCAAGGGCAGACCCCAAGTGCAGCACGGGGTAAAGGATGTTGCACAGCTCACAGAGGTACCTTGCTGTCCAGCACCTTAAAACTACAGCTCCTCTCCATCTGCATTTATCCTGTCCCTTGTCCATTTTATAGAGCTTCTCTGACTGATTATCATCTTCCCTCATGGAAATAACTTACACTTTGTAGTTAGTCACATTATTCCTCTGCCAAGGATGCGCTTAAGCTCCCATCACTAGAAACACCCTGTGTTCTCTTCATGCCATAGATCTTTAAATGCGGTAGTTATACATTACTCTAGCAGCGCATATTTCTTCCTAAAATAACACGAGCATCTCTGAAGACCTTCACTAAGTCTTTGATGCACTCCAGGCATCTCACTTTTCAGTCTATTATTCAGTAGCACAACTGAAATAATTGGGACTTAGTACTATCTTCACTATTTTTTTGACTCTTTACAGGGTGCATGGTCAGGTGTGATACAGAGCTCAGAGGTAGCTGGAAGAAAAGAGAATGCATAAGTATGTTAGGAATTCAGCTAGTTCTTGTTGTTTGTTTCTGTAGAGGGGTGTAAGCCCTACAGAGGAGAAACCCAGTAACATTCTTAAAAGAAGTGAAGAAGGTGAATAAACAGAAAAAAAAAAGTAAGTCAAAGTCCACAAAAAGTGTGGAACTTCTGAAGCAGCAGCTAACCCCCCCCCCTCAAATCAGTAGGTTAAATCCCTGGAGAATCCCACTTTGAGCAGCCCGGGAAGGAAGCCCACAACTTGAGACAGGTCTGTGAGTGGATTAGTTGTTCTTGGAGAACACAAGGAGACACTCCCAGCTACATGTGTGAGATATCTCTTGTTCCACCTGCTTTAGTGGGTGCTGCCTGATCTCAGGCAGGAGCATCCTGGAAGGATGTATTGACATGACTCACTGAAACATCTATGCTGCCCAGGTGGAGCACTCTCCATTTTCAACAATGGTTCTGAAACCCCAGCTGCCTAGGACGTGTATATGTTATGTTGTCTTTGTTATGGAGCAAATTAGTTCTCTAGACAGGGAAATCTGAATACAGCTGAGAGGCTCTAGTTCTTGGGGCCTGACCCCTCAGAGTACATGCATGCTAGATGTGATGCCTTTCGCCTGTTCCAGTTATGGAAGGTTACCCATCAAGGTCCTCACCTTATCACAGCTTCCCACGCCCACATTCTATGTCCCCAAGTACTGTGGCTTGACACATAAATGTGGCAGCAGCAGGCTGTGAACCAACCTTCCCATTTGCTTCTAGGTTTTCTGTCTGCACATGCTGCATGCACAGTGTTTGAGATCAACATCTGCAGAAGACAGATTCCTGCTTCTTTGCGAGTACCACATTTATAGACAGGGATCTGTAGGTAGGAAAAACTGTTCTGAAAAAAATGCAGATATCAAGACTTGTGGTGTGTCCTTTGCTAGGGTCCAACACTAGGCTCCACTTGGGCAATAGGGCCCTGGCATATCAGGGAAGAATATATCTTGTAATGTACATGTTACCATCATTTTGAAGTAGCCTTCCACTTCTACCATAGCTCTGGTGGCTTGGGGTTAAATGTTTATTAATCAAACAGAATAAAATCATTACATATCTTTTTTAGTACTGTCAACAATTGAAGTATTACAACCTAAGGAGACAAATGAAAACACTGAGGAGGAGAAACACAGAACATCTGTTTTAAAAGACACAGGGTTTGAAATTTGGATGTATCAGTTGTAAACGTATTCCATCATATAACTGCACCACTGTCTCCAAAGAAGCAGTCATGGGATATGTTCCTTATGTAATAAGCTCCAGGAAAACGCTTCTGCACTATCGAGGCATGCAGGCTTGCAGCTAGCCCAGGTGGCCAGACTTGCCCTGGAATCACGTCTTGCATGATCCCATTGAAATTAGTAGGGTTGAACAGGCCTACAAATCAGGAAAGCAGGATGCCCATTTCTAATTGTCAAAGTTGCAGACTAAATCTCATGATCACAGCCAGAAATATATATATATATACATAACACTGTAACATCTGAAGCAGAAAATGCTCCATTGCCCCCCAGAATAAGAAGAAATTACTCCAGAGGCAGATTCTTGTTTTATTAGGTGTAAATCACAACTGATATTAAATCCATATGGTAAAAGTTAACATGTAAGGAGTATTGCATATTGATTGCAGCAATTTAGAAATGGCCCATTATTCATTAGCACTTTATCGGTTTCACAATAGGCAGCAATACTGATACAGAATGCCTAAGATTTCACTGCACTAGTAAATGATAATGCAAGTTTGAAAAAGATAATAATGCCTTCCTTATGCTTGTGATGATAACAAACAGCAGTGATGCCTAAGAGTAGCATCAATTTCATCTCACAAATACAGAAAAATTAACATGAAAGAAAGAAACTATGCAGACCTACAATAAAATCATAAAACTGAGAGCAAAATGGTCCATCAGCAGAGGAAAAGGCAAGATCAGTAGCAAAAAAGTATTAATTAGTACCTTCTCCTTTCCAGTGCATATATGTCAGACTCCAGTGCTTGCAAAAGCAGGAAAGCTTGTGGCATCAAGGCTCCAGGCTCTGATTCTCATCTTTATATGACTGAGCAATTGTTCCCGAAGGCCACTAAATTAAACAGAGGGAGACAGAGACAGTAACATTTTTTTTCCCAAGGATGTAACCGGGTAGTAAGATTAGACATCTCTCTGGCACTGCTCCCAATAGAACTGTAACACCCTGTTTGTGCCTTTATCTCTGTATATTAACATCCCAAACTCTGCAAAATACTACCCTGATGGGTGAACTGGACCTGGCAGTGACCCTGTACACTGACAGAAGTTGGCTGAGGTATCAGGTGATGGGCTTCAAGCTGCCCGCAGCCTCTTTGAGGTCACTGCCTCTCATGCCAGGGAGCAGCAACCCTGAGCCCTGGGAATTACTGCACTGCTCTGATTCTCAGGTTCACACAGGAATGTCTATGCTGGTTTGCACCTGATTAGCATTTCACAGGCATGCTTGTTTAAATGCAGGTAATTGGGACTGTGAGTACAAAACAGACAGACAGTAAGGAAGATATTGGTGAGTGAAACTGCAGCCCACACATCCACCTAGACCTATGCATAATCCTGCCAGCTGACCAGAGTCCACACACACAACCAATATCAGTCCGACCACCAACACATGTCCCACAGCAACCCAGAGGCTGGAAGGCTCCAAGTCCCACCAAGCACCCAGGGAGCAGAGACGCTTTCTGAGCCAAGACATCAGAGCACAACAGACTGCCAAACTGAGGATTTATACCACTACACAACGAGGGACTCTATTTTGTTCTTTGCACCTCTGCCAGCAATTCCAAGCAGACTCTTTTCTTTTTACCTCCTGCCTGCTGCTGAACACTACTATTTTCATAAAACTGCCCATTACAGCCCAAGCTCTTTCCCAAGCAGTAATAATTGGATCAGGCCCCCTTGTTGTGCATGTAAAGCTAGCAGAAAATCTCCATTTGCACTGCTTTCTACCCATCAACACTCAATTTCACCTGCTGTTTGGCTACATGGTCATTCAGTATCACAAAATCCTTCTCCAGCTCTACAATCAGCTTTCATTCACGCCACCCATGGTCACTTAGTGCCATCAGGCAGAGATGAAGTTGTGTTGGCAAGTTCTCTGAAACGTCATCTTCTCCACACAAGAAAACATTCTGTCAAGTAAACAATCCCTCTTCTGTGAGCACTCCACTCCAATTAATGGAGGTTAATTGTGTATAACAAACAACCATTCAATGTATTCATTACACTAATGAGATTTCCTTTTTAGAGGATTTATTAGTTGAAAAATAGTTTTGCTCACTCAGCTTTTAACTGCAGCAAGGAAATGTACTTGAATTTGGGAAAGTCTTTCTTTCCAAAAGAAAAAGACAAACTGCTCTTAAAAGAAAATGGAAATTTGTCCACAATTTGACACTTAAGATCTCGCTGAGCAAAAGATCAAATGCCTTTATTTATTACATGGTTTGTAATAAATAATATGTAAATATAAATAAATATGTAAATATAAATAAATATGTAAATATAAATAAATATAAAATAATATAATTTAATAATACAGTATAATAATTACTTAATAATTAAATAATTATTTAATATTATATAATGTAATTAGTAATAAATACATTACAAATAAATGTAATGTAATATATGCTGCAGTTGTGCCCACTTATTACATTGATTATGAAGATGTTTTAAAGCATAACTGACCCTAAGAAATCAATATGTCTTCACATGTCACCACCAGGTTGCCATCATAGAGCTGAAACTACCTAGTTTTAACAACAATATGTGCTGCAAAGCCAGTGGTATGTAACAGTTAAGATACTTTAAATTCTCTTATTTTAAAGTTTTCACGGTTAAAATAATTTGGTTGATTAAATGTTTTCCATTAAAATTAAAAGGCCAGAGACAATTACACTGGGCTGCTTTTGGCACTGGTACAACCAGATCACCACATCTCATTAATTTACAGTTAGGTTGTGTATTGCTATACTGCTCTCCATTCATAACCACGTCCTCAGTGCAGACTTTAGCTCATGTAAGAATCTAGTGTTTAAACGATTAATAAAAGGGTATTCAAACTATTCCATAAGGAAAAAAAAATTAGATTTTGGCACACAGATATTAAATAACTTGTGAAGAAGGAAGGAAAAGACATTGACTATGATTTTGTCACCTATTCCTGAGCCCATCTACAGTTTTCACATCCTATGAGAATTTGTGCAACTCACATTTTGCTTGCACAAATGTTTGTTCTGATCTCACATCATTGCTGTGTGCCACATACTAAGCTGCTATCATGAAAAAGGTTCCATCAAGCCAGGTGTTTTGCAAAGACATAAGGACATTTTATCTAAAAAAATCTGAAACTAAGAAATTTAAACAGTAACCACAGTGGTAACAACGTCAAGGTTTATGCATATGGCTTTATGGAATTTACCTGCCACTCATTTTACTTGCCCTCACGTCTACTTCAAAGTCCACCTTGAAGGTAAGGCCCTCCAGTGAGGTTGCCCATTTGTGTGTGGACATTTTGTCATCACTTGTTAAAGATATCTAAAAGCTAAATGATGTCTTAAGGGAAAAGTGCTCCTCGGTTCTCAGGGCAATTTTGATTTGATGATAAAAGAAGGCATATTTAGGATGGTGAATGTGAGGGGAGAGAAAGGGGAAAGATAATGAAAAGCCCAGCAAAAAGATAGATTAAAAGCCTCAAATACTCCAGCATGCTAACAAGCCAACCCATCCTGAGTCACTTCCACAGGGCCAGTTTAACTTTTCTTTTCCATATAATATGTCTTCGGCTTTCAAGAAGGGCTTAGGTGTAAGGACTGAAAAACAGTACGGGCCATCAACAGTGTATGAATATCTGTAATAGTGTCTATTCAAGAGTAAAATCTTCTTTTCTTTGTAGATGTAGGTTCATTTATCCCTTCAGCTGTGTTTGAAGAAATGAGCATTAATAGCACAGGCAGGAGTTGTAGATATATCTGATTGCAACTAATAAGTTGCCAAACTGAATGAGAGATGATGGAAAACGCATCTCAGAATCACAGACTCACAGAATCACTAGGTTGGAAAAGACCCACTGGATCACTGAGTCCAACCATTCCTATCAATCACCAAACCATGCCCCTCAACACCTCATCCACCCACCATCTCTTGCCATAGATTCCACCACTGCTCTATCTGGACTGAAGAAAGAAAAGATCAGTTTCAACTCAATTATTTTACTCCAACTGAAGTCCACTGCGGCTGTATTCATACTGTTGAATTTGCCTTCTCTTCATGTCTCACACAGAGGTCCTCCACAAATTGAGAGAAGAACCAGATGGCCCCAGTTAATCGAGTGTTTTTACCGAAGTTAAGTTCCAATATTCTGTTCCTGGTCATTTGATGCAGAACTAGCTCTAAACACAACCTACTTCTTTCAGTCCCCTTCCCCAGTGTCTCTCAACCAGTCACATATGCAGCCAGTAAAATGAATATGAAATATTACTCCATCAGAATTCACTTTAACCGCTTACATCCTGAGGGACTGCTGCCATTCCAGGTAGTTTCCCAAAGCTAGCACTTTCAAACCTTTATCATGTGCATTGGATATGCGATACATTCTAAATCAATGAGGATAGGAACATTATATAAATGCCAATTAAACAGCAAGAGTTAAAAAGGCATAATATGTTCCAAAGAAGAAACATTTCGTAGGAGTAAATAAAAAGGGGAAAGTGTAAAAAAATAAAAGAATCCTCTATCTCAACTGATTAGCTGATACTTCGTTAATCAGCAAATTGCAATCTTGTTTCAGGCTGAAGATTGTTGCTACAAAGGGCATAAGAACAAATTAAATCATCTAGCACTTATTTTAAATGCTGCAACACCAGCAGGCTTATTGTAATGTAATAAGAGTAGTAGCAAAATTACACTCTGAGATTAATATTTACAGAACATAATGAGGCTTTCCTTGTTTAAAATATTAATCAATAAATTGTGCTCCTTAAATGTATCCTTAAGGTTGATGTACAGTTTTAAATACGTCTTAATGTAAAGTTATCAACACTTTGGCAGGAATCTGCAATGGTGTTCACTGCCCCTCAGAGATCACATGTGTTGTGGTCCCTTGTAAGTCTTGCATTTCAGGAGCAAGGATCTCCCTTTCTGATCTTAAGGAATACACTAGATCAAGGGATGGGTTATAAAATAGCATGAAGGAAGTGCCGTGAAAGGGACTGCCTTGGACAATGGCCATTCTGTAGCAAGAAACACAAGAAACCAATAGAGGTCAGACACAGAACCTCACCCTGAGGAGGGATAAAATTTTCCTTGTATTTTCCCTTGTACCCCCAGCATAGGAGGATTAATATCTTCTTTCCTTCAGCAGGAATTGACAATATTTTAAGGTATTCTTGTTATTGCAAACATCTTTTGATGTAATGAGCCCTGAATCAAATTCAAAAATCCACTCACATTTTATAATGGAGTGTGGGAGTGTTCTAATTGCTTGCCTGTGCTTTTCAGGAAATAATTTCTTACTTGTGAGTACATATAACTTCTGATCATTTTATTCTTTGTCTTGTAATTCCTACTTCTTTTTACCGTATAGTAAACACCCAAAGTACTTTTGAATCTTAACACCTAATGTCACTAATCAAGATACAACTTTGCT
Source organism: Coccyzus lansbergi (assembly GCA_033558105.1). Classification (NCBI taxonomy): domain Eukaryota; kingdom Metazoa; phylum Chordata; class Aves; order Cuculiformes; family Coccyzidae; genus Coccyzus; species Coccyzus lansbergi. Next base: position 720,431 of record JAUMJK010000197.1, read on the forward strand.
ATATAAACACATGGGTAAGTTTCTCAGTTTCCTGTCTTCAAGGTGTGTCTTGCTTATAGGCAGGACGAAACCATCACCTGCTTCTGGACTGCTCAGCACCCAGTTTATGCAGTATTAGTAGAGATTCCCAGACCCCACTCCTGGAACACGTCATTCTCACTCAGCACCCAAATCTGTTTAGCATTGCCCAGTGGAACACAGGTGCAATCCAACACACCCCTTAGATTATCCAGGGGAATAACTTTATGCCTCTGGAAACAGCCTATGACAGTGGTGGAGCAGAAGACAGCCCAACAAAGAATCTTCATAGGGAATAATGATAGCTTACAGCATGCACACATACAGAGAAAATTAAATACTTGAGACTGAATTATCTACATTCACTTCTGGCTTCAGCAAACTTGGGTTTTTACATTTTACCAAACACACACCTCCCTGGCATCCTTTCTTCATCTTTAGATTGTAAGAAGACCAAATAACTTCTTTGTTCATAGCATCTAATCAGCTTCCCGGTAATGGCTGTCAGCAGTGGACTTCTCTTGATGTTATTCCAATAATGGGGACAATTTGAAAAGTATCAGTGCAACATGGAAGGGATTTCAGATTTCATTTTAGAAAGAACTAAATAGAACATAGCACACACCATGTAGTTCCCCTGTACAGTCTCAGCTGTTCAGACGTGTTCAGAACTTGGGCGATCCTTGAAATAAAAGTGCATTTCCCTCTTGTGATTTGATCCAGACAAGTCCAGGTTGATTGGGGTTGCTAGTGGAACTGAAAACATTTTTGTCCTCTGACTTTCTGTAACATAGCAGCCAACCATGTCAGTCCAGCTTTATTTGTGACATGAGTAGAAGCTACAACCTGGCCACTTGCATTGTTTGCTTTTTAATTTCCCTCTATCAAACAGTACTGTATTTCCTTTTACCTTCATAACTTACCTGGCAATCCAATGATTCATGAATATATCTTTTTCATACATATCCCAGGCTGGGGGCAGCTGTTGACACTGTTGAGGGCAAGGAGACCTACCAAGGGACCTGGACAAACTGGAGAGCTGAGCAATCACCAACCACATGAAGTTAAACAAGGGCAAATGCCAGGTCTTGCACCTTGGACATACATACAGACTCTGGGGCAAAACACTGTCGAGAAGCCCTGTAGAAAGGTATCTAGGGGTTCTGGTTGAGGGCAAGTTTAATGTGAGCCAACAGTGTGCCATCAGATGTATGGTGTGAATTTTGGGGTTGTCCTATGCATAGGAGTTGGACTCCAAGATCCGGTTATTCTGTGATTCTGTGAATTCTTTAGCAAAGATATTTTAATAAAAATATGTGCTTGACTTAGGTCAAAAACACCAAAGTGCACTTCCAAGCATAAGCCTGAATTTGACATTAGGAATTTGCTTTGATATTCACAATGCCTTTGATTCTTGTAAATACTCATACAATGGTTTTTTCCCTCTGTAAAGGCATCCAATACATTTGCAAGGTCATGTGAAGGTACAAGCACTTTTATAAACAAGATAGTCATCTAATTACAGAACAATACAAATGGTAGGGGACTTAAGTGGCTATACCAGTTAAGTACAAGTGGATAACAATATAAATATTACCACAGGCGGTGGAATAAGAACGGCACTTGTACTCACCTGTGCCAATATATTAATCCATATTATATTACGGATTTGGTTATTTAGATGAAAAGTTGGATTTCTCCATCTTCAATGGCTAATTTGAAAGAGAAGATTACTATTCCTACATCACATGGGTGAAACTAGAGAGGAAATGGTCATTCTGTTTTCAGAAAAGGGACTGATCTGTGCTGAATTACTGATTCTGTAATAAAGCACAACATTTAGTTCCATGTATCTGTTTCATTTTTAATATTTAGGTTAACTTTTATACCATTTTTAAAAAAAATTCATGTCCAAAATAATTAGTTGTGTTTCGTGTCCAAAATAATTAGTTATGTTTTGAATGTGAACCTGGCGTGTGCATCAGCTGAAGCACAGTCGTTTAGCAGCTCAGCTGGAAAAGGGCATTCTTGAACATAGACCCATTCCAGAAAGTCAGTCCTTTGGGCCTTGTAGAAGGCAGGGAAAACACTTCATGGTTTGCAAGTTGTATCTTGAAGAGGAATCGCCATGCCCAACACCCTTCTGCACCCATAAGAAAGATGTAGCAGGCTGCAGATCTGGGAAGGGCCTGCATTTTATTCTTTCACTTGAGGTGCACAAAGTGGATAAGAAAAATAAAGGAACTGCATGGAACTGCAGTAAGGGGCTGTGTCTGCTGACAGTGTCTGTTCTCCTTCCCCCTGTTGCCACAGCTCAGGGATGAGCTGACTATTTAAACAGTGCAAAAGATGGAACTGATTTGTGAAATTCTTTTCCTGTGTATGAATTTTTTTATGCAGTCTTTTCCACAGGTATATGCTCCTGTGCACTCCAAGGGCTCCTTCCTCTGTTACTTAAGAATTCTTGATTTAACAGGAGAATATTGACTGTTGCCAACATGAGAAAGGTTATATGGTGTCAATCTTGGATGTGATGTAGAAGCAATTTGTACAGAAAAGACTGCAGGCAAATTAATGTACATTGTCAATCTAAACCCATGGTTGCCAGGCATTTATAGCCCGTATCTAAATTATACTGATTTTTTTACTGTCCATACTACCAGTCTGACAGGTGACTTGTTCATGTAATTGTTGTATTTTCTTCTTATAAAAAGATACTTGCAAAAGCATCTTTCAGCAAATATACAAGAAAGAAGTGTTTTTCTAGCAACCTTCATTCTGCACATTTCTGGCAGAGATATTCACCATCCTCCACATCAATAATGCAACAGCAACCAAAAGGCCATGTAGGCATTTAATCTGTGAGTACTGAGGGCACACAGCTACCAGCCGAATGCTCTGCAAACACTCTCCATCATGTGCTTCCACTCCAGGGAGCTGCCATTGGAGACTTCTCAAAGTCTAAGTTAGATTAATTTTAAAATACATCACTTTTTGACACTAAATAAAATAAACTCCTAGCTTTATTGAATTATATGAAGTGCTGCAGGAAAAAAAAAAAAAAAAAAAAAAAAAAAAGAGGAAAAATTACATCTTTAAACCATATTCTTTTCTCATCTGAAAATAGCTACCAGGAGCAGACTAAAACTTCCAAGCAGTGGCATGTACCAGTACCCTTTGTCCAATTTATTACTTGTAAATATCTACATAAATTTATATATCATCCTTCTTACTGCACCTGACAGGTCTACATAGCTACATAACACTGATGTCAGCAGGAGTGAAGGAGCAACAGGAGACATCAGGGAGAAAGAAGGAGCAGGGCTGCAAAATTAAGAGATTAAAGGACAGACAGACTCCATACCTACTTTCATTCAAGGAGAGTGGAGCAATACAAACTATTTTCTGTAATGATGTCTTCCAGAAATAGGTGAAGGTACTTTGACTTTGCCCATGCCTTGAGATTGTTGACTTAGTAAGACCAACACAGAAATAGGGCAAGCAATTATTTTTGTGAAACATGCTACAAATAGTGAAATATTATTGACTATAACATGTATCTTATTATATTCACATTGCCAAAGTGCAATTAATCACATGCAAATGTAATGAACATTATGGTTGGCAGGATTTAAAATCTATATAAATGCTCCTACAGGTAATTAATGTAGATAAAGCTTTCTCTCAGTTAAGGAAAGAGAACATCTAAGGAATAATATGGTATGTTATCATCTCTCAAAGGCAAAACTGTAAAGACTTTAGCAGTGACACTGTCTCTGTAATAAATATAGGCTGCTGAGCTAAACATATAAGAATATATATAGCATGAAGTTTTAAAGAAAAGTTAGCTTATTGCCCACAGAAAAATGAGAGGATTTTTTTCCTTTTCCTGTTTCTTTTGATACTTTCTGACTTCTGAATGCCAGGAAATAGAAAAAGCATTAATATTAAAAATTACTGCCATTACATAGCAAATAATAAATAATGCCCCTGATACCAAATCTTAGATAAGAATTCAGTCCACAAGAGGACCCAATGGGAAATGTTATTGTGCAGCTGCAAAGAGAGATACAACCCTTAGGTCTGCTTTTCATTCCCAAGGGCAGAAATAAAAATAGAAACTCCGGGAGCAGCAGGGACAGGAAAGCTCAGAGGGTAAGGAACTGGGCTGCCTTCACCATTTCCCTCTTGCAATGTTGCAATAATCTGCTCATAAGGATGTGTTTATTGCCACTGAAAGGTCTTTGGCACAGCACAGTTTGAAAATAACACTGCGGTTTACCAGAGGCAAAAGATACCGAGAGAAATGAAATGGAAGTATAATCCTTGCTACTTATGTACGTACTTCCTTATGTTTTATCTGTAGTATTTCTAGAGCACCCAAGAACTTGGTTTTTGCACTTTTCTTGAAAAAAGAAATGTACATAAACATATGGGAAAGTTGTTCCCAGGACAAAAGTTATATGCTAATGAATGGGCTCAGAATTAGGTGACAAACCCACTGAAGGGGCTAAGGACTGGAAAGATCAAGGTATCCCCACAATGCCATCAGTAACAGCACTACAGTTGCTACTGTGAGTGCAGCAGTGCAGATCTGGCTTCATACTAACTGCTTCTCAGGTGGATTTGGTAGCCTGAGCTACCTTGGAGCTGCTACCACTATGCTGCAGGCAGCAGCCATGAGAGTTAATTTAAGACTGGCTTGAGCATCCTTCCAGCATAGTCCTGCAATAGCACTGACTGTAGGGCATTGTTTAGGAATTATTAAGAAAGTATAAAAGGATTATATATATAAAATAATTGTTAATATACAATAGCTAGATGGGTGATCCTTATTCACTCTTTCACCTAAAATGGCACTAGGACAGCTTCAGGAAAGTAGAAAACAAACAGATCTAGGACAGACATTTGCATACAAAGCATAATTAGCTGATGGAACTCCTCTACAGCACACAGTGCTACACCCAACAAATCAGTAGAATTAAACAAAAAAAAGTGTAGAGATTTGTGTAAACTTTGGGAAGAGATTAGAAAAGACAACTCACACATTCACAACTCACACATTCAAAAATGCTAGTGCTCAAGGCAACAGCGAAAACTTGCTTTTAAACTGTTAGGATTTAGGAAGACTACAGACAAAATATTTCACACACCATTTTCGACATTGTGTGGCATGGGATGGTCTCAAAAACTGCCAGTATACTGGAATAGAGGAGTTCCTGTTACAGGATTTGATACAGGAGGTGCTGGTGATGCTGGGAATGAAGATCACTATTGCACAACAAGCATTCCCCAGATGCAAAGCGAGTCTACATATGCTGCTTGTGAATGCAGCTCTCCTTTTGTTCTGAAATGTTGAGCAGTGATACACTCAACAACTTACTCTTTCACTATATTGTTTTTATAGTCTTTAAAGACCGGAATATGCCTTTCCATCTCTCCAGTGGTGCTTTTTCTTTATTACTTGCATGAGTTGTTTCATTTCATTATCCACTGGCATAGTAAATCTTCCTTGTTTTGACAAGGACTGTTCTGTTACAATTACCTGCTGTCGTTGTGGTTCAAGTGAAGGTGCTGCCAGCTGGACAGAGCTGTAAAGTAACACAAGCAAATTCCCCAATGTTAATGTTTTTTGAAAATACAGGAAGCAATTAGCTACGTCTATATTTAGAAGAGTGCTTGTCTTGCAATAAGACACTGCCAGCCTGATGTTGGGGGTTGATGCTTCCCAAACTTCAGAGAGATTAGACGTTTTCATCCCATTTAAAAACTCTTCGTCTCATTTTGAAAATTTCTAACTTATAATAATATGTGATATTTAGCCACAAGTAACACATGAATAAACAGTACCAAGCCTTTCAAGAATGATATTCCACTTAATCGTTACAAAGGGAAACAAAAAGTTCAAAGACACATCACAGGTAGCAGAAAGTTTATGTTTTCTGGGAAGGAAAGGGAAAGGGAAAGGGAAAGAAAACAGGAGATGGCAGCATGGACTCAAGCAGTATAGTTAGTATTTCTTGCCAAAATAACCTTAGTTATATGAATTGTCTTTATTTGCCTTAATAAGGTATATTTTCAAAATACTACAGTCCCCAAACATTTTACTCTTGAACATGATTATTAGATCTACCAGTTCCATTTTTCATCTATGTGCCTCTAACAGATGAGCTGGTTTTTTACCCTCTCATAAACTTACAAATTAAACGCCTACATGTTCTCCTGCTTCATAATTTGGTGCATTGGGACAGCTCTACCATTAGCTCACTTAAGAACAAAACCATTATTCAGATAAGCTACAACTGCCCTGTCTTCAAACATCAAACTACAACTAGCAAACCAAATTTGTATTACACTCATTATTTAGTTTGTACATTCAGTACCACACAATACAAGCTCAAGCATGTCCGATTTAATAATATATGGAAGAAATTCATTTTAGAAAACAAAAGGGAAATTTCCATCAGAAGCCTGGGGTAATCTTATGTTAATGGAAATGTTTTTGATGGGTCTTTATAGTCTGGTTCACCACTAACTGCCACTTGTAGCACTGACAAGTGAATACAGGTAACTATTCTGAAGAGCAGCATATAAATGCCACTTTATATAGTGTAAATAATTGCTTAGGCAGAAAAAAAGTAGTGAGTTCTTTGTTCCCTAGACTTTAAACTGGTCTAATTTTTTTTTACCATAGAAAGATGTACTGTAGCCTCTCAGTGGAGTGTTTGATCCAATAATGAGACATAAGGATAGGAGGGTGAGTTAATGCATAGTTTCTAAAGGCAATCAGGGTACCTAAAAGTACTAACTGCCAGGATGCTTCTAGTGATGCTCTACTATTGCTCAGTAGATAGTAAAGCCAGGGATAGCAAGTTCCATGTCTTGGAAATGTACAGTCTATGCTCCAGGCCCAAAACAACCAGACTGCTTAGGGAAAATTCGGAGATACTGATGTCCTCACTTACACAGCATTGAGAGTGTGCAAGAGGCAGACTAAAACTCATTCTTTCCTTAATGCTGGACACTTGGTAAGAGCAGTCAATAAATCACCTAAAATATTTAGCTCCATTTGCTAACACTTGCATGACAATAGCAACCTTCATAGAGCAGGCTGCAATTTCAAATGTACACAAGCAATAACTATCCACATTGCAGCAGCTGCGGCCCTTTCAGAGCAATTGATGTGCCAAAGGGAGGGAAGAAGTGCTCAAAAATAAGGTTTGATCCTTTAGCTGCTTCCTAGAAGTAAGAGAGATATATGTGGAACAGACCAGCAAGGGTCTCTTGATTCAGAGACAGGAGGAAACTCAGTGGTAAGGTGGTAAGGATGAGAGATTAAGCTAAGGAGCCATACAGCCAAAGGAGTTCCAATGTGAACGAGACCTTACCTGAATAAAGCCACCATTTATTTAAATAAAATTCCTTACAAAGACCTTTCTGATGGATAGATGAACCTCTCTGTCATCCTAGCACGGATGACATCGGGACAGCCTTGGGTGCACTAAGGTCAGAACAACCCTAGACTGCTGGCAGGTGTATGGTAGTGAAAGCAAAATAAAGAAAATTGACCTTGGCACTTGTTATACACTTCAGAGGTAAAAAGTGAAACTTTGATTACAGTAGAAGTGCTCTCATTAAAATCTTCCTCTTTCTGTTTCAAATGCTTATTAGTTGGAATACAGGAAACTACATGCAGGTTTTTATAAATCAACCAGTTCTGCATGAACTTACAACACAATGTTGCCATTTTAATAATAATAATAATAATGATTATTGGTTTACTTCTAAAAAAATGTATCTGAGTATGACTTGTAACTCTTTAAACAAGACTTTTATCTAGATTGCAATTTAATTTTTCAGAAGAAATTACCAACTGTTTTAGAATTTCAATCAGTTGCTATTGAAATACCCACAGTGCTTTAAGTACATCATTTTACACAGAATTTCATTTCATATGGGCACGAATCTTAGGGAAAACAATGCCTATTTTGTCTCTTAGAACTGCACTGGTAGGTTAAGGGTATGGCTCCCTGCATCCCCCTAGGTGAAACCAGGTGATCTAATCACTGTACCAGAACAGGTCTAGGTATCCAGCCAAGTTAACAACGTCATCCTAAACTGATGCCATGAAACACAGCACTGTTAATTCATTCCCCTGAAAGGCACAAGATGTTTAGGAAAGTGCACTCACATAGTCACTGATATCCATAGACGTACATCTCCCTGCCCTGGCCTTATCTCTACCACCCCTAGCTCCAGGAGACCCATCTGTGAAATAACAAGCTGTTCGAGTTGCTGTGCATGTCTTCCTACCTACCTCTATCTTAGTGTAAATATCAGCTGCCACTTGCTGGTAACTCACTTTTTATTCTTGGGATGACAATTTGTAAGGTCCAAGCATGCTCTTTGATTTCAAGCCTTGGGAAGAGTAAACACTCCTAAACTGGGTGAAGTCAGGCACACAGATTGGGGGTTTTTTTTCCCTTCTTCCGCTATTTTTCCTTAGTCGATAACCTTCTCTCATTGATTCATCTCCTGTGTATTTTTCCTTTACTGTCCCCTTCTGATTTAACTCTTGGATATTGAATAGGCTGTTAGTGAATAGATAACTTGCAAACTGTCCAATATTGTAAAGATATTTAAAATACCACTGGCACTCTCCTCACTCTGCCTATTAGAGGTATTCATCATTATGAGTTCAGTGACAGCATACATATCAAACACTAGATAAGAGAATCCCCCAGTGTAGTGAATAAATCAGAAAAATTAAAACAATATGAACATAAACTTCTATACTTTCTATAAACTTCCAGTATTGTCAGCAATACATTTTGAGATGATGTCATAACACATACATCACAAATATCCAGATTAGCAAGGCTTGTAGCAATCTTCCTACCAAACAGCCAAAGAGCATACATATATGAATATCTTTTTGACAGTATTTGGGTTGGAGGAAAAAACCAACATTTTTCTCAGACTCATCAAAAAGCAATTGGGTTTTTAAGCACAGTGTTTCTTCCTTGCGCTTTTATTCAAGGGACCTTATTGGTTTTAGTATTGCACGTCAATACAAACAACTTACTCTATGTATATTTCAAATTTTGTCTTTGCTTATTGTGAAATTAAATAGTCTTGTATGAAATTTGATATTCTATGCTTTTATTTCTGTGTAAACACGATCTCACAATAAAGTAACCTGTAATGCAGTTATAGAAGGAAACTATTTAAAAACGGCAATTCTCAGTTAAGTTGGTTTGTTCATTTTACAGATTGAGTCACCAAATCTTTATAGACAAATGTTAAGTCTTTACTACTTTTTGCTTTTACAACCAGTGCATACACCTCTGGGAGCCTAAACTGGGGTGTCTTTATGAATAATTAGATTTCCATTTACTGCATTCCAAATTCAGAAATCCTGCTGCTGGTCATTCCAAAGCTATAGAGAAACACAATTCTTAATTTGCAGGATACATTTGCTAGGCTGGCATCTGACAAAGCAACACATCTCACATAGAAAGGACAAGAGCTGTCTTTCTGGAGCCCTCTGGTCACCAGTTTTACAGTGTTGTTTCAGTCCAGAGCTGCACTGTCCTAACAGCACTTTTAGCTGGGGTTTTCTTCAACGCATAGCAAGTTAATAGCATCCCTTGATCCAGGTCACAAAAGCCAGGTTAACCAATTGCTAACCTCCCAGAAACAGTGGACTTGGGATATGAATCTTCTGAATCCTTATCAAATCAGCTGGATTTCTGGGAGGGGAACATCTGAAATCAGCACAGCCAGAAAAATGGAGATCCTCCCTCTAGTCTGACAGATGATGGTTAGAGTGGCTGCATTAACCTCGTTGAACCCGATTTAATCACAGCAGTTGAGCCTCATCTTCAATCACTCCATCACAGAAAAGACTTTGTGGCACCGTCTTAGAATCGATCCTGTGAGAGGAGAGGATGAGTAAAGGGAGAGGTAAGGGTGCACAGAACAGCACATGCACCACAGCCCTAAAGAGGATCGAAGGTCCTTACTATACCCTTACATCAGGTGATTGTCTAATCATTGCAGCGTGTGACCTCTTGTTCGTGGCATTTGTCTCTGGCACTGCTAGCCAGCTGAACTGGCCCACAACAATCATCCAAGCTGAATGGTTGGTAGAGATGTAATTGCACACACCCTGAAAAAACTTGTACGCTGTTGACTGGAGTGTTTTCAGGGCCCTGGGTAGTGTCTCACTGGTAATATTTCTTATGTTTAGAAACCACTCTCCTTTAATAGCTAAGGTAAGATTCTGTATATTACTCCCCCAGCTTTCACTCTGTGACTTTTTAATGACTTGGCTTTTTAAAACCTATAAGTTTTAAATGCAATAAGGACATAGCTTAAAAAAAATTCCCAAAGCCCTAATATTGGTGAGTGGTAATGGCCAAATTGACAAGGGTGATATTTCTTAGGAAAGATCACTCAAAGAGAAATTAGGAAACTCTGGAAATCTGAACTGTTCATTAAAAAGAAGGTTCCAGTAGTGGGAGTCAAGTGTGATAAGACAGACACTGACATACACTGAGGTTCACACAGACTGCAAGACAGGCTGGACAGAGAAAGAAGGTATCAGAAGTAAGTATGAGAAGAATGTAAGAAACTAGTTAAAGATCAAAATGAGGCATGTAGAATAATACAGGAATATTCTATAGACAAGATTTTGAAGTTCAAATGTGAATTTTTAATCAGGACTGATATGAACACAGAGCTATAGATTTGAGATTAATATAAAAGCACTTTTAATTATAGTTCCAAGTAAAGAATAAAGCTACATATTTTTAGACCAAAGAGAGGACAAAGAAAGCTTAGGTGTACTAAAAACCTGAAAGTCTGTGAGTATTGTTTCTAAAACACAGAACTAAGAAAAGGCTTGGTATAAAGATGACTTATTTCTGTAATAGAAAACCAAGCTCTTAGATTAGAATCCCTTGACATATAAGGAGCTAGGCTGCGAATATCCTATAATGACTATCACTTACTTCCAATAAACTTCAGTTCTCTAGAGTACAGGCTATAACATGTGATGGAGGATGAAGATGTTTCTAAATAAGCTATAACACTTGAGGAGGTCCAGAATGACACTTTTATTCCCTGTCCCCCATGGATGCTATGGAAATAGCTAACCGGGCATCTGGCAGAAGTAGTGCATACTTACCCAGTGCAGCTTCACAGCTTACAGCAGCAAATGGCTGCGAGTAAAAATGCTCATGTCCTCTCTTCCGCCTAAGACCTCTTACTTCACCCTGGTGGAATGTAAGAAAACTCCATCCACTGTCATTGGACCACAGAGATGGAGCATGATGAGCTCTGACAGGAGAGCAAATGGGTCCCAGATCACCTACCATGGTGCAGCTGTTAGCTACACCTGAGTGCTCCTGCATGGGAAGCTGAAACACTGATACAGCCTTAGCGAAGTGGGGACTCAGCTTCCTTTCACTACCTACTGAATACTATAGCAGAAGATAGGAACCAGTTGATATTTTTCAGGGGAAAAGAAAAACCTGGATTGAAGTGTTGACTGAAGAGTTACAGCAAGCTATTTAAATGCTAGGCCTTTAAACAGTAGCTGATATATATTTTAAACACAAAACTCAATATTAGCCTTCATCATGAGAAAAATGTAAAGTCTTCAGCATGCAGCAACATGTCTACAAACTCTGTTCTCTGTAGGTCCATGTGTGAACCCATTCCACCAAAACCTAACCCTTTCACAGGAGCAAGGCAACTACTTTTAATGATGTGTTAAAATAACATGGTGTGGGGAGAAGGTTCCTGTAACAAGCAGATTAGGAAACTCATGGTTATTTATACCCAGTTACACTGAACTAGAGGCAGACCCAGGTAAATGGGGGTTCACAGCTTCCAGACACGGCAACCACTTCTGCATGATATGGTGCTCCTCCATGAGATGTAAGCAAGAGGATTCAGGTCACTGCAAACAGGTATGGTTATTCTGTTATTATTCTACTACCCCAGAACCCACAACATGTGAAACTCTTTCCAAAGGAAGTGTATGCTAAAGAGGTTTTCAAACTGAGTCATGTAATTGATATCCTTTCATGGTCTGTACTGCTTAACTCTGGCCTTTGCTCCAATTACATTGAAAAGAGAAAGCTGTCTTCCCTGCGATTTATGTCCTTTATAACACATTGCATGGCGCCCATCAAAATTTAAGATCAGTTGACAAGATACAGTGCATGAGACTTCTTCATCTGTGGCCACCCACACTACTAAGAAGATGGAAAAGACATATACTCAGCAGTACAAAAGGCCAAGGCTATGAGGTTAGACACAACTTAGGCATTTTTTTTCTTGTCCAAGATAGGAAAGTCAGTGGTAAAACAGCAGAACAACTTTGTTCTGATCCTCATTCTGATGTTTATAAGACAGTTGAGGATTTCTGGTTATTAATTATACATTTGCCATAGCTGTATTTCCTTTCTTTTATGAATACTTTACTGAAGCAGATTTACCTCAAGGTAAAAGACAGGCAGATGGCAGGAACACATAGGTTATGTTCTCTTCAACACTGATAAAGAACCCCTCCATGACTATACATTGTCTGTCTCCTGCTGATTAAGGCTGAGAACAACTATAAAAGTGTTCATTATAAACAGCAATATCTGAATCTAAGGATGAACATACTGCCTAAACTAATTATTATGCTCAATTTTATTTACCTCCTGCAAAAAGTAGATTTCCTGATTAAACAAAATGAAGCATCTCAGCATCCAAAATATGGAAGTGACACAGTCTGTTGGGGTTTTCTATTGTTCATGTGCCCATGATCTTGATTCCTCTAATTAGCACCTTCAGCTTCCAAATGGGTAGACAAGATGATACTATCTAATCTAGGATCACATCAGCAGCTGTTGATAGTCCCAGATGCTTCAGATGAAGGAGACAAAATTCTCTTCTTTGTGCAAAGATGAAATAGCCAGTCCATTTCCTTAGCTAAATGTTTGGTTTTAAGTCCCTGAATGATGATAATTTTTACTATCCTTTCTTTTCAGTCCTGTGTATACTGTGGTATGTCCTAATTGAGGACATAAATACCTTATAACTTCCTCCATCTGGTTTTACTCCTGGCCTCAGGGTTATTGTCTAGTATTGCGTCCATTGCTGCCATTATGTATTCTGCCTTTATTTAAAAATAGTAAGTTTTATCTCTTTTTTTAATTTTTTACATTTGGATTGATTGAACACCTTCTTGCTCTTGTATTACAATTAAAAATACAGGAACATTAAATATCTTTGCTTAACTAGTTTTAATGTGCATTTCTACAGTTACCCATTTACTGCTTCTCTAGATTATCCTAGTTTCAAGTTTATATGGAATGTTTTCTGTGTCATTCTCCCCAGTTGCATCTAAATTTTTCTTTTCTCCTGTTCATACTTTTCATATAATAACCAGAACTGAAAGGTTACAAATAAACACACCACAGAATTACTTAGCATATAAATCCATACCTTCTTCCTTGCCACTCCTAGATTTGCACTGAAGTTTTTATCAAAACTTTCTTTCTTATTAGTTGCCACTAACTTTGAGCTCTGACATCTGTATAAGCAGCTCAGGCAATTCTTTCAAAAAGCAATACCCACATCAAATTTCACCTGATGCTCGGTGACCTAGCTTAACTATCTCAGTACTACTCTAAGGTTTTTTCTTGTTTTAATTATGCCAAACAATTTTGTCATATTGCTGCCACCAGACAGACCATTCTTTTACAGGCTGTCAATTGTATTAATCACTAAGTGCCGATACTTAGGCTCAGGCCAGACCACAACTTCTTTACACAGTTATGTGTCTCATAGTGTTTCTACAACAACTTTCTCTTCCCACACAATTACCTTTTTTTCACAGGTTCCTAAAAAAAACTTTTTCAGAATGAAAATATTTTTTCTTAATTTCTGTAGAAAATCTTCCATTTTCTTTGCTGGAAAAATGTTTGTTCCTACCATGTTGCATCCATTTAAGTCCCTTGTACCTATTCATGATTGTTTAATCCAATTTACCCAGTAGTGAAGCAAAGCTCACAAGGGCTGTAATCACAAGATTGTCCAGAACGCTCACAATCTGTTCAGCTGTCTAATACCTTTGCAGCACCTCATGTCCTATTTGTGCTCTACCTCCCTGGAACAAAAGCCAGCCTGATGGTACAGGCAGAAGATTTGGAGTCAACACTGGATTCCTTCTCCAGTCCTGCCAGCTACTGGCAGTGTAACCTTAAGTAAATTTTCTAACCTTTCTGCACCTCCCCCCTTTCTCCAGTGCAGATGGTGCTTAACAATGCCACAGGAATAGATTTGACAGGTCACTGTGTTTGTCTCAGAATTGATTTCTGGAGGGTTGTTAGATGTTTCCATCAGAGCATTAGAAGTCAGAGTAAATAAGCGTGGTGCAAGCAGGGTGCCCTCTTCCTCTGTATGTTTCTGGAAGCCCCTCAAGCTTTCCAAGGATTTCCTTTCTGGTTGGGACAGGGAATTCCTGGCAGGCACTGAGCAGAGGCTGGCTTTGCAGAGCTAGACAGCAGGGATTCAAACTGCCTGCCTACAGGAACAGATACATCTGGAAAAGACACACATGAATTTTTTATGAAGCTTGATTTTTAATGTTTTATAAAATGTTTGGAGATCCTTGGAAAGAAAATCTTACCACCTGCTAAGTATTAGCCTTTTATAAACATTTCCAAGCAGGGCACAGTTGCCAAATGTTTCAGCTCAAGTTTAACCATTCTAGCACTGGGCTGGGGGGAATTTTCATGACAATCCAAATCTTGCTGAACAAATGTTTAATACTGCTCATTTTTCTGGTTTCTGTCTCAATGATCTCCATTTTTTCCTGCCCAAACCTGTCCTTTAAATGGTTATTGTAATCACGGATACAATTTTTTTTTGTCAAACGTGTATCTTCTTTTTCAAAGCCAGAACTATACAGTCCTAGTGTTAATGCATTGGTATGCTGCAGATACAGTTTCAAGTTCTTAATGCACCTAACATCATTACAGAACATGAATACTTTGTTCCAGTGTTGTAATTTTAACACTGTATTGGTTTTCAACTTCATGAAGTGTTGCATAGGACCATAACCGCAGAAAGTTCGAGATAAACTACACAACTTGAATTTTGAATTTATTTCCTCAGTCAGTAGCCTGTGGCAAAGTTCATAGCAGTAATTCTATTGGGTAAATTATGGTTGTAACTTTTTGGCAGCTTCATTTAAAATATTAGTAGCTGACATCAAAATTAGTGAGGCGGTTACTGCTGTTCAATTTGATGCAAAACCAGTATATAAATGGAAGGGAAAGAATAGAGCTTTAGAAATTTAGATCTATTACTATTTGAATACATATGTATTTAAAATTGTATTTAAATAAATACATCATAGAGACATCAGCTAATGCCAGTTGGCCCTCTTGCAGTGTAGGCTGGTTTTGATCTCCATGTTCCATATATTTCTTCCCTTATTTCAGCAGAACTCTTGACTTCCCCTCTGCCAAAGCACCATCTAAACCTCTGACTTCAGAGGTTTTCTTCTTTTCCACATGCCGGTACTTGAATCAAAAAATGTTCTTCTGATTTTGTCCTCTATTTCTGTAGAAAACTATTTTTCCTTATCTGAGTATGCTGCGTTGAAGACCCAAAGAGTAAAACCGTTTGGTTGTTCATACTGAATTCTTGGCAGCAAACTGTTGTACTGTACAGATACTGCTTTGATTACTTTTTATTAGTATCTCTCTCATAAGTGTACTAAGATGACTGATAAAATTATACAGAATTGGGTTAGGGAGTAATGTTTTCTTCACATTGTGTCCAGCCTACATGACATGAACATCTACTCTAAAGGCTTGTTGTTCTGCAGCACAAAGCAGCAGCAAAGAAATAAGTATCCAGGATAGGCTGTATGCTGAATTTCATGGAGGATTCCTCACTTAGTATCTCTCCAACATTACTTTCCCCTTGGAGGAATGTCTTTTTACTGCAGTGGCTGAAAATGAGTCAGGCATGCTTTCAGAGTGTACTTGACTTTGATTTCACTGTACAGACTGCTGATTCAGTTAAACAGACAGAACAAAGTCTTCATATACTTAAACATACACTTAATCTTACAAATCAGAGATCTCGAGTCTAAGGAAAAGATTATAGTCGTGGTCTTTCAATGTGTTGCAGGATTGGAGCCCAGGGCTTTAAGACTGTGTGAGAACAAGGCTTTTCCTATGCTATTGCTCCTTCTCAAAATGTTTTCCAAAACATTTTGCTTGTCTGTCAAAGAATGACAGAGGTGCTTAAAATTGACCTTGAGTCAAACAAAGAGAAAAAAGATTTAATTTTTAGTCAAGAACCAAGTTTAATCAATTCTTTTCATAAGATTAATTTAAGAGAGTCTCATGAGCAATCTTCTGCTATATTTAGGACTACTGTGTCATTTGTGGGACATGAAAAATCAAAGCATAAAGAAGAAAAGGTAAAATGAAAAATCAGGCAAATCCATAATATGCTGTGTAAGAAACAGAGCAAATGATGTTACCAGCCTCCTCTTACTGGAAGTGAGAGATTAAACCTAAAAAAGCAGAACTTCATTGAAAAATGTTAACTTTTTATTTCAACTATAATTCCAGTAAAACAAGGTTATGCTGAGTAACAGCATACAGGTCTGATGAGGGTAACAGAACCACTAGGACCTGTGGTTTCACTTTTAAGATGGAATCCCTGGAGTGTTGAAAATAAAATTTTTAACTTACAATTGACTTGCCAGCATTTTTTTGCCTATCCACAGCAAATTATTTATATAAATATTTTCAGTGTTTGTTAGAATGTTTGAGAGATAACTGATAGTTACAAATGCCATCCATAGACTACAAAGTACAAGACCTGAGAACATTTTATGCGCTGTAGCCCCTGTTAGCTGACAGCATCAGCTGTAAGACCAGTGCAGGGAAGTGCAGCTTTCCAGAGCTGAAAAAAGCCAGGAGCTGGTGCAGAAAGCCAGGTTAAGCCATGGCAGTCAGTGAGATATCAGACAGTGAATGAATCACATTTTACTTAAACATCTTGGCCCTGTATGCTTACAGAACAAAGCCTGGGACCAAAAATAAAATGGACTAAGGTTGTAACTTCAACAAAGATGGCAATGGTCAGCACAGGTATTTGAGCCAAACTTAAATTAATGAGCTTTAAGCAAAGCAAATTAACCTATGCAGAGCTTCATGTGGTCATATGCAACCAGCTTAGTGTATGAGCACACTCTCAGACATTTAGTCATAGGAGCTTTAGTTTATGAGGTTTAGACTAAGGCATATAATTTTGCAACTGGGACATGCTGGATGCTTAGGGACCAATAGACATCCATTCTGGTTGTGGCAGTTGTGGTAGAAGCTTATGTATTCAGCCAAAATGAGCTGGGTCGCTTCAGCAATTTAAATAATAAGTCTTCATTAATCCAGCTCATTTTCCAGAACAGTTTAGGAAATGATCACACGAGGGAGGTTGATATTATCATTAGCACACCTAGCCTGACAGACAAGAAAGGGTTTAAAGATTTCTTGGAGAGATTAATGTTGTAGGCAAATTTGTGCCTGACAGAGCTGCCAGAACCAGCTTTTTAAGCCTGCCACTTGACAAAACAGAGGACATAGAATCACAGAATCACAGAACAACCAGGTTGGAAGGGACCCATCGGATCTTCTAGTCCAACCATTCCTATCTAACACTAAACCAAGTCCCTCAAGACCTCATCCACCCGTGCCTTAAACACCTCCAGGGAAGGGGAATCAACCACCTACCTGGGCAGCCTATTCCAATGCCCAATGACCCTTTCTGTGAAAAACCTCCTCCTAATCTCCAGCCTAAATCTACCCTGGCGGAGCTTAAGGCCATTCCCTCTCGTCCTGTTCCCTGTCACTTGGGAGAAGAAGCCAGCTCCCTCCTCTCCACAACCACCTTTCAGGTACTTGTAGAGAGTAATGAGGTCTCCTCTCAGCCTCCTCTTCTCCAGGATAAACAACCCCAGCTCTCTCAGACGCTCCTCATAGGGTCTGTTCTCCAGCCCCTTCACCAGCCTCGTTGCTCTTCTCTGGACTTGCTCCAGAGCCTCAACATCCTTCTTGTGCTGAGGGGCCCAGAACTGGACACAATATTCAAGGAGCGGCCTCACCAGTGCTGAATACAGAGGGAGAATCACCTCCCTGGACCTGCTGGTCACACCGTTTCTGATACAAGCCAGGATGCCATAGCAAAGTCCTTGAGAAATGAGTGCCACCACTAGTGACAAAGCTTTTGAGAAACTGAAGGAGTTAAAGAGGCCTGTAAAAGTAATCACAACACAAAGTTTCTGCCACCCACTCCAAGAAGGGCATTAGTATGAGTCTTCTTGGAGCTGCACGGCAGTAGCATGCGTACCACAAGTGTCAGCAAAATGTCCGTGCCCTCAAAAGGAAAGGGGCACGATGTTCAACAGCCCTACATCCAGAAACGTTCACACTTTCATCTCCCAGAGTGCAATTTTGGCTGGTAGTCACTTTTGGACAGGAATCTGGGAAAAAGTACTTTAAAGAAGCATATTCAGATATAGATAAGGGATTTGCAAGTTAAATGTAAACCTAGAAAAGTTTGGTGGTTAACAACAGGGCTGTGGTTCAAAGTCTAGAATCAGATTTTACATGAATCACAGAGATAAAAAGCAACAGAAAAAACCAGAATACAGACTTGGGCTGTCAAAATTGCTCTTACAACAAAATGCCTTAAATTGTAACTAAAAGTATTTACATACTCTACCCAGCACATTATGCTGTCTTTACTGATAATCTTTATCCCTTTAGAATTGGAGGAAGTTGTGAGCACCAGATAGATGCTTAGAGACTGGAGTGGTCATTTCACAATGCAATTGAAAAATGATAAAATGGACAAAGTAAACTAATTTAAGGATCGGGAAGTCTAAGAGAAGAACTAGACATTTGTCCTGATCCTAAGTAATGCCATTAAGGAAGTGGTAAGACTTGACACATGGCACAGCAAGTACTTGTTCCCAATGCAAAGGAGAAACAGACTTGCATGTCCTGGCTGGAACAGGAAAATATAGTCAGCAGTCCCTTACTTATAGATATGTATTTAGAGAATTTTCATTTTCCTGAGATAGTGTAGCTAGAAAATGTAACAGGTAAGAAAAATAACATGCCAAATTTGATTCAATATGCTGGGCCTGGTGTACCTGATATACTAATGTCTTGGCATTTATCGTATTTGTTTTTAATCAATGCACTCTGAAATGTAAGTTTAGGCATATAACCATAAACTCCATTATCTCCATCCCCTGAAGGCTAGCAGAAAATATGTTAAAGAATATACAGGAACGGATCTCAACACTGATCCGTACTTGTTAAATGACAGAGTGGTACCAACATAACATGACTTGTTACCTGCTGACATTTTATTCAACAGAAAACTGAAAACAAAAGTGCTTGGTCTTGAGCAGCTATTAGGAACTCACATCAAAGTCACGGCAGCTGGCAGATATAGGGGAAAAAAGATGGGGTTGAGGAGAAGGTAAAAAGAAAACATTATCTGGGGTGCTGGGAGTTGTCACTGTTTTGTAAAAACCAACTGTGTGAATATCAATAATGAAAAACAATGACTGCAAACAGCAATAATGTCAAAAGAAATACCCCGTGGTCAGAGACAAATTTGACATACAAGGTGGACATATGCAGAGGAATAAGTGACACTGTATCAAAAGAAGCACTGACACAGCCCTTTTATCTAAGAAATTCTGACAGACAGCAGCCACAGCAGGTTGAGATGAATTAGTTTCAGGACATGGCACAAATGGAACAAACAGATTTGCTGTCACCTAACAGCAAGAGTATTGATACTCTGGGAGAGATTTCCAATTCCATGAATCAGTGCCGAGTACCTCGGAGACTAATTGAATGTGTGCTTGTTCATTAAGTTAGATTAAGTTAGTATCTGAACTTCCTTATTATGTTAATGCTTAATTTCAAGATGCAGAGAGCAGTTGCTGAGAACCATGTCTTTAAGAGCTTCTGGATTCAAAGAGTGGTTACATACAGGGTTGCCAAATGCAATGCTCTTGGTAAGAGCACACACTCCATGTAAGGCGGATCCCTATCCATGGTGCCTGCTGGTCACAAGACAATTCAGAGAGATGGAAGAGAAATCTTTTCCCTTCCATGGCAGGGGAAAGCCAAACCAGGAAAAAATAATACATTTCTCATTACTTTTCAAAAGGTAGCAATTTTCTCCTTTTCTTTTAGGGCATCCATTACTATGCTAATGGAATAGTTTAAAGCATCCCCTCTGAAAGATCAAAGGCAAAATATCCCTATTTTTCATAAGAGAAAACTAGGAACTTTGCTGGAGCTACTCACTGCATACCCAGAGTGAGCACATAAATCTCTTGTTGTAGCCCTACTGACCATCTAACTTTGGTGCCAGAAGTGCTACACACCCATACCTAACCAGTCAATGGATGGAAACTGACACTTGAAAAAGTACAGTTCCTCTTGACCTGTTTTACATGTCCATGTGAGAATTAGATTAATTATGCCCCAGAAATGCCTGCTTCTGTTCACTGGCTGCAATGGAAGCCCAAGATAACAATCTCATATGTAAACCTTTACACCATTGGTTCTAAAGTTACACGAGATTCTTCATATTAGAAGCTCACAAGATGAGAAAACAGAAATAATAACCTGTAAGCAAAAATCTTTGCTTACCTGACCAGTTGGGCACTGGCTGTAGTTAAAGAGCAGAGGCAATAATAACATGTTTCCCTTTATATATATTCCATTCCTGGTGTACATGTCCATCATAGTCTTGAGTTGACATGCTTCTGGACAGGTTCAACTACCGTGGGTCACATCTCTGTGATTATGGTCATAATTCCAACCAAAGGCACCAAAGGAGGGACAACACAATGACCACCAGGCCTTGGACTAGGAATCATAGCTTTTTCACTCATTGTTTAATTTACGCATTGTTCTGACAATAAGTGTAAGTAAGCAGTCAGCAGTCAATTATTACATACCAATGCCAAGTTAGAAGCTTTTTAGATAGTATATCCTTTCTTCTGAAAAAAGGAATACACTTGATCATTTTTGCTCTTATTCGAAAGAATCACTTATTATGACTCAACTTCAGCCTCCTAAAAACTGTCCTTTATCCAAAACTGTAATGACTGAGCACAGGTACATCCAAAGCCTGTGGATATGGAGTACATAGTGGACACCATGGTACTTGTAAATCTTCCTTAAAGAGAACCTGAACAGCAAGGAAGTCTGAGAGATTTGACTGACATGTAGTAACAGCATGGTAGGGACACAGTGTGTATTCCTGCTCTGGGCTGTCCTCAGAGATACTTACCTGCTTCTGTGCCTATTACAGCACAGATGTTTGGGTGGGCTGTCAGCAAGAGGGATGGCTTTAATTAGCCCCAGAACACTGCACTGTAAGTGGATAGGTGGTTCAGGCTCTGATAAGCAACACAGCTGTCCAATCCATAGACTGGGAAAGACAAAGACATTAAAATAGATCCTCCTTTCTTCATCACCAGAGCCCTAATTTTCTTAAGTTCCTTCTAAAGAAGCAAATACATCCATCTAGAGCTCAGCATTACAGTAACTACAACAGAAATTACTTAGAATTAAACAAAAAGTGTTACTTCTGGCTCTTTTCCTCACAGAAAACATAATTACTCCTAAAACTCTGTTGTCCTTAATTTACAGTTAAAATATAACCCTGAGATTTTAGTTCTGCTAGATACTTTTGTTAGTTGTGCCGAGGACATCACCAGCATCAGACAGAGCTTCTGATTAGAAGTCATCATCTGTAAAATATATTCTACATTATAATAGGTATGCACATTTCTTTAAGAGGTGTTATTGCCATCATCTTTGGTTTTCCTCATATGGATTTGACATTGATGAAGGAGCAGAGAGATGTGTTCGATGTTGCTGACACCTGGAGCTATGAGAAAACTGAAGGCAAAGCTTTGTCTCCTGGTGAGCACTGATGGCTAAAAAACCCTGAAGCTGATCATACTGGCCTCCTGTGAAAACAGTGAGGAAAAACACCACTGGGTATCATGCTTTACAAGGTAAATGAGAATTTGTTCACCTATGTGTCAATCTCCTGTCCTAACATCAGGTCTCTCCTCCTACATGTTCCCACCTTCAGTTACATTCTCCATTGGCATTCCAATAGTGAGACCAAAAAAAGAGTAGCAGTCCTGAAAATAGTCTCACCCGTAGCACACAAATACCTTTTCCCAAAGAAAAACCATCTTGCCTTGTGGAAGTAATTTTTTCCTCCTAAATGAAAAGCTCCAAACCTACTCAAAAAAATCTATGCTGAGATTTGGACCCTGTGCAGTACAGATGTGATCATCATAGGGGCATGGCTGAAATTTCTCTCTCTATTGTCTCCAAACTTCACTTTCATGACAGCATATTAGCTACAGCCAGAGTGTGTCAGGCTCCCAGCACAATGCTGCATGCCGTGGACGCTGCCTGGGATGAAAATGCCTGCGGCCGGTCCCCTTGGGTGACTGCCAGAGTGCTGCTGCCAACATAAGCCATAGGGGGAAAAAAAGAGATATTTCTCTGGTTTTTTTCTTTTCGACCCGAATAGAATTACATGGGACAGAGAAAGCCACCAATCTTTGCCCTGCAGGGCTTTTTCCTTGCTAAATTTCACAGATCTATTGCAGACAATCTATGGATTGGATTTCTGCAGGGAAAAGATTTACAAGAAGCTTTCTCAATGATAACTTCGCCTGTCTGAATCAGGAAGCTGATACTAACTCCTTCCGTTGCAGGTAGTTTTGTTCTTGAAGGATACAAGAGCCTTGAAGTTTGGGTGTGAATAATCACATAGTGTCAGCATAACACTTCAGAAAGGGAAAGGATAAGTAAAAGGGAGAAGGAAGTGGGAATTAACTAAATGGCCAGGCAGAATCGTCTTTGCTCTCTTCTGTGAAGCTGTCTCCCATCTGGAATAAAAAAAAAAAAAAAAAAAAAAAAAAAAGTAGGTTGAAAATGCAGGACGAACAGGAGAAACTCTAAATGACAATGAGGAATACAGAACACTTGGCAAATAATTATTTTCAGAATTAGTATCCTATTCTGAAGTTATAAACTGTGGTAAGCTTGGCTTACCCTAAGGCTATGGAATAAGTGGTAATGCCATAGCTGTGTCTTAGAAGTCTTCAGCTGCAAGCCTTGTCAGCTTTTAGTTTGTATTGCTGCACATTAATAGTATATAGTGAGCTGAGAAATGCAGTAGGAAAAAAATAGGTACTTCAAAGCTTATAAATAGGGTTTGGAAAATAAATTGGTGGCAGAGTGAGGATGAAATAAAAGAGAAAGTTGGAAATGAAAAATGAGCTGCAGGATGAGACTGAAAATGCTGAAAATATAAGAAATACCCTAATGGGTCCACCTAGAACTACTTACCTGCCTGACAGGGGATAGACAGAGATCAATAACATGGCCTTCCTGGATAAGGATATACTTTGCATACCAGGTAAGCTGACTCTTGTGGTTTCCCTGAATGTGAAGAAGTTGACTGCATAATTTGCAGTGAGAGACTATATTTATACCTTTAAAAAATGAAAACAGAGCAGTGCCAGTAGGAGACAGTTTAGAAAGTCCATGAACGCCTAGCCACTATCTGCTGTTGGTTGCTCTTCCACTTCTCCAATATCAACATTTCCTATATAAGCAATGCTCCATGCATGCCCCTGCCTATTCTTTCCACTATTTGTTTATAATGACATGTCATCCCTAATATGGTCTAATTAATTTTTGATTGTATTGATACTTCTGGTGTCCACGGCCTTCTGTAGCAGCACATTCTCAAAGCTCAGTATTCGGTGTGTGCATATATTTAAAAGAAAGTATTTTCATGTATTTGTCCTAAACTACCTTCCTACTTGTTTCACTGAGCACACTTCTTCACTTAATCTACCACTTTCATGATTGTGCAAACCTCCACCCCAGGTGTCTCTTCTGCATATTGGTAAGTTCCAGACTTTTGCCCTCTCCTAGTAAGGCATATGCTTCATACTTGGTGTCTTGTCATTGCCCTTCTCTTTCCCCTTGTAAACTCTTCTGTTTCTTTCTGGAGATGGGGAGGCCTGAAACGTCCCAGCCCTCTAGCTGTGGGTGCACTGGAGTTTTACATAGAGGCAAAATTATACCTTCCACCTTATTGTCATGCCTGTCCTTGATACACCCAACATCTTATCGCTTTGTTGGTTTCTTTTTTATACTACCATTGCACCCTTTGGTAATGCTTTCAGAGAACTGCCAGGGTGAGTCTGAGTGCTCTTTCCAGAATTGCAATTGGGAATTCCAAGTTCGGCGTCTCACAGGGACGCTATAGATAAGGATTTCCTGTAGATGCAGTATTCCTTGCCATTCACCTACACCAAAGTTCCTCTCGGCACCTACTCCGTTCTGTGGGGCCCTTCAGGAGTTTCTAACCACTAGGGAGGCACCCATATACTCCAAAGAGCTTAATGTAATTCTACAAAAGATAGTAGAAGGGTGAGAAATGCAACAGAGAAGAAAAGAAAGATATGAAAGGAAAATGTGTTTTTGTTTGGTTTCATTTATTTCAGTGCTAGTACATACCATTTTGATAGTGTCCTTATAAGGTGGTTTTTAATTATTTTTCTGTATATTGGTGCATGACTAGCACATACTTGCAAATTTCTGTTTAGGATAATGATTAAAAGAGAACCGGAATTTTGAGTTGTTTTTATGACCTGGTTTTATCCCCTATAAATCTTGTAAGATCCTTTTAACTTAAAAAAGTTTCAATAGAAGGATCATAGGGAGATTTTCTCCACAATTCATATTATTTAATTCATACCCGTCAATGAGGAAAAACCTGCAACAGGGGAGAGAAGAAATAAGCATCTCCAGTAATCCAATCAAGATTGTTCTCAAGAAATTGCAAAAAAAGAAATTTCATTAAGCAGGGGTTTACGTAATTTTTAAGTTTTCCTTTCTCTTTCAACGTTACCAGCCATTTCTGTATGGGACTGCTTCACGTTTGGAAATCGACTTTGAAGAGTGACCATGAGTTTCTTGGGTAGTGTCAGAGGATCTCAGCAAGGTTATTATGTATCTTCAGTAGCGTTACTGTAATTTATGTTTAATTATGACTACGGTCTAATTATAGATGATGAACATGACTGTCTCTTCCACCATTCCCTGACCAAGACTTGGCTCATTACTTAACCTAACACTCTTCCAGTTGGGTGGCAGGGTCACTATAACTTGAGTGTCTGGCAAAGGAGATGTGGTCACCATGTCTGAAGGGCAAATGCAAAAGAATTCCTCACTCAAAAGAGGCAGCTCTTAACTTATGTTTTGCCATGTTCACATACACCTACACGTCTGTATCTTTCCCAAGAACTTTTGAACCTGGGGTTCAATTTCAGCAGAATTATATGTAGGCAAGGATCCCAGCAATAAACTTCAAACAACCTTTGAAGATAGGAGGCTGATAGTGACTTCAGTGAAGAAGGGTGGCAGTGAAAGTCCACTTCTCATTGAACAATGGAGAACTGATACTGGGAGAGAACTTAAAAGCTAAGGGGAAAATGCAGTCAGAGGTTTATCTTCCTATACAAACATAATTCACTTGTTAAGACATGCATTCGTGGGAAACTCTGCCTCCTTAATTATGGTGTGGCATTATTTGTGCTATGTGCTGTACCTGGGGTCTGGAGCTGCAGGCTGCCCCACCACAGAGTAGATTTCCAAGCTGATTTAACTATATACTTCTGTAAGAGGTTAGTTGGACTAATTCAGGGATGGATGATGTCTTTTTAGGATTCTTTTGATAGATATTTTTTACAATGATTGCAAACATCTAGCTCTGTCATGATCAAAACATTGTCTCCTTTCACTGCAGTCAAAATACATTCCTATGGCCCAAAATAGGAACTATTTTCAGTTCATAGAATTTGCACTCTTACATGATATAGTGGAGTTTGTCAGAAATCTGGTAGGCCTCTGATATTCTCTCTTACCAAGTACTAACAGTTCATACTCACCCTCAGTGTCAATACCATCCTCAAACTCTGTAGGAAGGAGCAGATGAATAGCTTGGTTACAGACCAAAGTACTTGTGCCCCTGTTACATTTGGAATCTGAGGCACAAAATGTGGTGCTTCGTATACCTTTTGGATTACAAAACACTGCCAAACCCTTAAAATGTCTTGTTCATCATCACGTACCTTTTACATCACACTTTTAAATGAAAATACTATAAGGATGTTTTGGATGTAGCTGGTAACCAGGGTTCCATAAACAACCTTTGAAGAACTCACCTGCCCTGTGGCTCACCAACAGCACACAGTCCATATGTGCACACCCTGCAAAGCCAAAGAAAACTTGAAAAATAATATCTTAAGAAATGGGCTTTCTAGTGCCCAAGCTCACACTCCATTACTTCATAGGACTTTAAAATAAACTTTTGAATTAAAAAAAAATACTAGTTTACCTAAAAACATGTCACCTGGTACTTCACAATATGATAAACAGGCAGTTCCAACATGTGCAGTGGTTTGGGGAGGGCTGCTACGGATTTTAAATTATTTCCTGAACTCCAACACTCAAGTGTCCTTTTCATCCTATTTCCCTATGAAGAAGTCCCTCCCCCTCAGGCCTGAAATGCCCTGAAGTGTTTTGAGGTCTATCATTGTCATTGCAAGCAAACCATTTCAGGTCTCAAGTGCAGTTTCTTTTGCTTGTATTTCAAACCCTATTGTTATGTACTTTTAAATGAGATGTTAGATGTGCTTATTTAATAATTTAACCTTAAACTTTTAAAATAAACACAGAATTTACGAGGAGATGCATTGTATATGTGGGTGATAATCAGTAATGTCTGCCTCTGAAAGGGAAAAGGAATGACTGCTTTCAAACTTGTGGATGAAATTGATGATCACAAACGTGTCTGTATATGCATTGCCTGGATGGTCATATCATCGGGTATCAGCTGCTGACAAACTTGGCAAACTCACACTTGTATTTTCTTGAGCCCATTCAATGTGAAACTAGGATTAGTTACAGCATAATTCTCATTTGTTCCAGTAATTGCTGATGTAGTGGTATACTTGCTGCTCTTGCTGGTTCAGTACGCAACTTTTTATGATACAGATCTGCACACAAATCCTAGTTCAGACAAGATTCTTCCCATGCAACTCAAATGGTGGGTAGCACCCATTTTTCTCTCCCTCTGCAGTGAATATGGACACTGTTACATTTTTTTAGCCTTTGACAGATTTGCCTTGCTTCTTGACAGCCTCAGCAATGAATGTTACAGCTGCTCTAACAGTCTTGTCTTTTTTTGCTCCAGAATGAGTGGGAAAAAAAAAAATAAGGAGGGGAAAGGGGAGTGGAAAAGCTCATCCCATAAGATTAAAAAGCAGCTGCAACCCTCCTTACTGGAAGGTAGCAGGACCCTTCAATTATGCTAGATGCCAGGGCATAAACTGCCTCTCTTAGGGAAGCCTATTTTTATTCAGGGTCTTTCAGGAAACTACCTTCCCACAACAACTCTAACTCTCTCTTCAACTTAGACCTCGCCCATTAGCAGAATCATAGAATAGCTTCAGTTGGAAGGGATCCTAAAGATCATCCAGTTCCAACCTCCCTGGCAGGGACACCTCTCACTAGATCAGGCTGCCCAAGGTCCCATCCAACCTGGCCTTGAACACCTCCAGGGATGGGGCAGCCACAGCTTTCCTAGCCAACCTATTCCAGTGCCTCACCACCCTCATTGTGAAGAAATTCCTCCTTATGCCTAGCCTAAATCTGCCCCTCTCCAGTTTGTACCCATTCACCTTCGTCCTATCACCACAAACCTTTGTGAACAGTCCCTCCCCAGCTTTCTTGTAGCCCCTTTCAGGTACTGGAGGGTTGCTATAAGGTCTCCTCGTAGCCTCTCTTCTCCAGGATGAACAAGACCAACTCTCAGCTTGTCCTTGTATGAGAGGTGCTCCAGCCCCCGGATCATCTTTGTAGCCCTCCTCTGGACCTGTTCCAACAGAAACAGAAAACCATGTTTCTATACTGTGCCATCCCAAAAGAGAGCCAACTGCCCTCGAAAGTTCTTAAAGGGCTTTGGCCAAAGGCCCCCCACATAGTATGCTTGGTATTCCTTGTTTTAAGTTTAACCTGTCATACCTGGTTGACACAACCTTGAGTGATTCTCAGCACTTGGCATTCAGAGGCAGGCAAAACCCCTGTGAAGTGATGCTGCTAGAGCAGCAAGTGTTTACGTCAACTCAGGGAGAGATCTGTTATGAACATTTTTCTACGTTGCACATTTTTGTATTGTTTTTTCTTGTTCACTTCAAAAAAAACCAGGTTCTAAAACTTAGCTACTCTGAGGCCTATGTGGTACTCAGCTTGACTGCCTTATGAAAGGAAATGCTTAGCTGCGTGAGGGAACAATCTAAATATAATGGCTTTTTGTTTGTGTTCCACATAGCAGATGGTGTTTAAATAATTTTTAAAGGTTTTTATGCCATAGAGAACAGGCTCATGGGAATGCCTCTCACCTTACATGCTACCATCATGTAGGAGATAGATGCAATTATTTTCACTGCTTTTCTTGGTTTATCTTTTTATTTTGAATTTGTGTGGAGATGGCAACAAGGTGTTCTTGGTGAACTGCTGTCAGCTCTGCATTTTAAAGCTAACCCTTAAACCATTTCATCAGATCATTCTGCTTTAACAGTTCTTTTTTCCCTCTGTTTGCATGCAACAATAATTTAATTTACCTTTGTTAATGACTTTTAAGAATTTCCGTGTGCAAAAGCACTATGGTAAAAAATAAATATTTGTAAACTGTAACTGTTCCTGACTAATTCTCTTAAGAAAATTCGCTTCCTTCTACAAACCATCTAACTCAAAAACTTGGGAAAACACACACACACACACACACACAACTTCTCTTTCCTATACAGGTTTCAGTGCAACATGTTAAACACCGTGGAATGCAACGTATTATGTAAGTATTCAAGAGTCTTAAAATTCACCAGGTGTCTCAGACATTGTTTCTAAGTAGTTATTAAGAGCAACAACAGCCACCAGTTACTTGCCCAACTGGGAAAGCATATCTAAAAGCATTCCCAAAAGGTTCCTTTTCATTCAGTGCTTTTAGGGATAATAAATAAGATGGCTGCTTTCCTAATAACAAAGAGGGTTCAAATTGTGCTCTAGAAAATACTTAAGACATCTGGGGAAAAAAAACCCAAACAAACAACTAAACACTTCACCCGCCCCTGGGCAAAGCTCCACACTCCCAGTTTTGCACATGATGCAAGAGGTACATTTTTGGTATCACATACAGTCTCTTTATTATGCAAGAAAACACTTGTTAACTAGTAAAATATTGAAAAAAGTCTTTGAAACACAGACGATAATATTTTTTATTTTACAATTGACTACTGACTCAGATGCCCTTCTAAATAAGGCATCCCATCTTTAGCCTTGAGAAGAGGCGGCTGAGGGAAGACCTCATACAAGTACCTGAAAGGAGGTTGTGGAGAGGAGGGAGATGACCTCTTCTCCCAAGTGACAGAGGACAGGATGAGAAGCAATAGCCTCAAGGTCTGCCGTGGAGGTTTAGGCTGGACATTAGGAAAAAATTGGTCACAGAAAGGGTTATTGGGCACTGGAACAGGCTGCCCAAGGAGGTGGTTCAGTCACCATCCCTGGAGGTGTTTAAAAGAGGTGTGGATAAGGTGTTGAGGGGCATGGTTTAGTGGCAGATAAGAATGGTTGGACTAGATGGTCCAAGAGGTCTTTTGCAACCTCACAGTTCTGTAGTCTTACAAAAGCACGGGGTATACTGACTAGTTTTAGACAAAAAATCGTGTAAGTCCTCAAAGAACGGTTTGGGGGTTTTTCTTTTGTTATCCAACCATGTCTGGAGACTCCCTTCAGGTTCGCTCTTGACCTAATACATCTGCAAGACAATTAAGCATATCAATACATTCTTCCAACTTTCAAGACAGCATTTAGCCTTGCAGGCTATTTGCCCACGCCTGCGGACTGTCTGCGTGCCGATACAAGGGCAGATTCACATTACGAGACAATTAAACACGCAAGCCACCCGCAGCAAAAAAAAAAAAAAAAAAAAAAAAAATCATCCATTTATTCTTACAATGGCTACACCCGAGTCAGGGAAAAGGGGAAGGGCCGCACCCCCCCTCCCACCCCAGTCACCGACGGCAGTGAAGCAAGGCAGGAGGGTAGGGGTGAGAGTGCGAGTGACGGTTAAGCTCGACCCTTTCCAACCAACCCCCCCCACCAGCCCCCATCCCCGCCACCTCCCTTTCCCGCGCCATGACGTCATCCCCCCGCGCCTGCGCGCACCGACCCTCCGCCGGCCACACCCCCACACCCCCCTCCAAGCAAAACGGCTTGGAGGGCGTGGCCTCGCGAGAGCGCGCGTCGCGTTGTGTTGTAATGAAAGCCAGGAGGGGGGCGTGTGTAATAAAAGCAGCGGAAGCGAAGGCAGCCCCCCCACTCCCCCCCACCCCCGCCCGCCCCATTCTCTCCACGCCCCCCTCCGCGTGCGTGCTTGCGTGCGCGCGCCTCCCACCTTCCCTCCCTCCCGCCCCGGCTCCAGAGAGCGCGCGCGCGCGGCTTTGCGTGACGGCGCGTTGGGGGCGCGCGCGCGCGTTCCCCCTTCCCTCCCTCCCTCCCTCCCTGTAAAGCCAGCACCTATCGCGGCCGCCGCTGCCTCTTCACCACCTCCTCCTCCTTCTCCTCCTCCATCCGAGCGTAATCGACGGCTGCGGTTGCACCTCCCCGCCCCCCAACCCTCGCCTTTCCCCACTATTATCCTCCCTCGCGGCGCGCGCACCCCCCCCCACCTCGGCACCTTTTTCTTCCCCAACCCGGCAAAGGCAGCGCGGAGGGCGCCTCCCCCGCCCGCCGGCGGCCTCAGCATGGAGCTCGCGCCGCCCCGCTAGCCGGAGCCGGGAGCGGAGGGAGGAGGAGAGGAGCGGGAGGGGGGGGACAGGCTGAGCAAGAAGGTGGGGTCGCGTAGGGAGGAGGAGGAGGAGGAGGAGGGAGGAGGAGCGGGGAGCCCCGGCGCGGCCGCGGGAGCCCCCGGGCGGCGGTGGCGGAGGCGGCGGTCGCGGCCGGGATTTACCGCGGCGGCGGCGGTGGCTGAGCGGCGGGGGAGCGCGCCCCCCGCGGTGCCCCCCGCGGCGCCCCCCGCGCTCGGGGACCATGGCCGACGACGACGTGCTGTTCGAGGACGTGTACGAGCTCTGCGAGGTGATCGGCAAGTGAGTCCCGCGGGCGGAGGGGGAGGCCCGGGCCAGCCCCGGGGGGGCGAGGGGAAAGGGGAGGGAGGGAGAGAGGGGAGGTGGGATGGATGGATGGATGGATGGATGGATGCTCTGCTCCTCCGCTCCGCACCCACCTGAGTCGCCGCCGCCCGCGGGTCCGTGCGGGGGGTGCCTGTCTGTCCGTCTGTGTGTGTGTCTGTGTGTCCCTCCCGCCGCCACCGGGCCGCGCTGCCCACCTTCGGGAGGAGGAAAGGAGGTTGGGGGGGGGGGAGTGGGTGAAGGAAAGAAGTGACCCGATGTTTCCTCAGCCACCATGATTAACCATCGCTCGGGCTGGCTGCAGCAAGCGGCAACCACTTCCCACCCCTTTTCTTCTTCTCCTCCTCCACCCCTCAACCCCCCCTTCCCCATATCCCATTCCTGGCACACCCATCGAGGGTTGCCTGTTGGGGAAGGGAAAGGGAAGATGTCTCTCTCTAGATCCACCTATTCGCTGCATGTCTGCGTATTTGTGCGCCAGGTGTTGGGTTTTCCTCCTCTTTGCTGCAGTAATAACCGGCTGGTTAGTGGCAGTACCGGTGACGCTTGAGTAGTGCTCGTTTTTCCTCCAGATCTTTCCTTCCTCTCTCATCCGTGTGGAAATAGAGATGTATAAGGCGGTAGAAGTGCTTGGCCTTTTGAGTCTTATTATGCAACTGCTGTTAAACCCATGTTCGAGGCTTGTATCAAAGCTAGGAGTTGAGGTAGTTGCTGGCGTTTCCCCAGTTGCCTGTTTCAGGTTACCGCTGTTGTTGGGAGGAATGGAAACGACTGTTCAAGTCTCGGTTGGTGTAATCACGCCATGAAAATGAAAAGAATCCCCCAAATCAGCTAGTGATGAAAAATTCAACTCTCCTTCCGTATTTTTGTTTTGAAATCCATTTTTTATTTATTCTTCGTCTTTTACATATTTTCTGTAGTTGTGTCTGTGTTGCAAAATGGGCATGAAAGATGTAACAATATTGTGACTTCTTCTTTTTCTGTATGTTTCTGATTCCAAAGCTGAGATTACTGTGGAAACCTTAGCAGTTGCACTGTTTAGTGTTTTTTGCGTTATCTTCTTCCTGACAATGAATATTTTGACAATAATTATTTGCTGTGTTTTGATTATAAGAAAGAATGTTTTTCTACATATGTTTTAATGCTTGCTCTCCACCAGTATGCTTTTCAGTTTGTCAAGTGCTGCCTACTTTCAAAGCTGGGGCTAAATATATTCTAGAATTAATCTTTCC
This sequence comes from Coccyzus lansbergi, assembly GCA_033558105.1. Taxonomy (NCBI): domain Eukaryota; kingdom Metazoa; phylum Chordata; class Aves; order Cuculiformes; family Coccyzidae; genus Coccyzus; species Coccyzus lansbergi. Next base: position 753,101 of record JAUMJK010000197.1, read on the forward strand.
TTGGGATTATACTAAAATGCTAGTCTTGGACTCAGCAGGTGACTTTGTTGCCAGCGGAAGTTTCAGCACTCGGTGTCATTTCACAAGGTATTACTACCTTTCTCTTAACACAGACAACTTAAAAATAATATTAAGCTTCTAAGGCCTTCTTTGCTGTCATACACAGTAAGCGATTGCTTTAACTTAATGCTGGTTGTTGGTTGAGGAGCTTCTGTAGCTGAGAAAAAAAACTCTGTTATTGAACATGTTTTCAAGACAATTTTTGGTACGCTCCTTTCACAAGTGGTTTTATGCTAGCCACTGCAGTTCGCACAGTATTTTATTCATACCTGGTTATCACTAGAAAGAAGGTGCAGTGATTATGCATGACCACACACCCTTTTAGAGAATGGATGATTCATGGGGGTCCAGATGGTTGCACATCTCAAATGACTTTTTGTTTTGTGATCAGAGAATTTTGAAGAGAGAGCTCAACAAACACTGTGAATTAGGTATTAGCTGCAGAAGTCCTAGGTGAGATTTAGGGAGTATAGATAGTGTTGCAATGTAACTAGATCTAACAGAAAAATATTGAATCACTGTAGCGTGATGATGCCAAGAGCAAAACCAGGGTGGATCACTGAAAATAGCAGCAGTGATGGTGTGAATGGTTGATAGCTTATTGTGATTACTCAGGCTTTTCGGCACAGATGTCATGTCAGTCCTCTAAAAGAACACTTAAAATAAATACACAATTTCGTGTATGTTTGTGTAAGCAGAAGTCCTTTTCCTTTACAGTAATACATAGGTGACTTCCAGGGAGCCTACGATGCAGCATCTTTACTTAGCTTGCAGATTTTGGGTACCACCTTGCCCATCTTTAAGCCACTTGAGGAAAGCTGCTGTAAATCTGATTTGAATTGCTGCATATGCATCTTGCTAAAAATCTTTCGGTGAAACATCCACTAAATGTCTGCACATTCCTGTGATTTATTATTGATTGATACAGTAATTTAGTCCTTGCAAATAGCACATCTGGCCCTGATTTGCGTTTCAGACACATGAAATATTAAAATGTGTAATTTATCTTTCCTAAATAGCTAGTAACTGTTGTCGTTTAAGGTAGTAAAAGATATTTTCATAGAGGGTGTGGGAAAGAGATCTTTGCCTGTAAAATATCTGAATCTTTAGTCTAAGAGAAGTCCCAAAGTTCCCATACAATTTACTGGAGAAAAACGGTAGCAACTTCTTAACTGACAGGATGCAGCCCAATTTGTTGAGCTGTATTCCGATCTAAGTATCAACTTTAAACACTTTTAAACACGATAAACTGATAATACTTTGTGTAAATGCAGTGATAATAGCTGTTGGTGTGCTGGAGTGTTTGCAGTAGTACATGAATGAATTGATTGCAACGACAGTGATAAAGTGTTTATTGTTTGCCATTTGATGTGTTTAAGTTCTACAAACGTGCTTTTTTCATTTTTAAATGGTGCAGCAAAAAAAGAAGGGCCAGGAGGGTAGAGGAAATTTTATTTCAGTTTCCTTTAGAAAAAGAATAAAATAAGCAAAATCTTCATTTGCATGTATTTCCAATATCTTTCCATTACTGAAAACTGTATCAAGATAAAAAATTGGAATAATAACCCAATTTCTTGTTAAACTTTTTGAAGTGTCATTTATGACACTAACATTAGTCATGAAGTTTTACTTCACCCGATGTACTATGCTCTGGGTTGCTGCCTTGTCTTCAGTCTTGACTGACACAAACACACTTCAAGCAAGACATAATTTAAGGATTTCTGTGTTAGCCTTCAAAACTGTTTTAACGTATCTTGGAATAATGGGCACAGGTGTCTTTTTTTTTTCTCACAAACTTGCTCCCAGGTAATTTTGTGGAGATTCTCCCTGTATATTACTTGAGAAGCACAAGAGCTAAAAGCCTTTTGTTACATTGATCAAAACATGCATTTGATTGACAGTTCACAGGTAATAGTACTAAGTGCACTGCTTTGCTTTTTGATTAAAATTTTCATTCAGAATGCATTGAGTGGGTGTAGAGTTGAAACATCTTGGGTATTCATCTGAGGTGAAAACTGTTCTGAGTTTATCACAGGACCTCCATGTACACATAGCAGTGGTTTTCTTGATGCCAAAGAGAGAATGCCTATATTTAAGTGAGAGTATGCAAAGCTGATATCGACTCTAGGAGACGAAAGCCTGGCTTTCATGATAGAGTCCTTGTTCTGCAAGGATTTTATTTTACATTATCTGGGCTTGAGTTTCTGTACCTCTTATGATTCATGTAGGTTTATGTTAGCTTTAGAGGAGTGCCATAAAGATTGTCTGATCTTTCTAACAGTACAATTGCAAGTTGCTTAAAGATTTCTCCAAATTTTTAAGTACTATGTGATAAAGTTGATAAAAGTTTATTTCTCTTAGGGCATTGATTGCAACAGAAATAATTAGTCATTGTATTAACAGTTGCTTAATTGTGGACCATATGTATGTCTAATCATTGAGCATAGTCGTAGTGTAGTCTTTGGTATTTTTAATATCTAAGTACAAGGTGATAATAAGTGCCTATACTGTTGTAGCTTTAAGGATATTCTCTGCATTATGACTGGGTTCAGTCTAGTACTTTTCTGCACTGCACGCTGAGGATTTTAGATCATTTTTACCTCCCCCTTCCCCTGCAGTGGGACGATTCACTCTGCTTGGGCTCTTCCATCTAGTACAAGTACCTAGAGCCTGCCAGTGTTTCTCTCTTCCTCAGCATACCAATACTGCTGGAGTAATGAGGGGTGCATGCAAGGTGTTGTGCTGGGAAGTGGGACAGGGGATTCTTTTTGCATTGCATTATGAAGGCTTGTATCGCATTGAAGTCAGACAAGAGGATGGTGATTGCAGTTCCATCCTAAGCTATTGTCTTGAGATGAAGATGATTTAGGTTTATGCCCAAGTCTGGGAGTATTTAGGAAAGGGAGAAAAGAACTCATTAATTCATTGTCCAAGAAATATTAATGTTCTATTAATTTTAAGTATAGTGATAATGAAACTATCTAAGAGTATCTTGATGATTTCAATGGTATTGTTTTTCATTATTTCCTCCATTTTCTATGCACACTCTCTCAATACTGTTGTCTCTCAAATGTACTTTTTCTCCAGTACACCACTGAAATTTGCATCTCCTGTAAAACCAATTCAAATCACTGATGGGTATAATTTTGACAAATCAAATGAAAATGTGAAACGACTGTATTACGTACTTGCTGTTAGGGAAGGGAGCTTCTCTGGGATATGGAAAGTGATTGATCTAGTGTAGTGTTGAGTTTTTTAGCACACCAGCATTGAAATGATACTAATAAAACATTCACAGCTGTTTTCTCTTCTGTAGTGTTTAAAATGAGCAGATGATAATGGATATTAGATTTAAGCATGAGGTCATAATGTACATTGCTTCAGGAAAATGAAGTGTACAGTTGCTATAATATCTCCTTAGCCAAGTTATTCTGTTATGAACTTTAATATAATAGTCACATCTTTTTGCTGGAATTAGTGTGAGAAGGGCTACCAAGAAAGTTATTACATGCTTTTTGTCTTTTAATGCAGTGTTCAAGGTACAGTGGGGCTGTACTTTCTTCGCAGGCTTAGGCTTTGTCAGAATTTTTGTATCATCAATATTTTGTCAATTTCTGTATCAATTTAACTTTTCCAGTAACTGTAATTAAAACATGTCTTCATCATGTGAAGATGATCATAACTGATGCAGAATTCTTACACATTTAGAAAGGTCATTGTGTGCTCCTTGAATTCTTTATAGTTTCCCTCCACTAGAGGTTTCTCAGTAGTTTATGGTTAAATAGATTTGTCGCTTGGCTCTTTCACTTGTTTCTTTGGCTGCACAATGGCATATGTAATTGCTGCCGGTACTCAGATTTCACTTTTTGCTAACATTTCCATTTCCTTTTCTGGATAGTGTGGACTCCTAAGCAGTACTCCTAGCTTTTATTTCTGAGCAGATTTCCTAGGATATTTAAGAAAGCTGCAAAGTGTTTGCCTCTGAACAAATTTTTTTTTTTTTTTTTTGAGTGAAAGCTGGGATAAAAGTCCTGCATGGGCATTTAAACAGGCATGAAAGCTGTTCTGTTTCATAGAATCATAAAATCACCAGGTTGGAAGAGACCCCACTGGATTATCGAGTCCATCCATTCCTATCAGTCTCTAAACCATGCCCCTCAATCATTTCAGTTTCATTTCAGTTATTTAGGAATCAATTTCAGCTAAGCTGAAAACCTGTTTTATCTCATCAGTGTTTCAGTTCTGTTGTAGTTGAGATAAGAAACACAACTTGAAAGTGTACCTTTTTTTGGGAACATGTGATTCTTTGGTAACTCGTGACTTCTTTATTATCTTTACCAGTCATCTGGATGAAGTGCTCAAGTGCACTCTCAGTAAGTTTGCAAATGACACTAAGTTGGGTGGGAGTGTTGATCTACTTGAGGACAGGAAAGCTTTGCAGAGGGAGCTGGACAGGCTGAATTGATGGGCCAAGGCCAGTTATGAGATTCAACAAGGCCAGGTACTGGGTTCTACATTTTAGTCACGACGATCACATGGAGTGCTGCAGGCTTGGGGGCAAATGGCTGGAAAACTGCCTGGCAGAGAAGGACCTGGGGGTGCTGGTTGGCAGCTTGGCTGAACATGAGCCAGCAGTGTGCTCAGGTAGCCAAGAAGGCCAACAGCATCGTAGCTTGTATCAGAAATAGTGTGACCAGCAAGAGTAGGGAGGTGAAGCATCCTGTTGTAGTTGGCACTGGTGGGACCACATCTCGAAGTGTTCACTTTTGGGCCCCTCACTACAAGACAGACATAGAGGTAGTGGAGAGTATCCAGAGAAGGGCAACGATGCTTTTGAAGGGTCTAAAGAACAACTCTTATGAGGATTTGCTGAGGGAACTGGAGAAGGAACTGGGAACTGATTTGACTTGGAGAAGAAGAGGCTAAGGGGAGACCTTATTGCTCTCTAGAACTACCTGAAAGGAGGTTGTAGTGAGGTGGGTGTTGCTTTCTTCTCCCAATTAACAAGCTATAGGATGAAAGGGAATTGCCTTAAGTTGTGCCAAGGAAGGTTTAGATTGGATATTAGGAAAAATTTTATTACTGAATGAGAGGTGAAGCACTGGAACAAGCAGCCGAGGGAAGTGGTGGAGTCTCCATCCCTGGAGGTGTTCAAAAGACATCTGGATGTGGCACTTTGTGACTCAGTTTAGTCGGCATGGTGGTGTTGGGCTGATGGTTGGCCTTGATGATGTTAGAGGTCTTTTCCAGGCTTAATTATTCTATGATTTACTTAAACTCACTGTTAGCAGGGTTTGAAAAGTAGTACACATTTAGAAATTTTTGATCCAAAGAGCTCTGGGGTAAGTTAAAAAGATCTTAGTGAGAAGACTCCTCAGGTACAGTGGCCTTTAAGATATTCAGAACTTTATGAACTCTTTTTTCTTAAAAAAAAAAAAAAAGACCCTTTATAGAGATGGTCCCCCAGTTCATTGGTTTTTGTCACCCTGCAGCCTCTTCTCAACAAAACCTGAAGTCAACAACCAAATCATAAACCAAAAGCACAATAAAAAAATTAAAAACACAGTAAAAGAAAAAAAACCCACAACAACAAAAAAATCAAAAAAACTCCAAAACAACAAACCAAAAGAAAAATGTCCATAGTATTACTTCTACAAGGAAGTTTATCTTGTCCTGACAAGGTATTCAGAGGTGTTCTTCCATCTTCTTTATTCTCCCAATTCTGTTTTGGGGAGAGGGTCTATGAGTAAAACCTTTGGCTGTATTTGTGATGTTCTAGCTTAGAGAAGCTAGCCAAAAAGATCTCCTATTACCTTACTTTTGCCCTGCTTCAGGGAAATCCTGCAGCTGTTGCTGCTAATAAAGTTGTTTGCTGCCCATCTTTTTATTGACTCCAGGTAGTGTTCGTGGTACTGAGCAGATTGGGCTAGCTCTGAACAGTGAGAAAGCACTGATTTCCACTTGATAGAGTAATCTCTATACTTATAGATGGAAGGTACGGTGAAAAAGCAATTGAAGCAGTCTTATCTCCCTTCTGCAAACCAACCCCCTCTTATTGGTTAGGAAAAGATGGTATAGGAGGTGGAAATAAGGGTAGCCTGGGAAAATGACAAAAAAATATGGACTTGTATATTTTACTGATAAGGTATTTCCTGCATCAATATTGATCTGACTTAGTAACTTTTCCTGGAACATAGCAGACCTTTGTGAAACTCTTCAGGTTTGCCAGGACTGAATTTGAATCTAGCAGGACCAGATAGGCTGCATTCAGGAGGGTTTAGAGGAAAACATCTGTCTGGTCAGCACTTGTCTACCTGTACAGAAGACCTAAACAGGGCAGGAATTGATGTGAAATCCTGCAACCTTTAAGTATGTCATGATTCCTGAAGGAGAACTGTATTGAGTTGTAGCTGATCTGTAGATTCTTTAAATGTGGTAGTAGTAGCCTTTTTCCTCTTTCTTTCCCCCCCTCCCCCCACCCCCTGCTGTGTGAGGCACTGTGGGAGTATATAAATGCAATTTTGCAAGATGAGTTAAGTTTACTGTTGCTGGAAGAGGGAGGTCTTGCCCTCTTAATATGCCTTGAGTGATGCAACCTCTGCTTTGCCCGATTTATCACTCATCTGATCTGTATAAACCAGGTGCATTACAAAAATATTCACCTGCTGGATGGGTTATTTTGCTGTTTTCATGCACTTGACTAGACCCTACAGTGCAGTCAGCGCTAGCTCAAGTTAGAAGATTCAGGTATGGAGAAGGTTACAGTGTGCAGGACTCTGCCCTTTGACAATAATGAACTACTAAGGCCGTATCATAAAATGCTTTATTGTTTGGAGGGGTTTTTAAACATGTAAGGAAGGGGGAAAAAGCAGAGATATTTTTTGTTTTAGAGAAAAAATAAGTTGCAAACTAATAAACAATTATTGATACACACAAAAATCATACTTAGTTGCTTTCATGTTCTTAATTTGTTTCTTCTTTCTGTACATATAGATGTTCCCTGTAATTAAAAGCAAGCACTAACTTTATGATCTCATCTCATTCAGGACTTAAATTTGATACACAATAGAGTCAAATTGACATTTGAAAGGCAGCTGTGAATCTAGGATTTCTATTTTTTGAATATTTAATTCTTAGAAGCGTATTAGTTCATGGCATGCTGAGATGCTTTTCAAGTGTGCATGTGTTCTGTTGAGTCCTTCAGGACTTTAGTATTAGCAGTTGGATGTACTCTGAACCTGAAGCATGCTTTATGGTTTTTAAGTGCTTCTGTTTTTTATAGAAACCAAATCTGGGTCTTCTAGTTCTGATGTGATTATGTGCAAAGGTACTGATAACATATTTAGGAAAAAAGATGAAGAAATTAAAACCAAATCTTTTCCCTAGACGCCATTTTCAGATTTTCTGCTCTGAACTTGAGTTTAAAATGTATTGCATTGATCAAGAACTTTTCACTTAAAATATTTGTATCTAGATCAAGTTTAGATTTACAATTACCAGCTTCTGCTTACAGTTTTTCTTTCTGCAGCCCCCAAACTAGAGGTGATCTCTTCCTTAGTGTGTTCCTGCAAGCATCTTATTTCTAGAGCTTCAGCACTATAAAGATGAAAACAACAAAAAGGTCTTTCAGAACTGAAGGTCAAACACAACTGTTTTGCTCAGTTAGAACTATTAGATAAAGATTTTTTTTTTTACATTTTCCTCTTTGGAAAACATGGTTACCTGTTGGCTGGGTTTCTCGGATGTTCAGCCCTTAAGGTTCAATTATCTTTAAAAGCATAAAGTAAACAGGGTGCTTAAAATATCAGGAGCTCTTTCTGTAATCTTATATCTCAAGTGTATCTTTTTTTTTTTTGTTATCAGCTGTAGGCACTTCCAGTTGGAAAGCATTCATTTCTTCATAGCTGCCATTGAGACAGAATACTTTTTCAGCTTTCAGATGTATCTTCTTTCTGAGATTCATAGTTTTCTGAAGTTGTCAAAGTTCTGAATTGTCTGCTTGCTCTGCTGGTTAGGAATGTTTTCAAGTAGACTGCTGACTGGGAAGTTGGTTTGCTTGTGTTGTATGAAATACAGTTCTCTCAGAAGAGGAACTGGGAATTGGATTTCTTTTCTGCTTAGTGAGTGTGATCATCATGGATGCTTATTTCCCTTCTTAGTCATCCGGTGAATATTAAATGATTCCATAAAACATCAACTGAGATGTTGAGAATACCTTTGTTTCCCATATCTTCTAGCCTGATGAGTGCTTTTTCAGGTGTTGTGTGTTAGGGAATGACTTGTATATAATGCCTTCTAATTTCAGAGTGAATGTACCAAGCATTGGTGAGTGAATAGCAGCTGCACTGCTTGTGGACTGCCAGGTTGGGTCTGAGAATGTCTTAGTAGCTACACAAAATACGTAGCAGAACTGTTGTTGCTTTTCAGACTAGGGTTTAGTTTCCTATATTGCTAATATATTTTTAAAAAAATTTGAAGTGTTGCAGGAAACTTAAGAGTAGAAAAGAGTAAGAATAATGCCTTCCTGAAATTTCATTCTGGATACATTGCTGGAACATTCAGAAATCAGTCGTGACTTTAGAGAATATTGATATGTGGTAGATTTAAACATGCGTACTTGGTTGAAAGTTGTTTTGAAATGTGTTTTCTGGTATGTGCTAAAAAATGATCTGTGAAGCCATTGCATTTTAAAATAAACCCGTACAGTGGTTTATACCTGTTTTTTCTAATGACTTTCCAATCTTTTTGTCACTTTTCTAAAAAGAAGAAAAATCCAGCTTAAAGTGTTCACTATTCGAACAAAGCTGTAAGAATTATTCAGAGCTTCCCTTTTCATTTAACTTTTTCTCTTACTCTCAACTAATAGCTCGAGACTTTGCTGCCATCTCTAGTTTCTTCATGAAATTTATCTTCAACTGCTATTTGGTCCTACATTTTCATCTGTACTCTTAAGAAGTAAAATTTTGGCCTGATTCCATGACTGGCTGCTGTTAGAAGTGTTTATTTTGTAATGCCTGTACTAGTGAAGATGATAGTGGTGTCCTGTGTTTATTTCCTTTGGAAAATATAAGGAAGTTTATTAAATAAAGAGAAATATTTTGTATTCTTTTTTCCCTCATTTTCAGGTGCAGGTGTAGTTAACAAGCAAACTTTCAGCACTTCTAGGTCTAATCTTGACTGTGGAAAACTTACAAGTCACACTTCTGATAGCATTCTTACTATGATACAGTAACTTAAGTTTCTAATTTTATTTTATTTTCTGTTACTTTGAGAGATGTTTCAGAAAGAATATAGTTTGGCTTTAGTGATGAATATACTTTCTTATGCCACTTCTATGCGTAATATTTATATCTTTTGTAAAATGTACTTTTGTTCGTCTTCCTACTTCCAACATGTTTGAGTGCTTTCAGAATATCTTGAAGAAAATTGTATACTGGATCTGACTCTGTCTTCTCTGTTGTTTGGTTAAGGAATGTAGGTTTTACTTTTTGCTAATCTCTTCAGTATCAACATTTTATTTCCAGTTTGAGTGTTGGTATACCTTAATGTATTTTGAAGGATTTCTCTGCCTGTTTTCATGCTTTCAGCATTTCTTTTATAATATAAGGCTCCTTGGTACCTCTGCCAAAGCTTCTTCCTGGTATTTTTTCCCCTGCTTTGCCTTCCATTTCTTTTTCATATCAATACTTTTATACAATGTGAAAAAATGTATGTCCAGGCACACACTGAATTCTGAGTTAGTGTTTTTCAGGCCCACTGGTCTCCCAGCAAACTGTAGGATGTCAACCAGAATTTTGCTCATGCAAAAACTGCTTTGCTGCAGAATTGAAGTACAATTTCAGTTTTTGAAATCAAAACTAACAAAAAGTTTCTCTAGTCGTCATAGTTGCTAGAACCAGAACCTTTGAAAAAATGTCATTGTTACAGTTTTATCTTTGAATCTGCAGACAGTAGTGTTGCAACAGTAGTGTTGTTTTCCTTAGAGGGAATGGTACACATTAGCCTGTTCTGTACCTGTCTCCTGAGAAAGTCCTAATGACAATTGAGGTATTCAGTATATGATGATTCCCTCCCAGCCTTTTATTTTTTTTTCATAGTATTTCTGAAAGCTGTAGGGGAAACAGCTTTCCTCTTAGCAGTTTGACTTTGTCTCTGCAGCACAGAAAAATTAATTTTTTGGGCGTCACTGCTTCTGCCTAGAATTCAAGGCAGAGAGGTAGTTCTCCACACTGTGTCCTTTTTGAGCATGTGTGGAAGAAGGAAGTTTACCTAATCATTTGTCACAAGGGGAGGGTAAGATCTTGGCCTTCTTTTCTATGAAAGCATGTCATCCCCCTCCTCCATTTAGGGGAAAAGAAGGGTTTTCCAGCACACAAGAATGTTTTTTACGTAATAAGTACAACCTGCTCCTATTTTCATGTAAACTAAGTAGCTGAAAATATTTTCTGTATTTTTCACTTTTTTCTACTTTATCTGATCTCTTTTAGTTGGGGGGTGGGGTTCTTGTTGGAGGCAGGGGGTGGTTGACAAAGAATGATTGAAAGAGCTTCTTTTTTTCTTCCTGCTACTTTTGTTAAGCTGCAGCTGTTTTACAGGATAATTCTTGAAATCTCAGTAATTGGAACTTGCATACCTACAACCAATGTTTAGGACCCTGTTAGTTCTGGAAATATAACACTTCAAGGAAAAGGAGAAAGGTCTATCTCCCAAGTCTGAAACTGTAAAGTGTCTTCTGCAGGCCATTAGTTGATGGTAAAATTCGTCATTTCTTTTTTTCCTCCCACTCTCCTTGACTTCTAGTAAACTTAAATATGATCTTTCATCCTATCAGCCTAAATGCTGAAATGTGGCTTTTACAGACCTTCAGAAATTATGCTGTTCTTTATTGACATGCAGAAATCTTTGATCAGCATTCTTTGGAGTGCTCAAATGCGCAGAGGTGTGCTAAGTGCAAATTCACACCTGACCAAGTGCTAATTAAGTGTTTTTCTTGGTTAGACTTAAGACCCCACAAAACATGCAAAACCCCTGTATTTTTGTCTACTTTGATGGATGTGACCTGAGTTTTTAATGATCAGTGTCTTTCTCAGGAGCAAATTTTGATTCTAGCATACTTAATTGCATACGATAGGAATGAGAAAGTAGACAGTATTGATCTAGTGTGAAAGTATCCTTTATTTTTTTGATTGGAAGCAACTTTAAGATTGTCCAATTCCAAGACCCTTGTCATGGGCAGGGATGTCTCCCACTGGATCAGGTTGGTCAAAACCTCATCCAGCCTGGCCTTGAACACCTCTAGGGATGGGGAATCCTTGACTTCTCTGGGCAACCTGTGCCAGGGCCTCACCACCCTCACACTAAAAAATTTCTTCCCGATATCTGTTCTAAATCTCCCTTCTTTCAGCTTAAAACTGTTACCCCTCTCCTGAGGCTTCCTGTAGGCCCCCTTCAGGTACTGGAAGGTGGCCGTAAGTTCTCCCTGAAGCCTTCTTTTGTCTGGGCTGAACAACTCTCTCAGCCTGTCCTCATAGGGAAAGTACTCCAGGAAATCATCTTTGTGGCCCTCCTTTGGGCACACTCTTAACAGGTCCATATCCTTCCTTTGCTGAGAATTCCACGACTGAATGCAGTACTCCAGGTGAGGGCTCGTGAGAGCAGAGTAGAAGGGGAGAATCACCTCCCTTGCCCACACCTCTTTTAATGGAGGCCAGGATGTGGTTGGCTTTCTGGGCTTCAACTGTACATTGCTGGGTCATGCCAAGCTTCTTGCTACCCGCACCACTAAATCCTCCTCTTCAGGTCTGCTCTCAGTCCACTCTCTGCCCAGTCTGTATTTGTGCTTGGGATTACCCCTACCTGGGTGCAGGACTTGCCCTTGTTGAATTTCATGAGGCTTGCACAGGCCCACCTCTCAAGCCTGTTGAGGTCCTGTTGCCTGGTATCCGTTCCCTCCAGCGTGCTGACCATGCCACACAGCTTGGTGTCATCAGCAAACTTGCTAAGAGTACCCTCAATCCCACTGTCCATGATAAAGATGTTAATTCCAGTCCCAATACTGATGCCTGCAGAACTTCATTCCTCTTTGACACCAAGCTGTTGACCACAACCCTGAGTTACAACCATCCAACCAATTCTTTATCCACTGAGCAGTCCATCCACCAAATCCATGTTTCTCCAATTTAGAGACAAGAATGTTGCATGAGGGCTGTGTCAAATGCTTTACACAAGTCCAGGTAGATGCTATCAGTTACTCTGTTACTCTTCCCTTATCCACCAGTGCTGTAGTCTCATCATGGAAAGTCACCATATTCATCTGGCATGATTTGCCCTTAGTGAAGCTATGCTGGCTGTCACAAATCACCTCCTTATTTTCCATGTACCTCAGCAGAGTTTCCAGGAGTATCTATCAGGAAAATATTTACCCCTCAGGGAAATAGTCTCTGTTTCTTAGTGGATTGTGTGCAGTTGTTGCATCCTGTAAAAAGAAAGAGTTGAAGGAGCTTTTGGTGTTTGCTCCCTTTCAGTCATGCATGAAATGTGTGTTGTTTAGAATCTAGCTTGTCAGAGAGGAGTAAACAGAGTTATCTGTCCCTTGAGTAGCCAACGTGTAGAAATTCTTTTGTGGACAAGAAGGCCAGCGCCTTTCTTGAATGTTCAAAAAAAAGCCCCTTAAGAGGAGGACCTAGAGATCATTAGCAGTTTTGAATGCACCTATTTTTAAAGAAGTTTTTAGTTTGGCATAATCTTCTTATTAGAAAAAAAAGGAATATTTATAAGCTCTGGAAGGGGGGACAGGCCTCTTGGAGGGACTACAGGAGGGAAGCGAGGCTATGTAGGGAAAAAATCAGAGGGGCTAAGGCTCAACTAGAGATCAGATTAGCTAAGTCTGCAAAAGACAATAAAAAATCTTTTTATAAGTATATTAACAGTAAAAGGAGGACAAGGGAGACCATACAGTCCCTTTTGGACTCAGAGGGAACAGCAGTGACAGGGGACGAGGAGAAGGCTGAGGTACTTAATGCCTTCTTTGCCTCAGTCTTTAATTGTAAAGAAAGCTGTTCCCTCTGTGTAGATACCCCGGAAACAGAGGAGCAATACGAGACTCCCATAGTCCAAGAGGAGGTAGTCAGAGCCCTGCTTGGCCAGCTGGACACCCACAAGTCTATGGGGCCAGATGGGATACATCCTAGAGTTTTGAGGGAGCTGGTGGATGTATTGGCCAAACCCCTTTCCATCATGTTCCAGCAGTCTTGGAAGACTGGGGAGGTACCTCTGGACTGGAGACTGGCTGATGTAGTTCCCATTTACAAGAAGGGTAGCAGGGAGGATCCGGGGAACTACAGGCCAGTCAGTCTGACCTCGGTGCCAGGGAAAGTCATGGAACAGGTGATCTTGAGTGCTATCATGAAGCACATGCAAGAGAACCGGGTGATCAGGCCCAGTCAACATGGGTTTACCAGAGGCAGGTCCTGCCAAACCAACCTGATCGCCTTCTATGACAAAGTCACTCGGCTGCTGGATGAGGGAAAGGCTGTGGATGTGGTCTTTCTTGACTTCGGTAAAGCCTTTGACACAGTTTCTCACAGCATTCTGCTATGGAAACTGTCAGCCTCTGGCCTGGACAGACGCACACTCTCCTGGGTAGGAAACTGGCTGGATGGCCGGGCCCAGAGAGTGGTGGTAAATGGTGTTAAGTCCAGCTGGAGGCCAGTGACAAGTGGTGTCCCCCAGGGCTCAGTGCTAGGTCCAGTCCTGTTCAATGTCTTTATCAATGACCTGGAAGAGGGCATTGAGGGTACCCTTAGCAAGTTTGCAGATGACACAAAGCTGTGTGCAAGTGTCGATCTGCTGGAGGGTAGGGAGGCTTTGCAAAGGGACCTGGACAGGCTGGACCGCTGGGCAGTGTCCAACGGCATGAGGTTTAACATGGCCAAATGCCTGGTCCTGCACTTGGGGCACAACAACCCTATGCAGAGCTACAGACTGGGAGAAGCCTGGCTGGAAAATTGCCAGGAGGAGAGGGACCTGGGGGTGTTGGTCGACAGCCAACTGAACATGAGCCAGCAGTGTGCCCAGGTGACCAAGAAGGCCAATGGCATCCTGGCTTGTATCAGAAATGGTGTGACCAGCAGATCCAGGGAGGTGATTCTCCCTCTGTATTCAGCACTGGTGAGGCCGCTCCTTGAATACTGTGTTCAGTTCTGGGCCCCTCACCACAAGAAGGATGTTGAGGCTCTGGAGCAAGTCCAGAGAAGAGCAACGAGGCTGGTGAAGGGGCTGGAGAACAGACCCTATGAGGAGCGGCTGAGAGAGCTGGGGTTGTTTATCCTGGAGAAGAGGAGGCTGAGAGGGGACCTCATTACTCTCTCCAACTACCTGAAGGGAGGTTGTAGAGAGGAGGGAGCTGGCCTCTTTTCCCAAGTGACAGGGGACAGGACAAGAGGGAATGGCCTCAAGCTCCGCCAGGGGAGATTTAGGCTGGAGATTAGGAGGAGGTTTTTCACGCAGAGGGTCATTGGGCATTGGAATAGGCTGCCCAGGGAGGTGGTTGATTCCCCTTCCCTGGAGGTGTTTAAGGCACGGGTGGATGAGGTCTTGAGGGACTTGGTTTAGTGTTTGATAGGAATGGTTGGACTCGATGATCCGATGGGTCCCTTCCAGTCTGGTTGTTCTGTGATTCTGTGATTCTTCCAGCTTGTATTTGAAGCCACACTCAGACTAGACTGGCAATAATAAAGTAGCAGTTTTGAAGCTTGTACAGGGCACATCTTTGCAAAAAGGACAAGACTGTAAACATGGAGTTTTTTAGCCTTAGGAAGGGACTCTTTATCCTTAAGGTAGGAGATGAGTAGTCAATTGGAAATAGATAATTCTGAAAGTGTCTCAACCATTAAAAATAAAATACTGCTAACCTAGATGTACAGTTGAATTATGACACCTGTGAACTATGTCAAATGTTTTTAGGTGTCTCAGAGCACTGTTTTCATGGATTATATACGGATTTTCAGTATGATAGTATCTGGGTTTGACTGTAGCAGCTGATGTCCAGTAAGATTTCCATAACAAATGGGGGAATCACCACTTATGCATTCAGAGGTAAAATACTTTAAGTCTGGAGGAGATGATGTTTATCCTGCATTCCAAGTCTGCGCGCAGAAAAGAGAGAAAAAACAAGACTTGAATCTTAAGAAGTGTGCAGAGGGTTGCTTTAGTTCTTTTGGTTGCACTTTTAACCTGAAAATGAAGGGAGTTATGATTCAATTTCTGTGCTTGCACAGAGTATCGGGAGTGGGATCCCCATTCAGTTGGGGCTAGTTAAGGTTGAAGCTCTAGACCTGTTCAACTGCTTGTCAGTTGCATGTGGATAGAAAAACAGCAGGTAATAGCAGTGACCACTGTCCTAATTCCTACTGATGTATCCCTGGGTCTTCAGGTAGCAGTAAATGAGGCTTAATTTCTTGCAAGTTAAGATAAATTTGAAATTAATGCTTGGACAAACCGATCAAAGAAAACTTTACTCAGCTACTGCAAGTCCTTATTTTAATTAGTACATTAGCTTCTGAAATATAGCCTAAGCTTACCCAAGGGAATTTTAAAAAACAGTAATAACTGTCTGGCAGGGGGCGAAAAAGGGTTTGCTCATTTGTTTCTTTTTAGAGGATATGCATAACATCATTTTTAGTATGTTGGGGGGGGGGAATAAAGAATTTACACAAACTACTCAGCAGTGAATCCTTCCTTTCATCATTCAGCCTCATTCCAGCTGTGAAGTTTAGTGCAGTACAGCCTTGAAACCTTTTTCTACTTGTTGTAGCTGTACTGAAGTTGCATCTCTGCAGAAGGCTGTGTCAGGTTTATCACCTGCTACTGCATCTACAGAAGGCTTTCACTATCTGTCAGTATGCATCCTTCAGTTATCTTTTACTAGTTATTCATTCTCAAGACTGTGCTTTGTCTGCACCCAAACTTGAGGCAGGTAGGTGCACTTACTGTAGTATCCGAAAAACATGATTTTGTTCCAAATGTAACTGAATATAAAGTTTTGTGGGAATTTTTGCTTTTTTTCTTTTTACCTGTCACTCATATTGAGATGCTGAGTTTTATCTTAATTAATATTTTGTCATTGTTGCTTTAATAAGAATGAAATAGTTATAGTTTTCCAAATATCCCCAACAGAGATTTTTTTGTAACATATCTGTATCTCTTATGGGCTATAAGGTGTAAAAGTAAATTAAAATTTTAAGCTTTCATATTGTAACAAACTAAAGGTGTTAGTATCTGTGGTTCAGTGGCATTGAGTTAATCATTGGGCTTTTTGCCCTGATAAGAGTAAATGTGCAGTTTCTAGGGATCAAGTTCTGCATTAAAAAAAGTTTAATATTTCTGAAGTGTCATTAAATTCCCCCCCCCGCACCTTGAATAGAAGTGTCCAGGAAAAATCTGTCTTTTATGTTAAATGGAATTGATTCAAGACTACATTTAGACCAAGGATTTTATTCTACTTTCAGAAGTCTGGCACAGTGTCAGTTGTAGATTGGGATTTGATTGTGGTTATTTATCTGTCTGTCTATCTATTTGAAGTTTAAAATGTAGTTTAATTTCACATGGTGCTGAAAAATAAGTAATAGCTACACTTTGAAGCAGTAAATTAGAAGTGTTCTTAGCAATGTCTTTGAACTCTTGCTCAAATCCCTTCTGCTCAGGTGTAGTTGCTTAATGTTAACCAACAAACTTTCTCAGGTCAAGTCTGACCATTTTAGAGTATCTTGAACTTTGTGAAGAACTCATCTGGTTTGGTTATTTCTGACCAAAATTAGAGGAAGATGAGACAACGAAGGGGAGTGTAGAAAGCAACTTCCTTTTGTCCAGTGCATGGTTTATGCACCATCCAGGGCTGTTGGACCCCTGAATGTGACTGAATGTCCTGTGTACTATGTTAGAAGTCAGAATTACCTGTGTAGCAATCCTACTGTTCTATCCAAGTCACCCAAGAATAAAATACTACGTGGCTACAGGCAGTGGGGAATTTAAATTGTGTTCTTGCCCGTTGGAAGAACTGCACTACGCAGGCTGGAGTTTCTAATGCCATTCATGCACCTTGTTCAGTGCTACTGTAATGAAGAGTACGCAAGTCTTTGGAACAGAAGTGATAGACCTGCTGATAATTCCAGTATATCTGTAAAGCTATGATCCGCTTCTTTTGGCTTTTTGTATAAAGTTCAGCTCATGATTGCTAGTACTTGGTTTTTTGGTTGTGGTTTGGTTTTTTTTTTCCTTTGGAGAGTCAGATTCGTTTTTCCAGTGAGCTGTCTTTATATGCAATATTAAAAACCACTTTCTAGCTCATATAAAAAATATAAGGTATGTCATAACGAAAGTAGTAAAGGTAAAAATTGATAAATGTTATCAATGATCTTAAAGACAGCTTTACAAACTTCAGAAGGAATTCTAGAAAAAGGAAGATATCGAATAGATGTCAGTCTTTAAATGAGCTTCTTAAATTCTTGGAATTCCGTTAAATTGGTTATTTTTACATTTTAGATTCAATATACAAAACTTCTATAAGGAGGATAAATACAAAAAAATACAGACAGTAGAAAAGAACAAGCAAATATGTTCTAGAGAATACAAGGTAATTTAAAGTAATTTTTATTCTGAAAGGTTGAGAGCTGGAATCATTCAAACTTGGCTAAGGGGATTGTGGAAGCTTTTTTTAAGTGGTGCATGTTCCTGCTCAGCAGAGCATTTACAGTTGCTACAAGATGAGAATGGGGGGAACAGAAGTTGGAATTGGAAGCTGCTGGTGGTGAATGTGAGAGGAAGAGGGAGAGGAAAGGATGAGTAGGACAGGTTGATAGGAAGGAATAAGGAACTATTTTTAAACATGAAATTGAATAACTAGCTAGAAGAGGAGTATTTGTGGTTGCCAGCCTGTGCAGAGAAAATAGGTTGAAGAGGTGGATCAAGTAAAAAATTATTTACAGGTTAATAGCAGAAAGTTTGTAGATTTGAGAGGAAAAACATCCCAACTGAGATAAAGGTTGTGGAAAAGAAGCAGCTGGTGCCTGAGAAGGTCTGGAGGAAAAGAGGCTGGAAGTGAGATGAGAATCATGAAAGGAAAGATTAGGATTAGTGAGGTGATAATCAGACATGAGAGAGACCATTTTAGCAAAGCAGAGTAGGCAGAAGGGGATAAAGATTGATGTGTGAGTAGGGATGGTATGTTTGACAAGGTTATTGCCATCAATTCTTCCTCCAGTATATAGTGGCTTTACTGCAATTAGAAGACATTCTGCTTAAGTAATTTATTTCTTTATTTGTATGTCTTTCAGCTACATGAGCTAGCACTAGAGGTTATTAGTATGTTAAAGTAAACTTTGAAAAAAAATGTTGATTTTAGAGTATACCGAATGAATCTCAGGCAACAATAGTAAGTGGTAACAGTTGACTTTTGTCAGCTGTCTCGAGTTGCATTTTGCCTGTTTCTTAATCCTACATTTTAACTGATTAAATTACTCCTGAATCTTTGTTCTTACTCTTCCTTCTCCCTTATCCCCAGTGCTTACTGCACAGCTCCTTTTGTTTTAAATTTACCAGATTAACTTAAATATTTCGAATATTACCTCTTGCTAACCTAACTCGTTGATATTAAAGCAGGTTAGGGAATAGATGCACAAACAGCCAAGAGGAGGGATAAAAGCATGCTAGAACACTGGCAGAGGAAACAACATTAGGTTATAGCTAGGTTTGACAGCTCTGCACCAGCTTGTATTCTCTGATCCTGTATACATGTATCTTACTGCAACTATCTTGTGAATACATACAAATTCACAATTTAATAAAAGTTACTATTTTGTTAATACAAACTCCATTATGCAAAGGTTATGCAAATTTTTAACATATTAAAAATGATTTTAATATATTTATCTGTTGGTGCAACCTAGCTTGTTTTCTGGACAAAATTTGGTGACACACTCCCTTCCGACAGACTGATTATTTTCAGACAGTACAGAAAATAGACTTTTTACTTTTGATAGTCAGATTTTTCCTGAAATCTTGAGGTAACTGCAGACTGCTTTTTGTTTGGTTGGTTTGAGGGTTTTGGTGTGGTTTTGGGTGTTTCCTGGATTTCTTTTCAGTCTTGCAAATCTGAGTGCTCAATATATTCTGTGTTAATATTATGTTTCTAATTCCTGTGGATTTTTTAGCTACATACTGGGTATTTCTGTTTGTCTTATAAAAGAATTGTTTCAGCATTTCTTGAGATTCTCTGTCCTTCATGAGTATTTCCATATGATGTATGCGAGTCAACGGTTTAACGGAGGAGCGAGGGTGGGGGGAGCAAACCAGAAAGAAAGAAAAAAATTATTTCAATAATACTGCAAAATTAAAATTAGCAAACGTGACTCCTTCCGCCTTTCCTCTGATGTGTAGTGTGAATACTGTTACCAGAGTGGTTTTTGAAATCCATGATCTAGGCTTGAATGAGTTGCACAGAAGTAGACATGTGCTTGTTAAACTGGCAATGATTTCCAATATCATATCCTTCAAGTCTCCTTGAGTAAGGGTAGGATTTCACAAGGTTACTGACAGTTTGCAGTACTACTGTTGTTGATGGCACATTACAAAGAAAGTGCTTGATTAAACGTTCTTGGGAGGATATTGCCATATAGAAATAGCCATTTTACAAATATAAACCTGTAAAGTACCTTCTGCTTAAGTGCTGCTTTTCTGTAAAAGAACCTTCTTTATAGATATAATAGAAAAAAAATACCTATTGCTGCTGTGGTATTTTTGTGTACTGCCTTAGCAGAAATCAAGCATTGTAATTTTAAAATTTGCTTCTTAAAAATATGCAAGATAGAATGATAACGCTCAGCTTTCCATCTCTCTATAGAATTGTGCAATGGGCTTATCTATCTCTGAAAGAGAAGATTCCAGTGTATGGATGTAGTCAGAAGATGGGGATTTGTGTCAGTCAGACAGTTGTTTATATTCAGTCAACAATAGGAAAAGGTACTTTGTCCGTCCTTCCAGTGGATTTTTTTTTTGGTGGGGAGGGAGGTGGGATGGGGTTTTTTGTTTTGTTTTGGTTTTTTTCCTTCTGGAAAGAAGCAGGTGGCTTTCAACTATCTGCCTCAGACTAATAGAACTGGAGATGCTTGATGTACTATATAGTATGAATGCAGTACAAACTCTTACTGCCTGCCCACTTTGAATGTCTGAAGATCGATGGGTGAGAAAAATGAAGAATATTCCTTTAAGGTGTTATTGCTGTGGTAGTTTTCTTTTCTGTATGGTGACCCATCAGTCCATAGGCAGCAGGATGGATGGATCTGTGTTACATTCTCCCTTTAGCAAAAAAACCAAAACCCCTGAAGACTCATATAAGTGAATGAGATTTTGGGAATGAATGAACTGTGCCGTCTATGTCTACTGTATGTGTGCTGTTAGGTCACTGCAAACATAAAGTAAAATTGATTTCATAGAATCATTGAGATTAAGGAGCCCTTGAGAGGTTTTCAGTCCAATCCACTCAAAGTGGATTGCTCAAGGCCTTGTCCAGTTGGATGTAGAAAAGGATGGGCAGCCATAATTTCCCTGGGCAGCCTGTTCTAGTGTTTAATTATTTTCCTAGGGAAAAATGCTTTTCATATATCCAGATGGAACCTTCACTGTTTATCTTTGACTGTTGTGGCACATTTTTCCACTGTACATGTTTGCAAGGAGCTTGTCTCTATCTTCTTGAAAGACAATGGTTTTTTTTCTTCTCTGGGCTATACTAGCAAACTTCCCTCAGCTTGTTCTCATAGACCAAACTTTTGAAAATTAATGGGATTCTAGATTTGTCATATTTTTTTCAAAGACCTTTGATCACTATGTACACTTGGCACATCTCTCTTTTTTTTTAAATTGAAAAAAGATCATGGTAGTTGAAGGAAAACAGTGATTTTGACACTGTCTCCCGTAAGATCCTCCATTGAGAAGAAGGAGGATGGGATGGATGAACAGACAGTGAGGTGGGTTGAAAAGTGGATGAATGGATCAACCTAACTGGTGTTCATCAGTGACACAAAGTCTGGTTGAAGACCAGTAGTGCTGTTATACCCCAAGGTCCTCTTCCATGTCTGCATTAATGATCTGAATGATGTAGGACAAAGTGTGCCCTCAGCAAAATTGCGGATGACACCAAACTGAGAGGAGTGGTTGATATAGCAGAGTATTGGGCTGCCATATAGAGTCCCTGACAGTGACTGATGGCAACCTTATGAAGTTCAACAAGGGAAACTCTGCCATGTCCTGCAGGTGTGGAGAAACAACATGATGGGGGCTGACTAACTGGAAAGCATCTTTATAGCAAAATTCCTGTAGTGGTTCTAGTGAACACCAAGCTCACCATGAGCCAGCAGTGTGCCCTTGACCCAAAGGAGGGCTAATGGTGTCCTAGGCTGCCTTAGTAGTGGTACCAGGAGGTTGAAGGAAGTGAGCAAGGTGGTGGGCATAAACTGAAACACAGGAGACTGTCTGAACATCAGGAAACAGTTGGTGTTTTTACTGTGAGGATGACTGAGAACTGGCAGAGGTTACTTAGAAATGTTGTGGAATCTCCATCCTTGGAAGTATTTAGAAGCTGAGGGTCCTTGCAGCTTGCTGTAAGTGGCCTTGCTTGAGCTGGCTGTTCTCTGACTCTGTAGACGTGATTTAGAGAAATAGATGGTATATCTCATGTTTTTTCATAAGCGCTGTAGCCAGCTTCCTCAGCAGTAAGCCAAAGGCTTGAGTTTTTAATTGCATCCAACACAGATTTGCATGTGGGAGCTGCTTGTGATGTTTCGAAGAGTGGAATGGCCTGTGTTACCATATTCTGTATCTTGCAGTTTATAAAAGTAATGAGAAAACCATGCACAGTTCTACATGCTCAGGTTTGCTGTGATCAGAAAATCTGGCTGTAATATACTTTTAAGTTTGTCATCTTAAGTTGGATCTTTCATTTAGTACTGAAAGCTAGAAGACAGCATTCTGGACCTTATATCCTTCTAAACTTGGGTGGCACACAAATTTCCAAAACAAACACTTTTTTTTTTATGGCACCTCAGTTCCTAATTGCTGCCTCATTCACTATGTATGCATGACAGTGCTTTCTCCCACAGTGTGGTGCTATTGTGTTTAGCTCTGTAAAGCTAGCTAAAAGAACTGAAATAAACGGTTCTTTAAAAGGGTGTAAGACAATGGTGCTACCGCTAAGAAAGATCCTAGTAGTTTTCACCTTGTGAACATCACATTCGAGTTAATGTTTGTTATCATAGAAGCTGTGAGCAAGGACAGTCTTGCATGGAGTTGTATTAGTAAATCTAATAATTGTTAAAGCTTTAGTGGCATTACAGTCTCCTCTCATTTTACATAGTAAACAGAAGCAAGAACTGAAATATTTTCCAAAGGTAACTTTTTCACTACACCTGTCACAGAAACATGAGTGAACATTCATGTTCCTCGTAGGTTTTCCATGTGGACTTCTATAGAAAAGAGTAATAATAACAGTAGATGAGACACCTGGATATAAGGTAGGGGGGCGTTTTCCACTTCAGAATCACTAGGTAGGAAAAGACCTCCAGGATCATCCAGTCCGAATATTCCTATCAGCCACTAAACCATGTCCCTCAGCATCTCATCCACATATCTTTTAAACACCTCTGTGGATGGTGACTCAACCACCTCCCTGGGCAGCCTCTTCCAGTGCCCAATGACCCTCTGCTAAATTAATGTAGACATTTGGCTAAGTCGTTGGACTAGCTTTACTAAACCAGAAGTGAATATCCTCCTGCACAGGAGTGGGGGGAAAAAAGAGCTTAACTTAAAACTGTTATTTAATTTTGTTTAATTATGAAGTTAATTTCTACTTCTCTGTCCTTAAATGACAGTGGAATTTAGGCAGAAATGTTAAACCAATGGGGTATTATACTAAGATACACTTCCCATTGAACGTGAGACATAGTAAACTCCAGGCATCATCAGTTGTTTTATTTCCTGTAACAAAGTGTGCCCAGCTAGTTGCAGTTCATAAATAGTTGTCTGTTCTGCATGTGATTTCCACTCACCTCTTTTTTTTCTTAATTGTGAATCCAGAATTTGTTTCCTGAGAGGAAGTTGTTTCTTAAGACTTTTACACTAATATGGCTGTGAATGAGTCTAGTAGAGCTTTCTTTGCTTTTTTGTGGCATGTTCTTCAAATATTTTCTTCACGCCATTGCATACACTAAGTTCAGGTTGTTTTTTATTTCTTCTTTTACAAAATCCTTTCATCGTGTTCTCCTTAGAGTTGTAACCTTCTGCTTGCAATGACATCTGTGCAGCAGTGTTTACTCTTCTCTGTTTTAGTCATACGCATTTGTAATTTTAAACCTCCCTCCTGGTACTGAGAGCCAGTGCCAAAGAACAAAATTAGCTTATTTAAATCCGGTTACGAAAAGGTATTAGTTCTTGAATTTGTCTTTCTTGCTGATTTAGTGTGCATATACAGGCTTTTACCTGAAGGTGATATAATGAGTGGTTTGTTTGCTGTGGTGGTTCAGTTTGTTTGAATTCATGACATCCTTTAATGTAACATCCTCTGTAGTTATTAAAGATGTGAAGGCCTTTCAAGAGTAGTGTTAGTAACAGTCTTAATAGGGTGTTGCTAATGCTTTAAAATGTTTTGAAGAAACTGAGGCTTATGCAGTTATTCTTAAGTTATTGCATCTTAAATAAACAAATCTTCAAATGACTGTTAAATAGGCTAATAAGACTTATCCGGCCTTCACCACATTTATGCTATAAATAGATCTAAAGCTAGTCCTTGGCAGCAGGCCGCTTAACAGGCTTCTGTGTGGCTTTACATCTAGAACTGTGGATGTCTGGGAGACCCACCTGGTAAGTAAGCTCACTTTTTAAATGGACCTTTTCTTCAGCGCTCAAAGTAAATAAAAAAAGAAGTAAAATTTATAGGCATGGGAGAAGAGAGAGGGGGCTAGTGATTTTAGCCTTTCTGAAGTCTTCAAGAGTTAACAGCATACCTGTGCTATCTTAGTAATTAGATTAATAAATCGATTATCCAATATCCAAGGAGCATTTGGTTTTTCTCTTGAGTATATTACAGTTAACACATGACAATTCATATAATTTATACTTTCCTCAGTGGTTGAAAAAGGCATAAGTGAAGATCTTATGTGTAAAAGAGTATAAAGGATCACCTGCTCCAGAGGTGCTACTGAGGAAGAGCAAACATAAAATACCCTTCCTGTAGTGAAATTATACTTAAGTGATTATCCCAGTTTAGGGTACACATAAGGTTATTGGGAAGAAAATCCTCAAAACTTGCTACATTAGAATCAGAAAACAGAGATGACCTGAACTGGTTTAGATATATAATTTAAAATTTTATAGAAATGTTAAGGTAATGAGGGATCAGATTTTTTTAATTTTTTCTCTCAGTAGGAAAATTATTTCAGTATTTTTCAGGAGAGCATAGTGCTTTTTCTCCCTTTTAAATGCTCTTATAGACATTTGAGAAATAATTAGGCTTTTAATAAATGTATGTTTAGATTCATTTCTGAATACACATATATATGTGGCTGAAGTGCATTGAATTTTTCTTTTAGCTGTAAAAACAAAACCCCAAGATATATATATATTTGAGATGCTATACTTTATACTGTAATTGCTTTATGCAAAGCAGCATGTCTTGTTTTCTGCACAGTACAGTGACAAATGGAGGGAGGAATTTCATGAGAGACAAAGGAGCCTTCCTGACTAACAGTGCCAAGATTTCTGTTTAATGGCCAGTAGTATTGAAACCTGTCAGTTATATGCTGTCTGTAAGCTGATTTTGCTTTTCTACCTAATACTGGAATAAGTTGTAGCCACTTGTGTAGCAGTATTGACTGCTTAGGACATTAAGCATATTTCTGATTTCCAACCCAGTCAGCTGGGGAACTAATGATATGATGTTTCTGAGCTGAAAAATCGTATGGCAGCAAATAACAGTTTGGGAAAAGCGTTGCAAAGTTCTGGTTTGCTTTGGGGTTTTTGTGTTCCTTCATGCAAAAAGCATTGTGCATGCTTATACGCGTTTCCTCTGAGCATTTGTTTGGGTTTTAAGAAGATAGCTATAGCCTTAATGCCAGTTATGATACTGGAAATTCTATTATTCAGTAAGAAAACTGTTTTGTAACACTATTTTAGTATCGGTACATAAAGACAATTAATTTCATGAGCACATTTCCCCTTCCAATCATGAAAAGTACTGGGTTTGCAAATATAGAGTGAAATAAAGACATTTGTTTCACTAATAACTGGAGAATGTATTATTTAGGTGTGTTAATTTTCTTTTAAGACAAGTGAAGAAATAAAGATACAAATTTCTCAGACTTGACTCTGCATTAATATCACCATGCACAGTATTTTGAAGCTGTTCTATGGAATGTATTCTTTAAGTATTTTGACATGATTTATAGGATACCTAATGACGTCTTTTTGAAAATGTCAAATACAAATTTGTCTGAAGGCTCATCTTAGAGTATTATGGAGAGAAATTAACATTTATCATTCGTTTCTTTCATTGTCTTGGAAACACAGTGTACTTAAAATCGAACTGTGTTAGATACTTTGTGAAGCTTGAACTTTTCCAGGAAACATAGAACTATGTGGTGTTTTGATTCATACGCTTCCCCAAGCTGATGTATTTTACCATATGTATTATTTCATCAATGTGATCTGTGTATGAAATACACATGTAAGAGAGGTTCATGGCTGGAGCATCACTAGCAGCAGCAATGAATAGTATAATTAATCAGGTTCTATTGTTTTGGAAATAGTGTAACTTATTAATATAAGCAATATTTAAGTGAGTTTATCCTGCATGCAGTGACACCTAATAGTGTAGTGCTTGAACAGTAATTTTAGTGATTTCATTTCTTTTGTTTAAGGTTCTCTAAACCCAAAGTTGTGGCCATACTTATGAATGACCAGACCATTTTCAATTAAATGAAAACAGAAATGAGAGTGTTTCCAATTCAGCTACCACTGAGCAGTGATTCTTTAGTATAAAACAGTGCTATTCTTTTTTTATTCCAAGCACAATGGTGTAAGTTAGACACAATGAAAACTTTGACATCTTTAAGTCTGTGTTTTTCTTCTTTATAACTTTACCTGTAACTGCATTGTATGGATCTGTTAATCTTTCTGTTCAAAACCAAAGAACAATTTCACATAAAAGATGTAAATCCTTACCAAAGAGCTAATAATCATTAAAGTGCTTGTGGAATTCCTGTATGTTTTTCAAGTAACTTTTTCTTGCATCCTGTAAAGATTGCTGTACTACCACTGTACCTCATAATAAACTGATCCCCATACATCATCTCCAACAGCTAAAATACATCTCGAAAGTAATACTGAAATGTTTTCCTGCAACCACAGTTAGAAATGCTTTTTATAGTACACCTGTGCACTGTGACTAATATGTTAAGTCTGGTTTTATTTGATTGTTTTTAAATGACAAAAAACCCACAACAAAACAAAATGAGAACAAAATCCCGCAAGACAACTGGAACGAACAAACCCTACAACAAACCAAAACCTCACAAACACATACAAGGTACAGCAGCTAACACACATTTTGTATTGAAGAGCCTCATTCTGTTTGTATGGAAGTTCTGTAGTGGTTCAAGTAATAAAATAACATTAAGTGAATGTGGTGACCATAATGAATATGTGCAGAACTTAGTTCTGTGTATTTAGTTTTAAATACGTCTCAGATTAAACCACTTTGGTCTGCAAGGGTCTTTATTTTGTTGTGGCCATTAAGAGTAGCTTCCTATTTTCTGTGTTAAATACTCAGACTATGGTTATTTAAACTCCTCTTTTGTAATGCTGTGTAGCTCTTCTAGCATGTCAATGTCACTGACAGGTGGTTAAAACTGGACCAGCGTGCCTCGCTTTGTCATTTGTCATCATTCCTATCTATGAAACGTTAGGAATCAATGAGAGCTACTTAATTCTGTTTCTGAGGGAAAATTATTGGTTGCCTGGAATATTTATTAGTTGGAACAAGTGTTTTGGCCTTACACTTTGTGTTTTGGAGATTTAATATTGTTAGAATAACTGCTTGTCTGTGCTAAAATATTCTAACAAAACTGGGATGCAATCAGTAAAATGCATGTTGTTATGGGATTAGAGTTATGTTGAACTCTGTCAGAATTCATTACAGCAAGTGTTGTCTGAAAGCTATTTGAAATCTGTATGAGTAGAAATAGCATGACTTCTTCCTGTAAGTGCTATTCATGGTCGAAGCGTATTACACTATTGCTACAAGTATCTGCTTAATTTTTTCACTATTAGTAATAGTAAGGCTATAATTCAGATAAACAGTAAGGCTCTAATTGAGATATACAGGCTTTTAGTAGATGTCACCATTTCTGGATTATGTTTTACTTTACTCCTGCAGTCAAAATGCTTTAGATAAATTGAGTTACCCATGGTTCAAATAGAATTCTGTATTGTCTTTTCTAAATACGTGGAAGTAGATTATAATGTACCTTAAGGTTGTTTGCAGATAACTTAGGGTTGATATTTTCACTATAAAAAAAAAATCCTTTCATTGAGTAGTGTCATTTTTACTAAAACTGTGCTCAGATGCTACTTGCACTTCAGAATAAGTTGAGAAATGTTATATATAGCAAACAGCTTATTGATTTTATTAACAGAATAGAACTGTGATTTAAATTTCAAACATTACTATGTTACCGGTATTATCTCTACATAGCTATGCAGTTCAAAGCTGATCAAGCTCGTTTTGTTCATAGAATCGTAGAATAGTTCGGGCTTAAGGGAACTTAAAGATCATCCAGTTCCAACCCCCCTGCCACAGGCAGGGACATCCCACTGGATCAGGCTGCCCAAGGCCCCATCCAGCCTGACCTTGAACACCTGAAGGGATGGGGCATCCACAGCTTCCCTTAGCAACCTATGCCAGTGCCTCACCACTCTCATGGTGAAGAAATTCTTCCTTATATCAAGACTAAATCTGCCCCTCTCCAGTTTATACCTGTTCCCCCTTGTTCTGTCACGAGCCTTTATGAACAGTCCCCTCTTTCTTGTAGGCCCCTTTCATGTACTCAAAGGTTGCTATATAGTTCTCTTCAGAGCATTCTCTTCTCCAGGCTGAACAAGCCCAACTCTCTCAGCCTGTGCTTGTATGGGAGGTGTTCCAGCCCTCTGATGATCTTTGTTGCCCTCCTCTGGACCCTTTCCAACAGCTCCATGTCTTCCTTATGCTGAAGATTCCATAACTGGACACAGTACTCCAGATGAGGTCTCACAAGAGAGGAATAGAGGGGCAGTATCACCTCCCTGGACCTGCTGTCCATGCTTCTTTTGATGCAGCCCAGGATACAGTTGGCCTTCTGGCCTGCGAGCACACATTGCCCACTCATGTCGAGCTTCTCATTGCCCAGCACCCCCAGGTCCTTCTCTGCAGGGCAGCTCTCAATCGCATCATCCCCCATCCTGTACTGAAATCAAGGATTGTCCTGACTCACATGTAGGACCTTGCGCTTGGCCTTGTTGAACCTCATGAGGTTCTCACAGGCCTCCTTCTCCAGCCTGTCCAGGTCCCTCTAGATGACATCCCATCCTTTTGGTGTTGCAACCACACCATTTAACTTGATGTCATCTGCAGACTTGCTGAGAGTACACTCATTCTTGCTGTTGATATCATTGATGAAGATATTAAGCAGCGTCGGTCACAGTAGAGACCCCTGAAGGACACCACTTGCCATGGATCTTCATCTGGACTTTGAGCCATTGACCACTACTTTCCAAATACAACCATCCAACCAGTTTCTTATCCACTGTACTGTCCAGCCATCAAATCCATATCTGTCCAATTTAGAGAGAAGACTGCTGTGGGGAACTGTGTCAAAGGCTTTACAGAAGTCTAGATAGATCACATCTGTTGGTTTACCTGTGCCCACTGCTGGGGTTACCCCATCATGGAAAACCATTAAGTTGATCATAAGGGATTTCCCCTGGTGAAGCTGTGCTGGCTGCCAATAATCACCTCCGTGTGCTTTAGAATATCTTCTAGGAGGTTCTGTCTCATGATCAGGGACAGATTCCAGGCACAGAAGTGAGGCAGACAGGTCAGAAGTTCTCAGGGTCATCTTTTCTACCCTTCTTCCAGTCACAAGAGACTTCTGATTGCCATGACTTTTCAAGTATCATGACCACCACATCAACCAGGACTCTGCGATGCATCTTGTCAGGTCCTGTAGACTTATATGTGTTGAAATTCCTCAGGTGGTGGTGAACCTGATCCTCCTCTATAATGAGAGGGAGTTTGTCCCTGTGGTCACCATCTTGCTGTCCCATGATGCAGGAGGGGAGAGGAGAGCAGTTATCGGTGAAGACTGAGGCAAAAACTTAAGTACTTCAGTATTCTCATCTGTTGATACGTGATCACAATTTCCAACAATCAGTGGGGGTATGTTCTCTTTAACCTTCATCTTCTGGCTGACGTACCTGTAGAAACCCTTCTTGTTAGTCTGTACTTTCCTTGCCAAGTTCATCCAGCTGTGCCTTGGCCCTTCTGACCTTATCCCTACACATTCAGGCAGTGTCCCTATATATGTCCCAGTTTACCCATCCCTGCTTGCACTGCTTGTGTGATTCCTTCTTCTTTAGTTTAATCAGCAGGTCTCAACTCAGCCACACTGGTCTCTTCTAGTCCCTGCCTGATTTTCTGCATATGGGGACTGAGCACTCTTGTGCTTTATAGAAAGCATCCTTAAATATTTTCCAGCTCTGTTCCGCTCCTTTGTCTCAGAGGACCACATCCAGGAGATCCTTCCATGTAGCTCCTTGAAGAGCTGGAAGTCTGCTTTCTTGAAATTTAGGGTCTTTGCCTGTCCCATAATCCCTCTGGATCTTGAACTCCACCAGTGCACGATCACTGCAGCCCAGGCTGCCTCCAGTCCTGGTATCACTGATGAGTTCGCTTGTAGTGGTGACCATCAGGTCCTGTATTACATCTTCTCGGGTGGGGGGTCTCTATCAGCTGGACTAAGAAGTTATCCTCAATGCACTCCAGGAGTCTCCTGGATTGTCTACAGCTTGCTGTGCTACTTTTCCAGCATATGTCAGGGTGGTTGAAGTCCCTGAGTAGGATGAGAGCTTGCGAGCA
Organism: Coccyzus lansbergi; assembly: GCA_033558105.1. NCBI lineage: Eukaryota > Metazoa > Chordata > Aves > Cuculiformes > Coccyzidae > Coccyzus > Coccyzus lansbergi. The sequence continues at coordinate 783,375 of JAUMJK010000197.1, forward strand.
TGAAGCCTCCTGCAGCTGAAGGAAGAAGACTTCATCGGTTGGTCCTCCTTGATTGGGTGACCTGTAGTATGCACCAACCACAAGGTTCCTATTGGTGCCTTTGTCTGTAATTGTGACCCACAAGCTTTCAACCTATTCCTGGCTACTCTTCAATGGCAGCTCTTCACATTCTATCCCTTTCCTGATACAGAGGGCACTTCCACCACCCCTCTTTCTCTGTCTCTTCTGAACAGCCTGTAGGCATCAATAGCCACATTCCAGTCATGGGATTAGTCCCACCAAGTTTCAGTGATGGCAGCTAAATTTTGGAGCACTGCTTACAGTAGCTCACTGTTCACTTTGGAGTCTGACCTTTGAATCTGAAGAGATTTTGTTGCTTTTGTGGAAGGCATTTATGTTGCATCTTAGCTGAAACATCTCTTCTGGTAGCAAATTCTAGCAGGCCCTGATAAGGACTGGGGGGAAAAAAGCAAACAAACAAAAAAAAACCCCCACAAAACAGCCCAGGTTTAGTCTGTAACTTGAGCAGTGATGTCTCGGACCAAAACTTCTATGAACTTCAGTAGCGTACAACTAAATAAATTCCACCGACTTTTTAAAACCATCATTGTTTGGAAACTTCGTTATGCTTGGCTACCAACATAACCATGAACTAACAGTGAGACTGTGGGCTAAGGAGAGAAAATATCTTAATAGATATATTTTTAACACTGATACAGTGAATGTGGATAGATTTCATAAAACTTGCATGCATCTTGCCATCTAGATGGTCTGAATACATTCTGCTTTAGGGCATATGCCTGTGATCCTGAAAAACACCCAGTAAAAAGTGTCCAGATGTTTAAATTGCATAGTTAACTCTCTCCTTGTCTTAGTTTTTGATTGTTCCTACTGCCTCTCTCCAAAATAAACTTCTGCAGTGCTGAACTTTAACTATTGCTTGCAGTTAGGAAGGTAGTATTCCAGACTATGTAGCAAATTATCTGTAGCAAGTACAGTATGGACAAGTATTTTAAATATTGCCTTCCCAAATCATCTGAACTGCCAGTTGGTGTGATTTCAGGGGGACAAGGTGGAAAGCCAGTCAGAATTAATTTTTTAAAAAAGGCATAAAACAGCAAAAATTAACTACACGCAACAAAGCTGCAGTATGGAAAACCAAATATGATCTCCTGAGGTCTAATAAGACTGGAGAAGTGAAAAAGAGTGTAGCAGTATTTCTACTCTTAGATTACATGGTGCATCTCTTGATAGAGTATCTTTAGAAAATTGCTGCAAAAGCACTTAAATGTTAATTTACTATTTCCCTTGTGAATTCTGTGGAAGAAAAAGGGAAAATCAAGAGATTAATTGGGCAATGTAAATAAATTCGTTATAGAGCATATTGAACTCTCCAGTCGCTTCTTTTATTAATTCTTCAAAGGGAAACAATTAAATTTTTATTATTTGTTAAAATTTTGCATGTCTGATATTTTATCATGGGTATTTTTGTTGTTGTTTTCCCTGATGTCTGCCTCACAATAGTATGTCTTGGTGCTTCCAAGTCAAACCAAAATGTGTCATAGTTTAACTCTGAATGGCTTTGGAGAGAAGAGGATGGTTCTTTAATGTGGGGCTTTATCAGAACTGTGGAAGCCATGCTACTTTTCTGAACTTCATCAAAACATTTTTAGACACTAAGGAATTTACCATTTTAATATATGAACATTTCATTTTCCCCAAGAATGGATGTACGAGAAAGATAAAACACTGTAAGTACTTTTCTGCTTGCAACGAGTGTTGTTTTGAAGTATGCAATGTATTTTTCTATGTTTCCAATGTGGGTTTCAGATTTCTTTGTAATAGAAAACTAACCTGTTTTTTAAATCAGTGAACCTGCGATATGGTTGTGTCTCCATTGGTGTTTTATTTCAGGTCACGAGTGTTCTTTTAAATTAAATCTCTCGATCATCGAACCTTAATGTGCTTTGCTGCATTTCATATGGTAGAGTGATCTCAGAGCATGGAAGTGAATTAATTTTGAATTAAACAAAACTGAATAATGTGCTCTGAAGGTGAATGTAATATTCTTCAACTACTAATGGATATTTAGTCCATGGAACCAGACTAGAGCTGGTTCAGAGCAAAACCTGAAAATGCTTTCAGTGTTAATGTTTGTATTCTCAATACTCTTTCACTCTACCAATCTATTCCTATTGTACTGCACCTCTTGTAGATGTAGGCTTGTGCTCTGGTACATAATTCGAGATCATTTTTTGACAGGAGAGGTGTTGCAGAATATTCATCTTTAGCTGTCTTTGTATTTGTCTAGTGTATTTGGCAAGTGCCTTTCTCTCTTTTCAGATGTATATGGTACCACAGTTTTGTTACAGCATGATTTGCTGAAACATTTCATGGTATGTAATTGCAGCAGCAACAAAGTATGAGGGATATTAGGTTGGTTAGTGGCTGTATTTCTTTAGGTGTAGACTACTACCATATGAAAGTAGGGAGCTATTGCTTTTCTGATGGGGGTTGGGAAGAGCAGGAATAACCAACTTCTTCCACTATTACCTTCATCACATGGATTTAACTTGGTTAGCTTGGACTGATTTAGTCCTCATCACATTTCAGTCATATTTCAAATTGTAGTAACAAAAGTGAAAGCCTCATTATTAATAATCTATTTTTACAGAGCCTCCCTTTCACCTAAAGACAAAGCTATGTACTGTCTTGCATTACTAGAGTATGATTTTGCTTAAGTGAAGCTGTTGAGGGGGTTGGGGGGGTTTGCTTTGTGGAGGCTTGTTCAGCAACAGTGCACCTGTGCTCCAGGTCCTCGATGTGGCAGTGCGTAGGTTGAAGGTCTGTGCTGCTCAGTAGGTTAGCTGCACCTAGCTTCTGAAATATAGTGTGAGAAGAGTGAGGCAAGAAACTGGTGGCTTTTAAGCCAAAGTAAACCAAGATAGCCAACTGGTGTACTGAAGGCCAGCTCTGACTGTCAAAGTTTTATTTGGTACTGGGCAATGGCTCACAAAGGACAGTCCTCCCAAAGTCAGGGAAATTGCTTAGGAATTACAGGTGGGTCTAGTGGTAGTTACTGGTAGAACTGCAGTTTCTTGTACTTTTGGTTTATTAGTGACCACCTGAGATGGGTTTGTCATACCCAACTGAGGGTGAAAGTGACACTTGAGAATGCAGAAATATGTCACCTCTTACATGAATACATTTGAAACTGCTCTAGTGTGCTTTTATAGTTTTAAGGAAGAACTTCAGAGCTGAATCTCCTTTTGCTAGGCTTTTGGGCTTCACATAGCTCATTAAACCCTCCTATGCTAGGTTTTGAAAAGAAACTACAGAATTGTGTTCTGTTTACCTTGAAGTTTCGTCTTGGCAGATGTAAATATGGTAACTTTTACTGGAGGGATTGCTATCTGGAAAACTCGTCAGGGATGGTATCACGCTCTGATTTCTCCAGGGAAAAGGTTCTGCACTCTGTGTGTGCATGTGACCAAATTGTACCAGGATGAGAGATGGCTTTTGACAAGCAGCTTTTCATTTGTGACATTTCAGATGTTGGCCGTGATATGTGTCACGACTTGCACAAACCTGATTGAGTGACGTCAACACAAATTTGAAGAGATCATTTCATGTGTTGCTGGGTTGTCCTGTAACAGCAGAACAAAACACTGTAGTTTAATGTACAGTGCATTGTATAGTATAAATATTGTAGCGTTACTAGTGTTTTTTGTCAGTTCGCATTCATTTGTTGAGAAAAGAAGTGATAGGTTTTCTAAAGGATTGGGAATTGATCTGAATCAAGTAAGGATGCTACAGGAGTACTCAGCATGGATTCTTCAAGGGGAAGTCGTATTTGAACAACTTGAGAAACTTCCAAGATGAAATGACTGGTCTGGAAGATGGAGAGCAAGGAATTTGGACAGCCTAGACTTCAGGAAGGCCTTTGATACTGTCTCCTGTAAGGCCCTCAGAAAGAAATGGAAAGAGTAAGAGCTTTTTGAGCATATAGTGAGGAGGATTGCAAACTAGCTGAACAGCTGGGCCCAGAGAGTGCTCATTAGTGGCCCAAACTCTAGTTGGAAGCCAGTAATTACTTTTGTACCCCAGAGGTCAATGAGTCTAATGGATTGACAGAAACCTCCTGAAGTTCACCAAGGCAAGGTGTGTGAAGTCGTGCAGGTGGGGAGAAATAACCAGTACATGCTGCAAGTCACCCAGTTGGACAGCATCTTTGCAGAGAAGTCCCAGTGGAGGTCCTGCTGGACACCACGCTCAGTGTGAACTGGCTATGCGCCCTTGCCACAGAAAAAGGCTAACCTTATATGGTCTGCCTTAGGAAGAGTGTTACCAGCAGATGTAAGGAGGTGATTCTTCCCCTCTACTCAGCACTGGTGAGGCCAAAACCAGACTGCTGCGTCCAGTTCAGGGCTCCTCAGTATAAGAGACACATGGAATTACTGGAGAGAGTCCAGATGATGAAAGAAGTGGAGCATCTGTGCTCCATCTATGCTTTCCTCATTTCTATGAGGAAAGACAGAGCTGGGACTCTTCAGCCTGGACATAGAGAATACTCATGGGGGATCTCATCAATGAGTATAAGAATCTAAAATGAAGGTGAAAGAAGATGGAGTCAGATTCTTTTCGGTGGTGCCCAGTGACAGGACAAGAGGTAAAGGGCAAACTGAAACATAGGAGGCTCCATCTGAACACCAGGAAGCACTTTTTCACTTTCACCCTATGAGGGTTATCAAGCACTGGCACAGGTGGCCCAAGATGCCTGTGGAGTCTCCATCCTTGGAGATATTCAAAAGCCACCTGGACATGGTCCTGAGCAACTGGCTCTAGGTGGCCCTGCTTGACCTCCAGAGGTCCCTTCCAACCAGTGGAATACATTTTACAGTTAAAAAGCAAATGTGGAAACAAATGTAGGTGGTCAGGTGCTCTGAAATTTGAGGGAAGTAACACTGCATTCTTTTAAATTGTGGCTTCTGTTTTAAAATAAGTTTTTTGCAGAGATCACTTAGGAAGCTTGTATAAGCAGTGTATGTTGGAAGATTTACCAAATACTGCTTATTTAAAAATATTTTCCTATTGTTGCATTTGGCATGGGACCTGGAAGATTATTTCAAGTAGGTGTTATACCTAAAATAATCTCTGAACTGGCATAATTACACAAGTGCAGTGTGAGTGATCTAATTAAGAATGAGACATGTTTTGGAGAACTGTTTTTATGATGATCTGGTTGTGTACTAAAGCATGTTAAGATTCCATGACTATTTTAATGGCTGTTTGTAGGAAGAGCAAAAAGATTTTGTTTCAGAGTTTTATATTGCATGATTCTCAACTACTTAAAAAATGATTTTGAGTGATTCTTTGCATGTGAACTTTAGGCAAGAGTGACTTTTGACAGAAACGAAGTCATGGAATGTCAATTTTGCTTTCATATGAGTGAGATCTTAGCTTTAAGTAAATTTCTGACTGTGACAGCTATGACTGTAATTTTAATTTATTTAAGGTAGAAGAACATCAGTATAAAGGAGGAGCCAAACTTGTCTTGTAAATGGGATTCTTCAAATCTTTTTTAAACCAATCTGGTTCTGCTGACAATTTTTTTGTCCTTTAGAATTTAGAAGTGCTTCAGTTGTGCTTTTGTTTCTTTGTTTCAAGCTGATTGCAGTAACCTGTTTCTGAAAGAGATGATCTAAGCCAAATTCTTTATGCTGGATTGTTTTCCACTGGAGGTATTTCTTACCTGTCCATTCCTGTGGCCACACAACTACCAGTGGCAATATAAAAATCCCAGCCGAAGTGCATGCCTGGAAGGACAGGATTTCCTCATTTGGTGACTGCTTTTATAATGGTAGATCTTAAAGGAATCATCAGGCCGTAGTCCAGGTGGCAGCTGGAATCTTTTTTGACATCTCCCTAACATTTCTGCCCTTGAAAAAGGTCCGGAGGTGTTGTAGAACACAGGAAAGAATCATTGAAGTCTGACCAAAATAATCAACTTGTGCATAAATGAGGTATATACTTACTCGTCCAGTGTGTAAAGCTGTCTGCTTATGCTGTGAATTTGTTCCAAGTAATAGTTTTTTATTAATTGGTGCTAGTTGTTTTTGACCCAATACGATACCTAAATTACATTTAAATTAGCAAGGCATGTATTGAAACATTTATACCATTTTTTAGTAAATCTGTATTCTGTTTGTGATGTGATGCATTGAGACCAGGAAATATACTTTTTAATAAGACGAAAGTACTTTATGATCTGTATTTTAGGCGCAGAGAAGCGATCCGAAACCTAACGTGCAAATTTGTTGAATAATATAAACAGAATGTACTTACTAGTCTTGGTAAATATACTACCAAGTCATGCATAAATATTACATTCTCAGCTTTGCTAATTACATATCCATGAATAATCTTTTTGTTGTAATTTCTGAATAGCTAATTGGCTAAATATGCTTTGGCCATAAATTTTTATTAATATTTAAGTTATGTTTGCATAAAATTCTGACCATTTCTTGCTAAAATCGCTTGTCAGTGGCAGAAGAGAGATGGTTTTGGAAGCAAGGTAGTGATAAAAGCTGCAGATACATACAGAACCTTGAACATATATTTCAAAAAGTTTTTTAAAAAATCTGCTTGTGTCTTAAAGAATCATAAACAACACAGAACTGATTGACATTCTCCAGAGAGGAACTGTAGATGTTCATCTTGATGACTTCTTTGATAATTGTTTGAACTGTGAAGATTTGCAACTTAGTTTTTTAGGGGGGTTTGTTAACATTTGTTGTTTGGCAGAGCTGTGCATACAAGTGTCGCAGAGACAGCTGTTGTGCTAGAGAATTTTAACTTTTGCAGCCAGTTTAAATCTTTCAGCTTATTCCTGCCTTAAGGAGGTATCCTTGCCCTCTTGCAGTACCTAAATATGGGACTGGAGTGAAGAGCTGTCAAACCTACTGGAAAGGCAGAGATTCAGTATGCCCAGCATTTTATTATAAACACCTCATTCTGTGTTGAGTGTTGTAGACAGTGTTCAGTTCTGTATTCAGTTGTAGAATGGGGTTGGTGGCTACTGGCAGGTGTTAGCAGGCTGCTGTCTGGTTGCTCTCAGGAAGGAAGGTTGCTGGAAAAGCAGTCAGTATTGAAAGACTGTTCTTCAGATACAGTATAAATGGTTTTGCACCTTATATTGAATTGTAAAGAGTATTTAACCTTGTCACAATTGTAATGTTCAACCGCTTTGGTGTGGACTACGTTGACCTTAAGGTTCAAAGAAAGATGCTTTGTGTAAGGCTAGTAGTCAGCTTGAAATTGAAAGCTTTTTTTTCATTTCCAGGAACTATAGTTGATAAGCTGTAACTAATTGTTTTTCTGATTATTACTTTTTTGAGTGTTTAGCTTTTATGGGGAACTATTTTATCATATTACAAGTACATAGACTAAATGGGAAAAAATAGACACCGAAACTGTAGTTCTTGCTAACAAGAAGTGTCTTCATTAATTAGACAACATTAGTTGGTGACTGAAGGAGTTTTTTCCTAAAGATTTCTAGAGAATGTGGTAGTTCTGAGTGCTGCAAAGTTGACAGCAGGAGAATGATCATGGTTCTGTCAAACATCACAACTATACACGGGAGAATTTTAAGAGCTTGCTATGAAGTTTTCCTAATATAAAGGAGATCTGAGCAGATTCTAATCTGTTGGGTTATAGGCAGCTCTGTTTTTGTAATTTTCAACATCACTTTTACAAACAGTAGAGTAGAAGAATGGTCTTAGAAAAGGGATATCGTACATTTATAATTTCTCTTGGTGGATATGTGATAGCCATATTTCTTTCCCTGTGTGCAGGAGCTAGATTTTTCTCTGTTGGTATCCCAGGACTGCTTAAATTCCAACTAAGGAACTCCATAATCTGCTGTTTTCTTCCCCCAAAGTGGTTTTACTTTCTCTCAGTAGAACTTAATTTAGGCAGATTAAGATGTGGCATTTAAAATGTTAAGAGGTTTTTAGAGATTTTTAAAAAATGGGAATTATCCTATATAATATCAATGGCTCTGCATTTCACTTATTCTATCACAAAGAACCGAGAGGTGAAGGAGCAGTGTCCCTTCTGATTTCCTTCTGTAGTTGATATCAAGAGTTTACCTGGAGAGAGGGGAAATTAATACCATATATCATTTCATAGCTACAGCATGTTCTTTTAAATATGTATGTCTATCAACATAGAAAAGTGACTGATGTTCAGAGCCTTTAGCATGCCTTTTCTGTAACAACTTCAGAAACGAGACTTCTGTGGTACTTGGATAATGTATTTATTTTTTTTTTAATCTTGACTGTAGATTTAAATAATCATCAGCTGTTGAAAATAGTCTGTATTCTAAATGTTTTCTGTTGTTCCATTTCTGTTTCTATATAAGATTTTTTTAACTTGAATTCACTACACGGTGTTCCTAGATAAAGATCTGATACACAACATAATAATATTGATTATAATATTTGTGTAGGATTGTCTTTCCTAAGATTGTGATCTGAAGCTACACCTTATCAATAGGTGGGAAAGATGGATAGGGAAACAGAGGTGATGGGAACTACCTGTGCATTTTAACTAAAACCCCAAATCTGCATTTCACTAAAATACATTAAAGAAAGTCATTATTGTATATCATGAACATAGACTTTGCAGAACTGGAAAAGGCTCCTTATGTTGCTGTTTAGCTTGGAATTTGTAGAAGTGGAGTTTTTTGTGTACTGAAGACATTTATTCTTGAGAATTGCACAGCAGTAATTGCCAGGAGGAATGGTAAATTTCCATAATGGGCTGAGTTTACGTTTTTATTGGGATTTAATTTTTTAAAAATTTCTTAAAGAAACAATGTCTATCCTTGTTTTTCTATTCATACTATTGCACAGATTTTTGTTATTCAGTGAAAAGAGTGAAGTACATAGGACAGCTAATGAAAGAGTTATCAAAGCAAATCCTGCTGATTTTTTTTCTGTTCTGTGAAACTAAATATCAAGTCATTTCGTAGACATCAGTGCTTTTCTGTCTTTTAGCAAACTAAGAACTGCAACAAATCCATTTTGCTCAGCTTTAACTTTTACTGGATGGATTTTCTGATCAGCAACTGCATTGTTGATAAATGCTTCTGAATGCTATCAAATTTAATATCAGGTCTTAAATAACTGGGGGGTTCCCTCATTGTTGACCCATTGTTTCATGCTGGTGTGCTACAATAACTAAATGTGTGATTTCGAGGTAGTGAAAATTTATACCTCAGACCCTCTGAATTTTATGCAGAAGTGAATGGAACTGAAAACTTAAAAATTTAAATAATGTGTTTATGATGCTTTTTTCTGAATGAAACAATTTCATCTGATAGCTTTCTGCTCTTAACATGGCTTAGCTTGCGTACTTGGGCTTTGCAGAGTAGTAGAATTAAGTTCCATACTTAGATCTCCAGTAGAAATAATTATGGAAGAATGATCCAAGCTATTTAATGATGGCCCGGTAATGCAGTCTCGGATGTATTTAATTTCCAGATGGAAACTACATTTCAAAAGTGTTTGTGAAAGATTTGACTTGAACATGTATTGGTATGGAATTGCTTTGGCAAACCATATTTTAACTGTGCATGTACATAGTGGGGGTATGGGGAGTTTGTGTATGTCTATAAATATGCATCATAAATATGCATTTATTAATAATGTTCTCGGTTACCTACCTCAACTGAAACTCCATGGAAAGGCTAGATCCAGCTTGGATACCTACCTGAAATTGCTGTCAGAGTGAATTTTTATTGTTATGGCAGATTTACCTTGAATCTGGTATAGGAATTACTCATCATTTAGGAAATCGATGCTCTAAATATGTTGTCGCATGTTTGTTTTAATGTGAAACTTAGTTTAGTACTGTCAACCAATAAAGTTTCTGTCTGCAAGGATATTGCTGAGCTCCTAATAAAGCCGTAATTATAAGAGTACATTTGGGGATTTCAATTTGATTTCTTCTTCCCATTTCCCTCCCCCTCATCCTCAACTACCAGCACTTGTCACTCTCTTTTTCTTAAATGTTGCCTTTCTTAGCAGTTTGCTCTGCTTCTGTTTTGTATAGCCGTAGTTCATCATTGTAAAAGTATGGTTAGAGGGAGGTGCTGTGGTAGGGTTTGTAGCACACGTTCCTATGTTTAGTCCAAAACTAACCTGCAGTTTTAAATCCTAGTTTAGTTCAAATTTGTAACCTTGCTGTTTGAATAATTCAGATTCTTCAGAGCTTCATGAACCTGCCATCTTTCAAACCATAAAGCTCTCTCTATTTTTGTCTGTCTTTTTAGAAGACAGGGAAGTTGGTGTGGTGGGTGTCTGCTTACTCCTTTGTGTGTGTATAGCCTAGAACAAAGCTGGAAGCTGCATTTCTACTGCTGGACTCCTTTCTGGTGACAGCAGTAGCAGCTGCCACTAACTAATTGTGGCAGCCAAGCAAGCTAAACTTGGGAATGCCTCAGACAGGCACCAGCAAATTTCTTACTAAACAGTGTCTTGATTCTTTTTAGGACTTCTACCAGTGTCACTGTGTGGAAATTACTTGGATACTGTGGTCAGGGACCACAGCATTTATTACTGCAGTTGAAATCACTTTTAGTGTGATTTGAATTTAGAGTGCTGTTAACTGAAAGAATACTTCAAGTTCTTGCTTGTTGATGTGAGAGTATGTAAGGAAACAAACTTTAAGATCTACTCTTGGACCCAAGGTGTTACTCATCTGCCTGGCTTCACTATTCAGTCCTTGAATAAAATTAATAAGGAGCAGCTGGAAACTGGTGAAATGTCAGATGCTGTTCCTGACCTGGACATGATTTCAACTGCCTATTTTTGTCAATATCCCAAAGGTCAAATAATCACTTGCAGGAGTGTGGGATCCTTCAGTGTGTGCATGTTGAATGGTCATGCAGAGATGGAGTCAATGGTCTGATTCCTTCTAATTCCATAGTTCGAGGAATAATGTCTTTTTAGAAAAAGATAGCATAGCTCTGCTATCTTCTTATTGGTACTGGCACAAACATTAGTGCAACTGTGTCTCAAGAGCTGACTGGGCAATTCATCCAGGCAGATTTTCCTTTTCTTGTAATAAAAAAAAGCAAAAATATTAAATGTGATCTTTAAGTAAAGGCTTTACATTTAATTTCAGATTGTTAACAGTTCTGTTAAATATTTAGCAATTAAAAAAATAATCTGTGACTTTTTTCAGTATATAGATTGTGAAATCATCATATAATACATTATGCTGTATGTGTATTAATAATTCTCTTGTAGGTGATTATGGTTCATATAGAAATAATTGTCCTGTAGTTAACATAAGTTATTTTATATGATGGAGTCTTTCTAATGACAAGGTCGTGCAAAAGTGAGAACTTTAAATTAGCACATGAAGAAAAGAGTTGACTTTAAAATTCATAAATTATTGTTTTACAGGAAGCTGGTTTCTCATATTTAAATACTTAAGAGTATTTGTTACTTTTACAAACAACACTGGATAATTTTCCTATTACATAGCAATATACTTCTCAAATACTTAGTAGGGCAAATAGCCCTATTTAGTTTAAGAGGTTTTTCTTGTAGCTGCATTAGCTTTTTTCAAGACATAATTATTTAAGTTAGTGATAGCAATGACATTTCTAAATAAACTACTAGAGAGTAACTTGTTTGAAGTTTAGAAAAAGGCTGAACTAATAGAAATGGTAGAGACTAAAGATATCTAGGCTATTCAATGCAATCTGTACTTAAAAAAAAAAAAAAAGAAATGAAAATAAACCAACAAAGCCACATGCCATGACTTTGAACAGTAGTTTACATACATTAACTGCAAAAATACAAGGAATTCAGAAACCTAACAGATTCAGACACAGGAAAGAAACTAAATGTTTTTATCTGCCCTGTGACAGATTTTTTTAATTCCAATACACTGTTGAAAGCTTCAGATTTCAAGACTTCAGAATTCATTCAGTTCTTCCCTGGAGAGAGAATTCAACAACCTTATTTAACTATTGTAACCAAGATGTTTTTTCCGTGTATTAAACTGACAGTTCTTAATAAATCTTATAATCCCTCCACAGCTTAAAATGTTATGAATCACCCTAAAAGTTGATGATTTGAGTCCTAAATTTGGTCTCTGAAGTCTTCAAACATCTTTAAAAGAAAACCTCAAATATTCATGTTTTCTTTCACTTCATACATGATCTTGGTGACAACTTGTGAAATTTAATACTGTTCTGCATACTTCTGGGGCGTGCAAGACAGTCTTTTGTTTTCCTAACACATGGATGTTTTTGGCATGTCAGAGGCCAAACTCCTCCTGTAAGAAGTACAGGGAGCTGCCTGTCTGAGTGAGGATTCTTCAAATAATTTAACTTTACTGTTCAGTGCAACACCAGAGAACTTTCACACTTAGGAACTTGATGTCTCCCACTAACTTCTATTTATTGGTTCCAAAGGGTCTTGTGAGTTGGCATGCACACAGAAATATTCTTGAGGTTGTGATTTTTAAGTGACAGCTAAACTGAGCTGAGATTTTAAAAAAACAAATTTAAATATTGAGCTCATGAGACCCCACCTGGAGCACTGTGTTCAGTTATGGAATCCTCAACATAAGAAGGATATCAAACTGTTGGAATGAGTCCAGAGGAGACCATAAAGATGATCAGAGCATTGGAGTACCTCTTCTACAAGGACAGGCTGAGAGACTTGGAGTTTTCAGCCCAGAGAAGAGAAGGGTCAAGGGAGCAACCTTCCAGTACCTGAAGGGGCTACAAGAAAGCTGGGGAGGAACTTTTTGCAAGGGCATGGAGTGATAGAACAAGAGGGAATGGCTTTAAATAGGAAAGGGGAAGATTTATACTGAATATTAGGAAGAAATTCTTCATGATGAGTGTCGTGAGGCACTGACACAAGTTGCCAAGAGAAATAGTGGATGTCCTCTCCCTTTAGGGTTTCGAGGTTGGGTTGGATGGGGTCTTGTTTAGCCTGGTCTGGTGGGACGTGTACTTGCCTGTGGCAGTGGGGTTGAAACTGGATGGGCTTTAGGGTCCCTTCCAATCCAGACCATTCTATGATTCTATTATATGAATCTGTACTGGAAAGAATTTTGATTGAACTAATTATCAGAATAAATTCTGTTTAGATTCTGGTATGAGTTTTGTGGGAGATAATGATTTCTAGTGTGCGTATGTGTTTTAAAAGAGAGCATCATCAACATTGTACAAATTTTTGCTAATACCTCGTCTGGAGTCCTATCCACAGTTCTGGTTGCTTTTGTGGAGAAAAATTTAAAAATTGGAACAGATGCAGGGAACAGATTCTGAAATCATCTCATCATTTTGAAAAAAGGCCTTTTGTTAGGCTTGGCAAAATCTGCAAGTGAGAGAGAGAAGAGGAAGTAGTACGTAAGGTCAGTCTTGTTAGAAGGACTAGTTAGATAAAACGTGACCATTGATAAAGTGGAGATTGCATGTAGAACCACCATGGAGAAGGAATAGATGATGTAGGAAGCAGTTAATGCATGTAAGTTCACCTGAGAGTGTAACTAACCTTAAGAAGGAATTTTTGGCAATGGTAGTGGCTGACATATTCCCATTCTAATTTCTGGTCTTGCTCTGTGTTATTGGAAGCACTTGTAAGACAAGTATGCATAGTGGAGCCAGCTATGTGTAGATTAACCTAAGACTTTCTTAGGACTTGTGCTAACACAGCATCTACAGGTGACTGTGGGACCGTACTGAAAATCACTGTGGTCATAGACTAGATTCACTTTTAGCAGCAGTGCTGCTTAAGTACTCCCTGTGTTCTAGCCATTTGTCCCATGTTTTAACTGTTTTGGTTTGGTTTGGGTTAGTGTAACCATGCCAAAACTGTTACAGGGTGACACAGTAGTTAGGAGATTGCTGGTTTGGTCAGTACTGCTGCTGGAGAAATGCTGGTGAAGCCACAGCCTGAGATGGGACAAGGCTGTGATAACACCTGAGCAGGATGGAAAGGTTCTTTGGATAGGGAAAGAGAAAAGTAATGATCATTGTCTTTAAGCTGTTTAGTCTGAAGGTACTCTACAACCCTTCTCTATTATTTTGAAAGCAAAGCTATTATATTTAATAGACTCCCTTTTGTTCCTGTGATTGAGGTGATCTTTTTAACACATTTGTTCATTCTTGCTGCTTTTCTTCTCACTGTTGAATGATTTTATACCTCATGTAGTTTTATGATTTTTTTTTTTTTCAAATTTCCTTCACTGCCTTCTGATCTTGTGCACTAGGTCTTTCTTCACAAATAAAAGAGAGGAGCAAAATGTTTGGTCAGGTATTAAGTGAGTCTGTTAGAACAGCATTGTTTTTTTCTGAACTATTTTGAAATGATGCTCTTGATTCAGCTGCTGATGTGTTGTATTTGTCTGTGAAATGTTACAGAAAGTTAGAGCATTAAAATAAAAATTTGAGAATTTCAGTTCTATGCTTTTATTGCAGTTTTTCCAGTGGGAATTTATCAGTGAACAAAGCTCTCCTTGTTTCCCCCCTATTCTGTCAAGGAGTAGGTTTTATGCTTTGATTGCCAGTCTCCACTTGCCGTGAATCACTTATGTGAGATGTAGTTTCTTACCTACCTTAAGGTGAAACAGTGGGAGAGGAGAGTGATATTTGTTGTCAGTTGAGTTCTTTACTGATGAAGGGACAGGGTGTTTCATCTGAGCTTAACAAACCAAGTTTCATGCTTCCTCAACAACATTTAAAAAACAGCACAATTTTCTGAGGCCATTATAACTGTTTGTATCTCAGTTAAGTGAATGTCTCATAATTTACCAGTGTATGCTTAGTACATATTGGGTTTAGAAGGAATTTTTTTGTTCCTTCTTTCATGCATCTGGAAAAGGAGCGCGCAATCACCATCACTTTCTTGAAGACTGAGGCTGCTAGCGTAGCATATCATTTAGGAAAGTGAAAATAGTATTCGATGTCTAATCTTGCAGTAAAAGCAAATTAGAAGTGAATCACTGGAAACAGAATATTAAAGTAAAAGTGAGCTAAAAATGGAATCTGTAGAGCCAAGAGCCTGAACTCTCTAAGGAGGCTACTTATGAGTTATTTGAATTTGAGGTCTTGAACCTTCTCTTGCAAATGACCTTTAATGAGTCGAAAAATAGCATGTAAAGGAAGGTCTGAGTACAGTCTCTTGAAAGAGCTGTTCTTAGTCTGTAGCTACTGCTTATGTTTAAAAGTCAACATACTTCAGTATCATCTAGACATGAACTTGAATGATGTACTGAGTTTTGCTCTAAAACCCCCTTCAGTCTTCTGCATGTATCATGTGGCCTTTTGTGTGGAAGCATGCCTCTTGCAAGCCAGCCAGCAACTAATATCTCATCTGTTCCAAAAAACCTATAGGTCTGAACAAAGTATACCTCCTATTACTATTCCTGCCATGGCTGTAGCTTGTACACCAACTTAAGACCATGAAGTCTCTTCCTGCGATAATTACTGAAAGCAGACTTTGCCTGTCTGCATGCTGGGCTGAATAATTATTTGTAATGGTTGTTTTCAGAGAGTGAGATAGATTCTGTAGTTTTCTTTAAAAGAAGAAAAGAGTAGAAACACGATAGTATTGTTTGAGATAGCAAGAAGTAGATATTCTGACAAAGTGTATTAAGCCTGTCCCTTCAGAGGTATGGTGCAACTTAAATTCTTCAGTGAGTCTATGAATAAAATGTGAGAATTCACAAGTGTAAGGTCAGTGTTACCTGGTAATTATGCAGCTCTGAAAATGAAGAGTCCTGTAGTATATGTGAACATAAAAATAGTTTCTGAGTAGCTTGTGTGTGACTGGTGCTGACATTCTTGTTTCATGGTAATAGAATAGAGAATCTAGCGAGCATCTCATCTTAATGCTCTGCCTTTCCCATCCCCTCGATATCCCAGCCAGTCAGTGTCAAATAAGAGCTGTTTACAAACTAAAGATATTTTTACAGTATTTTTACATATCGGCATCTGTTTATAGCATATGTATGCCTAAGATATTTAGAAGATAGAGACCTCTTATATTAAAAGGTGGAGTGACTTACTAATTCTTGAGGTTTTGCCTGATAAGAAAAATCAGGCCACAGACTTAACATTTCTCTTGATAAGAGGTTATGGATCAGTTAAGGATAACTCATCGCCCTTGTGGAATGGAGACAGGAAAGACAGGATAACAGAAGTGTTTTGCTTTTAAAGTAACAGAAACATGTAAACAAGCTTCTGAATTATACAAGAATATCATAAAATTGAAAGTGTATATTTTTTTCAGTTTGTTGCATATTCTTCCCTAAGGTGTTTTGGGTGAGTGTTTCCCTTCCATAACCACTGCAGTGGTACTCCTTCTATAGTTTACTGTGGAACATATGGCTCTACCAGTGTTTTGGTGCTGAACATGATAGGTAGTGGTTTTAATTTAACTTTTCATTTCCTCTGTTTCTGTGTCAGATGAGGCTTGGAGGAGGGCTGGAAAAGTAGGTTCTAATGTCATTGCAAGGAGGAAAACGGTGCAATAGATTGGAAGGAGAACCATGACTTGGTTTCTGGTCCAAACTAACAGCCACTGCTTCTGACTGCAGTTGCTTCTGACAGTAGAAAGTCATAAGGTCGTTCTTGGTGTCTAATTAGCTCTTACAGTGCACTGCATCAGTATGACTTTGGTTTTGCCCACTTCTGTTTCGTAGAATCATAGAATCACTAGGCAACCAAGTTTAAGTTCTTCTAAGTTTCATTGACAACTGTTTTCCCTGAATTTTTTGTTCTGTATGTAAAAGCTTGCTTGAATCTTTAAAATAGACAGTAGTTGAGTATTTTTAAGCTATAACAATGATTTCTTATAAATCATGTTCTATCACTCTGCTAATGTCTTTTAAATTCTATAAATGCTGTTATTTAAAAATGCCTACCACTTCCAGAATTTTTTTTACTTTAGTTTTGCTGGTTTAAAATGTCCTGTTTCAAACCCTACCACTTTTTTCAATAGGCTTTTTGCAGTTATTTAATTATTTAAAAATCATTAGAAAATAAAATTGCAATGTTCTCCAATATTTTATGTAAACACTATGATTGAGTACTTTCAAAGGCATTTAAGTGATCACCTCTCACAAAAAATGATTATTAAGGGGAGACCTGCGAGTTGTTCTTTTATTAATTTTTTTCCCTACCTTGGGATCACAGCTTCAGTGCTCTGTATATTTTTTTTTTTCTGTTGGATTAATATTAGAAAGTATGCATGGCCTGAAACCAAGTGAACCACTATCTTGTGCTTTGTTTTTCATATGTTTTATTCTAAAGCTCATTTTAAACATGGACTTGGTTTTAAGAAATGTGAACTCTTAAAGGTTAGGTGTGATAGAAGTGTTGCTGCTTGGCAACTGAGTTTTGTCACTTGTACTGGAATATCTAGTTTACTGAAGTATCACATCTTCACCACGTTCTTGTGTGCCACAGTCATAATGTGATGTTTTAAATTTCCCTTTGAGAATAGAACAAAACATGTCTACCCAGCATTACTGTTGATGTTTTTTTAAATGGGGAGACTCTCTGGCTCAATATGCTAGTTCACAGAGGCTCAATCACTTTTTTTTTGAGCTGCAATTCAGTGTGCAAATGACCTGATAGCATGGCTAAGCACAGGTTTAATAACAGAAATACTTCATTTTTAAAATAGTCTCACTTCAGTTAAATAGTTAAAGAAAGTCAAAATAAATATTAAAGAAAAAGTATGTATTACAAATGGCATGGGTGAGTGAAGATAGGGAGAGATCTGTCTCTTCAAATTGAGGTTGTAATTTTCTTGCTCCCTGACAATTTTCATTAGTTTATACAGTTGTTTTGGAAATATTAACCATGTCACTTCAAAGCAGTGTTATCTGCTGCTTAGGTAAGCAAATGCTTAGCCTTTAAATGGAATTCTAAAAAGTCTGGGTATGTATATCTTATGTGACTTTATCTATACACATTTACATTATAGTATCTTTGTGCAACAGACATAATAATCCCTTCTAGAAAATATTAATTTTTCCATTTAAAATGTTCAATAAAGACAGCTTGAAGTCCTATATTGCATGTTTCAAGTACTTGGTAGTTAAGCTCTGTTAAATAAGAAAAGGAATCTAACGCCTTTTACTTTTCAATGGAAGCTAATGGACCACTATTAGAGATGTTGTTCATTGTTGTTGGCTTTGCTGACAAAGTCTTGAGCCTATGTTTCTTTTTTTGTTGAACAGAAAAAAAGTTCTTGATCTGATATGTAAATGACTTAAAATCTCAAGTTTTTGGGTTCTGAAATGTAGAGGTTCCAAAATTGTCTTTATACCATTAGTCAGTAGGAAGTCCATTCTCCAACAAGTCAGCTCAGTTTGTTCAAGACATGGGAAGGGAACGGACTTTGGGTACTGGTTGCAAGTATTCATGCTTTCTAAGAACTGACAAAGTATATTTTAATCACAAGCAGTTCTCATTCTTCCAATCCCACATGGATTGGAGGAACAGGGAAAGAAAACTGAGTGGACAGACAAACCATTGATTGTACTAAAAAAACAACAGTTTGCCAAGTATCAGCTTATGATCTTTGTCCTTATCCTTAGTGACATACACTAAATAAAATCATTTAAAGTGACAGAGATGATTAAGAAAAGCATCATTTTTAGGATTTTATTCTAATTCAAGTGTCTCTCCAGAAAGAGAGAGTAATTAATAATTGATTTCCTTCATTTGTGTCTGGCTGATGTAAAATTAATTGTTCTGTGCAAGACAGTAAAGATAATCACCAAAAACTAGTTTCGCTAGTCTGAAGGGTTACATCAGGACCTGCCCTGCTTACTCAAAGTTTTGGAAGCATGACAAGGACTAAATATCAGAGAAAAAAATTGTCTGTCTTTCCTACTTGAGTATTTTAATGATTCTCATGCTTAGAGTTAGTGTCATCTGTTGTGTCCGTGCTAACTGTATTGTAAGATTTTTGAAAGTTTATGGGGAGGCGGGAGAATGGGTCTGAAATCAAAGGTTTTCTTAGCAGCGTATATCTACTAAGATTAGCACAGAGAGAAATGAAGTGTAAAGTGTAGTACATTATATTTTTAATTTGTGTGGCTGTTACAATGTGAAGTCTTATTATGCAACTCAATTCAGTTCCTATATTTTCATAAATAAACAAGTAAGTAGTCTGATCTATAGTTTTGATCATCTCTATCTAGAGTTACAGTTGTTCCTTCCCCTATCTGCATCATCTTTCTATTTTATATCTGTATAATTTGAGCCACAGGGTGAATAAGATGAGCTATAGAAATTTTCATTTAGTGAGGATGCAATACATGCTTCCCCAGTAGCAGACGCAGCTGTTGGATATCTTCTTGTCTCATTGAGAGGTGAAATATTGTAGTCTTCTTCCTCCCAGAGAAGAGTGTGTTTTTAGTCTCCAGACTGAGGCTGGCTTGAAAGGCTTCTGTTACTTAATTTCTGAATAAGGTTTAAAACTACTGTGTTGAGAAGCAGAGATAACTAACTGCAACTGTTATTTAAAAGTTTCTTCCTGTTAATTGGCATGTGGAAGCAGTGGTGTCTGTTTAATTGATGAGGGTACCTCTCATGAGTGCTTTAAATTTACCTAAAATTGTAAATCCAAGCCTTTATTATGCTGCGATTGTCGTGGAATGTGTTCATGTAATATAGTTTCATAAAATATGATGTTTTGAGGCTGTCTGCGGCTTGAATATGAGTGCTAGTTTTGAAAAAGTTGGAAATCTGAAGCTTGTATTCAAGTGAAGCTGAATCTGCAAGTTATCTTTAAAAATCTTTTGATTTCTATGTAACTTGATTTACTTCGGTGTCTTTGGCATTCCTCATTCGAAGTAGAGAAGGCTCTGTTAAAACCATAGCTAAGTTTCAACCATAAAAGTCGAGAGTGTATGAATGTTTCTTGTACTTTCTCTGTTACAGAACTGAATAAAATGCTTTATTTTGTTTGTCCTAGGCTTAATATGCAAGAAGCAAATCGCTCAAGTCAGGATACTAAAATATTAATATATAAGGAAGGAAAAAATAAATCATGTTAACAAGAGAGAAAGGCAGGGTTGACCACAAGTCTGATGCTTTTTAGAGCTGCAGTTTGTGTGCTCCTTTTTGATTTATGATTCCTCTAACTATGTCTCCTTGGCTGCTTGAAGTTTGTACACATACTCAGGCGGATCGGCAAGCTCTCCAGCCCAGACTTGATGAAGCCAGGAAATCTTGAAGTGGCTTGGCCAACAGAAAGAAGTATTTATGTTGAGAGAGCTGATGTGAATGAACAGCAGTCAAGGGTCTACCTATAAGTAAGGATATGGTCGTCAGGCATCTGTATGCTGTAGTGATCTACCATTCTGCATCAGAATGTGTTAGAAGTGTTGTTTAATGTCTTCATTAAGGCTTGGGGGCTGGGGGGACAATGAGACTGAAAAGGAATCATTTTAATGACATTTCTTTAGTTTCTAGTAATTCATGACAAGTACAAATTAAAACGAGTATTGCCAGTGTTATTCCAAAGCTGTGATTTAGGTTCTGAAATGTTCTTAAATTACCGTAATTTGTGTTTATACCGTTTCAGAGTGTTTTTACTCTGACAGATGCTGAAAGGGTAGCAGAGACTTGAGATAAGAAGGTGACACTGATCTATACAGAATGGGACTTCTCAATAAAATATTACTTTTTCAAATGTGGAGAGAGGATTTCATCTTTCAGATGCCAAATGAAGTCAGTTGAACCTCTTGCATTTACAAATGTAGATGGATTACTGTGTATAAGAGGCTTAATTGATCATCTTTTTAAAGATATCTGTGGTAACTGTTGGTAAAAGACCAGCTACTGAATAATAGTGGGTTTGGATTTGGAGGAGAAAATAACCATCACTGTGGAGAGTTTCGTTGTATGGTGGGAGCAAGGAAAAGCTCCTACCAGAAAAGTTTTCTTTACACTAATCTGTAGTTCAAGTTATGAATTTTATGTACAATGGGTGGCAAGGATGAGAGCTATTTTCTTCTGAGTAAATAGCGCATTTGAATGTTGGAATCAAAACTTTCCTTAGAAATACCGGAATTGTAGCTCAATGCATAAAAGAGAATGGGTTATTTATGGGTCTTCTCTATGTTTGTCTTTCAGGGGTCCATTCAGCGTTGTGCGGCGATGTATCAACAGGGAAACAGGGCAACAGTTTGCTGTAAAGATTGTCGATGTAGCAAAATTCACTTCAAGTCCTGGATTAAGCACAGAAGGTAAGAATGAACAATTAGGTCAACTCTAAGTTGACAGGTTTTTTGATTTGTCAGCCCTTTCTGTGTTTGCTTGCTTTGCAAGATCCTCTCTGTTTTATATTTTATAGGTTTAAAGCAAGGTCTTGCATCTCAAGTTTATCTTGATGTAACTTTTAGTGCATACATTTCTAATCTGTAGTAGTTCCTACAACTGTTTAGTTTATGATAAACATTAGGAAGCATAGTAGGTTTGTATTAACTCTAAGCCACTGATGTTAATGTTTGGGGGGTTTTTTTTAAGAATATAAATTTCTTAAAAGTTAATTCTGAGTCAAAAAATTATACAGGAAGTAAAGAACATATCACTTATCTTTTTACTGGTCTAGATTCAGCAAGTAACTGTATAAAATGGGTGACAACTTGCAATAAAGTGTGCAGAATTATATAAAAAATTATATACTTTTTCATTATATTCAGGATTCTGAAACAGTGCTGTAGAACTGCTAGAGTGTAAATAAAAATCTGTAACTCTTAACATTTCTTGTTTTAGAGCGAAATAAAATGTCGTTTCCAAATTGAATATGCAACTCTTGTGAATAAAGTTCTTGTTTTACACTATATGAAAAAGTGTATGGTAACTGAACAGCAATCACTGTATATTCCATGTCTGGTACATTTTTGCTGGAGATCGTATTATTTTGTAGAGTAATGGTTTTAACGCTATCATAGAATCATAGAATCACCAGGTTGGAAGAGACCCACCGGATCATCGAGTCCAACCATTCCCATCAATCTCTAAACCATCTCCTTCAGCACCTCGTCCACCTGTGACATAAACACCTCCAGAGAAGGAAAATCAACCACCTCCCTGGGCAGCCTCTGCCAGTACCCAGTGACTCTTTCTGTAAAAAACTTTTTCCTAATGTCCAGCCTAAATCTCCCCTGGCGGAGCTTGAGGCCATTCCCTCTTGTCCTGTCCCCTGTCACTTGGGAGAAGGGCCCAGCTCCTTCCTCTCTATAACCTCCTTTCAGGTAGTTATAGAGAGCAAAGAGGTCTCCTCTCAGCCTCCTCTTCTCCAGGAAAAGAATAGCAGCCATTGACGTCAAGATACTGTTTTGACTATTTTCACCTAGAGCTGGTTCTTATCCAACATATTCAACCTAGTCACGTAATCATGTCTAGTATTTGACATGCACAGTGGTTAAAGAAGTCTAGGCAATCTGCACAATCAGACATTACTGATTCACCTTTACTTTCTTTCAAAGCTGTGTTACCATAAATATACAGGCTGTACAACTATAAAGAGTGCAACATCTCTTCCATGAAAGGCATTAACGTACAAGGCTTGCAGGACATCCGAGGTTCTCACTAAAAAGCAATAAAAATGTGCAACTTCTTAAACAAAAGATAGGGGATTTATTTTTGTTAACAGCTATTTTGTAAATAAAATGGAAGCAAAACCTATGGAATTCATAACCAGTTTTCAAAGTCAGACAGTCTATATCTGAACTATCTGATAACACTATCTGATAACACCATTGCTAAATTTCTTTTTCCTAGACCCACCAATATACTATAAACCATCCTTTCCATAATATTCAGCTTGTGTATAGACACAATATGTTTTTTGGCTGATTATACATAATCCATTGCATTTTGAAATAGTGGGATTTCACTAAAATTATTCGGTATCTTTTAAAGAACTTCTGTCTGTATTGTAGACGTATTCTGAGCCTCATCTTAATTACTGATGCTAGAAAACATTTCTCCTTCTAGTGGGGTATTTTTCCCTCATTCTATGACATGGGAAAAAAAGTTTGACCTTTTTTGGCTGTTAAGGAATTGATGAAAGAGAAAAGTAAACAAAACAGGATGGACTCATCAGGAGGAAAAGAGAAGCCAACAGTAGTAATAGATTCACAGAAAAATGAAGGATAGCTGTTGATGGTTTGCCTTTTTTGCCTGGGTCTAAAGAAACAGCTTGGGAATACAGTAATAAGTTTTGGGTTTTCGATTCCACTTGTGTTATATTGATATAGCTATAACTCAGACTAGCAAGTCATTGAGTTAGCAGATCATAAATATTTTTCTGGATTTAGTGGGTTTTTGTTTTGTGGTTTTGGTGTTGGATTGCTGTTGGTTTGTGCATTTTTTTTTTAAGGGTTTGAACTGTTGTGCATCAGATTTCTACTACTAAGATATATTAATGAATACAGAGCAAGTCCTTAACTCTAAGAATCTGAGCCTAGTTTTCACATATTCTTTCCATCATTTTAGGTTTATGTTTACTATTTTTTTTTTCATTTGTTTCATTTATTCCTGGTATGATATTCCTTAAGCACATTGATGGGGAACCATGATAATGATACTTGCATAAAATTACATAACTTTCCTGGGAGGAAGTGGTATTTGTAAATTGTGTTAAAGTCTGAGTTGGAACAGAATGGTAAGCAAGAATACTTAGGAATATTCTTTACCTCGAAGTTCTGCCCTCTACATGACCATTCTGGGCCCCTCAGCACAAGAAGGATATTGAGGCTCTGGAGCAAGTCCAGAGAAGAGCAACGAGGCTGGTGAAGGGGCTGGAGAACAGACCCTATGAGGAGCGGCTGAGAGAGCTGGGGTTGTTTAGCCTGGAGAAGAGGAGGCTGAGAGGAGACCTCATTACTCTCTCCAACTACCTGAAAGGTGGTTGTGGAGAGGAGGGAGCTGGCCTCTTCTCCCAAGTGACAGGGGACAGGACAAGAGGGAATGGCCTCAAGCTCCGCCAGGGTAGATTTAGGCTGGAGATTAGGAGGAGGTTTTTCACGCAGAGGGTCATTGGGCATTGGAATAGGCTGCCCAGGGAGATGGTTGGTTCCCCTTCCCTGGAGGTGTTTAAGGCACGGGTGGATGAGGTCTTGAGGGACTTGGTTTAGTGTTAGATAGGAATGGTTGGACTAGAAGATCCGATGGGTCCCTTCCAACCTGGTTGTTCTGTGATTCTGTGATTCTGGTCCTGAAGTTTAACTTTTACAACCTTTCATCTTCAGGCTGTCTTTGAGGCACAGGAGTTGGGGAACAAGACATTTGGCATGTGAGGGAGCTGATGACAATTCCTTCTATTAATTACACGTACATGTAGAGTACAGAGAGGTAAAGGACCCAATATGCCTTCACACTTATGAGTTACATCTAAAACACACCTATTCTTGAGTGCTTTTGCATAAGTACTCATGTGAGATATGTGTTTATGGGCAAGAACCTCATCTTTATATTTGTCAGCAGTGTACTCTTGTGGCATAGGCAGCCAACTGCATGGCAGACTGTTGCACAGGTCTAGTCAGGAAGTCAAAGGAAGTGATTATTCTCTCTATTCATCCCTTGTGAGACTACATCTGGAACACTGTATACTGGCTTGGTTTCCCCAGTACAAGAAAAACAATGATGTACTGGCACACGTCCAATAGAGAGAACTGGGTTTGTCTAGCCTTACAAGAGAAGCTAAGGTGACGTTTATTGCTGCCTTCAAGTGCTTCATAGAAGGGTATAGAGGAAATGGAGCCAAATTCTTCATGTAAACGCACAGTGAAAAGACTAGGCCCATGTGGACATGTTGCAATGTTCAAAATTCCAGTTGGAGACAGGTGGGAAAAGCAAGAAAAAATCACCAGTGAGTGTTGAAACTGCTGCAGGTTGCATAGAGAGACTGTAGAGAACATCCTTGGAGTTTCTCAGGACTAGACTATACAAGGCTCAGTCGCCTGATCTTTGACCTGCTTTGAGCAAGAGTTTGGACGCAGTGACCTGCTGAGGTCTTTTCCAACCTACATGATTCTCCAGCGTTGGCATCAACAATCCGTATCTAATCTTTGCGTCAGTGTAACTGATGCTGTTTAGAGAGAAAATTTAATGTTAACAGTACTATGCATTTAAAAGAGTCAACATCTGTACTTGCTACAATGTTTCAATTTGTTTCAAGTGAGAGATTGACCATTTACACCTTTTAACAGTCTAAACAATTCATTAAAATAAGAAGTCTTACATTAATGGTATCTGCCTTATCACAGCAGCAAAAGCAATCAAACTTTGAAAAATTGTTGCTTATCTAGGCTAATTTGTGTTTATCAGTTGATATTGCCATAAGCATTTGTGATATACGATAGAGAAGGCAATATCTTGCAAGGCAAAATTTTATCTGGTATGTCATTCATTCCATAAAGCTGTTCAGTACACACAGTGTGCAGAGACACAAATATCTTGAACAGTGGGTTTGTTAATAGGAAAAAAAAATAATGAAATGTAACGATGCCTGACAGCTAACAAATCTAATTTAGGCTAAATTCTATTGGATATGACTATTAGTATTCTTGTCTTGCACACCATGTGTCATCAGTCTCTGCAGTGTTTAAATTCAACCTTATTAATGAAGTATATTGACACCTTGTCACTGTTCAAGTGACCGTGTGATCTACTGGATTAATGCTGACTATTTTACATGAGGACAGATTCTGCTACAGTTTACTACGCTTTCAAACTGCAGAGATCAAAAAAATACAAAATATGCATAAGCAAATGTGAAGGTTGAATATTTTTAGACATAAGAGACTATTTTGTACAGTCCATGCTGCTGGTCATTTAAATACCGCTATAGTTTCTGTGTATTTTGTACAAATAATAAAGCAGGTTGGGGTAAAATGCTTTTAGTTTAACATGTAGCTATAGTAATACAAAATCAAGTATAAAAAAAGATGCTTTAAAAAAAAGAGGTCATGATGAAAGGGACCTGTACTAGAGTTTGTGCTTATCAACGAACTTAATATTTTGTCATTTCAAGAGTTCTTCTTTTACACACAGGTAGAACTGTTCTTGTTTTGGTACAGGAAATGTTACCAAAGCCCTTGAGGTGTTTGTTTCACTTAATGAAGTTAAGTTTTCTTTTTTTTCTTTTTTTTTCTGGAGAAACTGTAGTCAGGTGTGGTTCTAAATTCAGTTCAACCAATTTGTATGTATAAGTTTCATAAAAGTCTGACTGTTCTCTAGATCTGCTATAATTTTCATAAACAAAGTGTCATTGGAATTAAATGCTCTGTGTAGAAACATAATGTAAGAGATGGAAATAAGCTTTTTTCCCCCCAGAAGCCATTTCTGCAAGTGTTGAAGCATGTTAACCATATAATAGATACAATTAATTACAGAAATGCATGGAAATACAACAAGGAATTTATTTTTTTTTATTTAACTGGAAGTCAGTTCGCTGCAGAAACGGTGCATGTGGTTTTCCAGTTGGAAATACAGAATACAGTTCTGGGCAGAACTTAACATAATATAATTTGCTTTTTAAAATGTAAAATATCTTTTGGGGTCCTTTTTTGGTGCTGTTTCTAGCACGTGCCCAGATGCAAACTTCCAGGAATTAGGATACTCATCAAGTTTTCATTTGTTTTGCCTCTTGTTGAGTTCTGTGTCGGAATTTTCTTGGTCAAAGGAAGCAAATAGGAAGTTCTGTAAGGAAGTATGGCTTTTCATCCAGATTGTAAGCAAAAGATATCTGGCTTCTATGTACGTGGAAGAAGAAAACTTGTTAATGTATATGAACAAGAAAATAAGACCTATGCAAATCTTGTTATGAGAAGTTTCTTTAAACTTAATGTCATTTAAGTCAGTGAAAGCCAATGAATATAGTTTGTAATTTAAAAGTTAATTCTTCTTTGTACATGTAAAATAGGGTTTAAAGACATTTTGATTAAAATCTTCACTGAAATAACTAGTATTATTAAATATGGGAGATATTTTTGGGTAAGAAATAACATCGTACCTTTTTGCTGAAGAAATGGAGCTACTGGTGAGAGTCTAGCAAAGGGCCACCACTAAGACAGTGGAGGAAGTGGAGCATGTGTCCTGTGAGGCAAAGCTGAGAGTGCTCAGCCAGAGACGGGAAGGCTCAAGAGGGTTCTCATCAATGTCTACAAATACCTGAAGGTAGAGTGTAAAGAGAATGGAACCAGGCTTTTTTTCAGCTGTGCCCAGTGATGAGACAGGAGGCAGTGAGCACAAGCTGAAACACAGGAGGCTCCATATGAACACCAGGGAACACTTTTTCATATGAGGGTTAACAGGCACTGGCACAAGATATCCAGAGCACTTGGTGTTCAAGGCCAGGTTGGATGGGGTTTTGAGCAACCTGATCTAGTGGGAGGTATCCCCTGCCCATGGCACTTAAGCTGGAACTATACAATCTTTAAGGTCCCTTTCAACGCAAACTATTCTATGATTCCATGATTCTCTAAATAGAGTTTCCATTATGGAGATATCCAGTAGCTACCAGGACATGGTCCTGGTCAACTAGAACTAAGTGGTCTTGCTTGAGCAGGGTGTTGGCCAAGATGACCTCTAGAGGAGTCTTCCTACCTTAGCTATTCCATGATTCTACAAATGCAGCTTTGTAACTTCTTTGATGGGTGGATGACACTCCTGTGATTGCTCTGGGAGCAACTGAGCAGGTTATTATTTGGACTCCCCTTTGCCCCACACACCACTATCTCTCTGTGCTCCTTTGTGGGTATACAGATGAGGCTTTATCACATAAGGTAACAACATTTTTCTTTTCTAAAACTCTTGTTTGATTATAGCTGCTTCTTCCTTAAGAAAGCAAACTGTTTGGGAAGGAGTTTGAGAAAAGCAAGTTTGTTTGAAGAAGGAAATGTAAGTTGGCTGCAGAAGCACAAAGCTGGTGAAGGGGCTGGAGAACAGGCCCTATGAGGAGCGGCTGAGAGAGCTGGAGTTGTTTGGCCTGGAGAGGAGGAGGCTGAGAGGAGACCTCATTACTCTCTACAAGTACCTGAAAGGAGGTTGTAGAGAGGAGGGAACTGGCCTCTTCTCCCAAGTGACAGGGGACAGGACAAGAGGGAATGGCCTCAAGCTCCGCCAGGGGAGATTTAGGCTGGAGATTAGGAGGAAGTTTTTCACACAGAGGGTCATTGGGCATTGGAATAGGCTGCCCAGGGAGGTGGTTGATTCACCTTCCCTGGAGGTATTTAAGGCACGGGTGGATAAGGTCCTGAGGGACATGGTTAGTGTTTGATAGGAATGGTTGGACTCAATGATCCGATGGGTCTCTTCCAACCTGGTTGTTCTATGATTCCTGCTCTGGTGGTCCTAAATTAGTAAGCAATGCTTAGAGCTTTAACCAATACAGTAAGCCAAATGACAAAGGTGTTTCCTCACCCTCTTTGCAAACAAAATTTTAATTAAATTTATGTAAAGAGATCTGGGAATGTGTTTTCTTGAAAAGATTTATTTTGAGAACATGCTCAAGTCTTCATTCTGAAACACTGTTGTCTTGTCATTAATCTCGCAAAATGTGTGAGGTATATCTGACTTCTCTACTGAAGAATAAAAATGTTTTCCAAAACATTTCTGTCTCTATACACAGTTTGCACTCGTTTAATGGCTTATGATTCTTGCCAATAGTCCAGAAAAAAAAGGCTTCTAACTGTGCTTCCCATAATTCAGGCTGGTTATAAACACAGGGAAGATAATAAGCATCAGCTGTATTTTCAAATATTTTCTGTTTGATTGTGAGCATGTATTCTGTTCTGGGTTTTGCAGTCAACAGAACTCAAGATTAATTGCAGCTGAGCTGCAATTTCTATTACTTCATTGGTCCAAATAGAACCTTCTTTGACTCTTAAATGCTAGGTTTTGTTATTTTGTGAATGTAAAATATATATATATCACTGCGGTATGATAAATAATGATTCCTGTGCAATGTCACTCTTTTAAAACTACCCTTCATGTTAAAATCACAGATTTGATCTTCATGGAGACTTTCGTTCTGGCATCAGCATCAGCCAGTATATATCACTAATACATGAAGTATACAGACGGTGAGAGATGTCCATAGTATGTTATTATGTAGGAGAATGGAAATGGCTGAACAGGAACCTTTTGCTGGGACTCAATAAAAACAGGAGGGGGTTTGGAAGAAGGGGCAAGTAGCCCAGGAAGAGCACAGGGTTCTCGTTAGGTCACACAGAGAGGAAAATTAGAAAGGTAAATGCCCTTCGAGAGCTCAATCTGACCACTGTTGTAAGAAGTAATAAAACATTTTTCTTTGAATACACTGATAACAAAAACGGAGCCAAGGAGGATCTCTGTCTTTTACTGGATGGGAGGTGGGGAAAATTGCCACCAAGGATAAGGAGAAGGCTTAATGGCGTTAAATGCCTCCTTTGCCTCATCTTTAACAGTCAGACCACTTGTCCCCTGAGTTGGAAGGCAGGGATAGAGAGCAGAATAAACCCCTGCACAATCCAGGAGGAAGCATTTAGTAACTTGCTACACCACCTGGGCACTCACAAGTCTGTGGGGCCACATGGGATCCAACTGAGAGTACCGAAGAAGCTGGCAGAAGAGCTTGCCAAGCCATGCTCCATCATTTGTCTGCAGTCCTGATTAACAGAGTAGGTCCCGGATGACTGGAGGCTTACCAGTATGATTCCCATCCACAGGAAGGCTGAGAAGGAGGATCTGGGGAACTACAGCTCTGTCAACCTGACCTCAGAACTGGAGAAGATTATGGAGTGATTAATCTGATTTGTGCTCACCAGGCACTTAGAAGACAACTAGGGGATCAGGCTGCATCAGCATGGGTTGATAAGAGCAGGTCCTGCTTGACAAACCTGATCTCCTATGACCAGATGACCCACCTAGAGCAGGAGGGAAAGCCTATGGCTGTTATCCACTTGAATTTAGTATGCCTTTGACACTTTGACTCCCTTAGCAAGTTTGCAGATGACACAAAGCTGTGTGCAAGTGTCGATCTGCTGGAGGGTAGGGAGGCTCTGCAAAGGGACCTAAACAGGCTGGACCGCTGGGCAGTGTCCAACGGCATGAGGTTTAACACGACCAAAGGCCGGGTCCTGCACTTGGGGCACAACAACCCTATGCAGAACTACAGACTGGGAGAAGCCTGGCTGGAAAACTACCAGGAGGAGAAGGACCTGGGGGTGTTGGTCGACAGCCAACTGAACATGAGCCAGCAGTGTGCCCAGGTGGCCAAGAAGGCCAATGGCATCCTGGCTTGTATCAGAAATGGTGTGACCAGCAGGTCCAGGGAGGTGATTCTCTGTACTCAGCACTGGTGAGGCCGCTCCTTGAATACTGTGTGCAGTTCTGGGCCCCTCACCACAAGAAGGATGTTGAGACTCTGGAGCAAGTCCAGAGAAGAGCCACGAGGCTGGTGAAGGGGTTGGAAAACAGACCCTACGAGGAGCGGCTGAGAGAGCTGGGGTTGTTTAGCCTGGAGAAGAAGAGGCTGAGAGGAGACCTCATTACTCTCTCCAACTACCTGAAGGGAGGTTGTAGAGAGGAGGGAGCTGGGCTCTTCTCCCAAGTGACAGGGGACAGGACAAGAGGGAATGGCCTCAAGCTCTGCCAGGGTAGGTTTAGGCTGGAGATTAGGAGGAGATTTTTCACACAGAGGGTCATTGGGCATTGGAATAGGCTGCCCAGGGAGGTGGTTGATTCCCCTTCCCTGGAGGTGTTTAAGGCACAGGTGGATGAGGTCTTGAGGGACTTGGTTTAGTGTTTGATAGGAATGGTTGGACTCGATGATCCAATGGGTGCCTTCCAACCTGGTTGTTCTGTGGTTCTGTGGTTGGTTTAGTATATGCTTGACACGTTTATTCTTTGTTGAGTAAAACAGCAGAGCCAAGAGACTAGGGGTGAATGGAACTAAGTCCAGTTAGCAGCTGGTCACAAGTGGTGATCCCTAGGTTTCAGTATTGGGGGCCTGCCTTGTTTAACATCTTTATCAATTATTTGGATGAGGGAATTGAATGCTCCCTCAGTAAGTCTGCAGATGATATCGAATTGGGTGGGAGCATTGGTCTGCTTGAGGTTAGGAAGGCTCTGCAAAGTGACCTGGACAGGCTGGATCAGTGGGCCCAGGTAAATTTTATGAAGCTCAACAAGGCCAAGTGACTGGTCCTTTATTTGGGGCACAACAACCCTGTGCAATGCCGCAAGCTTGGGAAATTAATGGCTCGAAAGCTGCCTGGCAGAAAAAGACCTGAGTGTTGTTTGACAACTGACTGAATATGAGTTAGCAGTGTGCCCAAGAAGACCAACAGCATTCTGGCTTGTATCAAGAATAGTTTAATCAGCAGGACTTGGGAGGCGATGGTCCCCCTGTAGTTGGCCCTGGTGAGACCACACTTTGAATATTGTCCTCAGTTTTGGACCTCTCACTGTGAGAAAGATACTGAATTGTTTGAGAGTGTCCAGAGAAGGGCAACAGTCATCTTCCAGTGTAGCAACTATTTTAATAGAGTGAAACATGTTCGGTACAAACAGGAAGTGATAGTCTGTGGAGTTAAAGTAAAAATCCACTTAAAAAATGCTTGAATGAACACGATGTATGGATTCAGTTTTATCTTTAATACTGCCTTGAATTTCCTCCTAATTCTGTGATTTAAAACCATTACAGGTATTCAGTAACTTTAAGAATTTGACTGAGACAACTGTCATTCTTCCTGCTGCAGAGTAATGGAATAGAAGGTGTATGGTTTTAAAACACTTTGATCACTCAACTACTTAGAAGATAGAAAGATGAGATTATTATATCTAACTAAGTACTGCCAGATACTTGTATTTTCTTAGGTTTATATCATATCAATTTGGGGGTTTTAAGTGCTAAAGGCTTTAGGAGAGAGACCTGTTTTTAACAGCTCTATGAATTACTGCAGTTTGAGTGCTCTGAAACAGAGCTTACTGGCACGGCATTTTTCTAGCTAGAAGTTGTTTATTTTAATGAAGACACTTATCAGGGACACCTGGGTAGCCTGCTCACACTGAATGTATTTCATGTACTTGATTCCCTAATATGAATTCAACCAACAAATGTAAACGGTGACAATGCAAATAAAAATACTGTGATCTATAGGTGATTTACTTAAAATCTGTGGCATATGTTTCTTGGACATTGTTTATTAAGATCACACATAAGTAACATTTACAGTGTGTTACTTGGTTAAAGGAGAGGATTGTTCTACGTATTTATTCAGTGGTCAAGTTCGTTCTTTTTTTGAAGTTGGCATAGAAGAAAAAGCCTGATTGCGAATGATACTGGTACTGTGAAGTAATGCTCTATTCTTTCAGAATGCCTTAGCTTTTTTTAATGCACTTAAATGAGAATTTAATTTTAATACTTCACAGAACTGACAGATTACTTTTATGATACATTCTAAGTTCTACAGAAAGTTACTAGCTGAGATAGTGATATAAAACCCAAGCATCTTCATTTCCTCTGGTTTCACAGAATACTAACTAAATAAAGTCAGATTAAAAAAAATATTGTTTGATCTGCTGTGACAGAACTAGTTATTGTAGATTTCTTAATATCTGTCATTTTTAACATTGCCTGCGATCTAGTAACAATTAACAGTTGCATGTCCTGGTGAAAATATTGCATTAGTTTTATAGCATCATAAATAGTACAAATGGCTTATGAAATGCTGCTCTGCCTGAGTAAGGTTGTTGGGTTTTTTTCCTTTTGCTAAATCAAATAAGTATTTAAATCCAGGTTACCACCACATAAATGTTTATTACAAAGCATGTTACACATCAGTGTTTTCAGGTCTGTGCATGTTATCGTTGCTGTAATCTCTTTTGTCCTCGTCATTTTCTTTGAAAAACTGTGCCAAACTGTAGCCTGTATTTCCAGGGCTGGACAGATGAGGTTGACGTGTTCAGAAAGAAGCTTTTCATCTCTGATGATGTAGTTTTACAAGAAACACTGTTATTCTTGTGCTGCAGAGGGGTATGGCACCTACTGTCTCTGTGTCTCGGAAACTTAGCAGTTTGAGGGGAAAGTAAAGAAGTATACCCTGCAAATGTAGGATGCTAACATTTAGGATTATTGGAGGCCTCTTATCATCTGTGCAGTGTGCACATGAGTCTCACTGCTTTGCATTTCCTTCCCCCTTGTAAAAGCAGCTGAGCTGATTTAACAGCTTCAGACTACTGAAGAGGGAGGGAAAATCCTGTTTCTTAAACCCAGGTTCCATACTATGCAGTCCTGTTCCTTCATTTGCATTGACTTTGGTACTTTATTGACCTTCAGACTGATTTATTTTAACTCAGATTGGGAAGAAAAGTGAACAAAGCACTTGCACCCTAGTCTCTGCTTTTTTATCGATAGGCATGTTTCTTTTTTAAAATACACGTTATTTAGAAACCTGTAAGGGTTAAAGAAGCATTACCTTGTTAAAGAGAAATTGTAAGTGAGCATGGTTTGAATTTATTCAGATGGGAATTTTAATACTGTCTTTAGAAGAAAATATTTCTCTGTATGGTGTGTTAGTCTAGAATTCAAGGTAATAAGCTGGTGTGGGATGCTTAGAAAATAAGAGACATTCACTTCTAAGGGCTACTAGTGACTTTGTTTAACACATGAATGCAGCCTGGGGTTGGACTGGTAACTGTAGGAGCATGTCTGATAAATAACTGTGGTTGCTACCTCAGTTCCTACCTAAATAGCTCCTAGTCATTGTTCAGTTTTTCTTTTTGCCTTAAATAACAAACAAGCAGGCTGGCTGGATGGAGAAAGTGCCTGCGCAACGTGACATTAACTATTGGGGTGAGAGGAAAAAGCCTTAAATCTTCTCAAAGCTGCTGTCCTTGTCTGTTTTAGCGTCCATGTGGTAGGACTGATCAGCAGCTATATGTCAATGAAGGATTTGAAGATATATGTTCTGTTCCAGAAAATATCTGGACTACCAGGCTCCCCTTACCCCCTCCAATTTCCCATTTTTGGTCTCCTGTTTGTTTTCCTATTTTGCCTCCTGCATCTGATTGCTGAATTTGCCCAAGAGAAGGAGCTTTTTTGAAGAATGCCATATCAGATGAAAAGGATTTAGCTACTCTTTTTTTTTTTTTTTTTCCTAGAACTGTGCTCACTCTTCATAGTAACAATCCTAGGACCTTCGGTTCCTGTGCATGCTTTATTTCCTTGATTTGTTGGCTCTTCTTGTGATCCAGTGGCCCAAAAAAGAAACAAATACCACTGCTCTAATTCTAAGTTTTCTTGTAAAGAATGGGAACTGCTCGAGTTGAGTTCACTGGCTTTGCTGAGATGATGCCAATTTCAGGATTTGCTTCATCTGTCTCAGAAGATTCTCTGTTCCTTCTGTATCAGCTAGTATGGAATTTCTCAGTGGTGTATCACTCCACACTTGCCACATTTAGGTTTTGGAGATGCTGGGTGGCACTTGTGTGTAGTTTTATTTTGCCCTTCTGACTATTAATAAGGATCTTTCTTATGAGGAAAGTAGGGCTTCCATACCTCACCAAGTGGAATAGATTCTGATTTAGTATTTCTACAGATTGAACTTTCCCCTGCAATTGTCTGGGGCTATGAGACCTTACGGAATCTTGTTTCTTTCATGGTTGGATGGAGTCTATCTAGCAGCAATTCTTGTCATGTGTTAGTAGGAGGTTAATTGGGCTTCTTTTGCATGTGGGAATGGTTGAACTTACTGAAGAATTCCCAACAGAGTTTAGAGGTTTTAGGGACTACAGTGGAGCAACACTTATTTTTTTTTAATGCAATATGTCTTGTTATTTATTCATGTAAATTATGATCTTGGTAGCTGTCACTCTTCTTAAGTGACATGAGGAGGACAAACTTCTCTATAGTTAATTCTTCTCATGCTATTCTTTAAAGATGAAGTGTTTCTTCAAGTATTCTTCCAAAGATGAGTTCCACCTAAAACAGGGTGTTAGCTTTTGCCAAAGAAGTATGGGTTTTTCAGAGCATGAAAAAGAAGGTATTTTTTTACATCATAGACCCACAGAGGAAAATTTTCAGTGATAACAGGACCAGATTCTTAAGGGTGGCCTGATGCTTT
Source organism: Coccyzus lansbergi (assembly GCA_033558105.1). Taxonomy (NCBI): domain Eukaryota; kingdom Metazoa; phylum Chordata; class Aves; order Cuculiformes; family Coccyzidae; genus Coccyzus; species Coccyzus lansbergi. Next base: position 818,550 of record JAUMJK010000197.1, read on the forward strand.
TTGCACTGATGTATCTGTAGGGAGTACCCATTCCCACACACTAACTCGAGAGGAATAATGGCTGCAATAAAGGTCTACTGTAATACTGTCAAAGTGGACAACGTTTCAATTGTAAATATACACTCTAAGGCAGTAAATATGTTGGTTACCTTGTTGAGTAGTATCTCCATCTGTAGTATTTTTTTCAACAGCCAGTGGGACCTCCATTCACATTTTAAGTAAGTGATATGCTGTGCTGTGTCCATCTTGACAGAGGTGGTCCTGCAGTTTGAGGAGGTTCCGCTTTCAACAATTGCCTATTATGGGCTCCTGGAGCCTCTCAAATATGATTTTAAAATTTACAAAAACCAAACACAACAAAATAAAACAAAAAAAAGACAAAAAGACCCCCTGTGTTTCATGAACACTGCCCTTTTTTAGGGCTATTCATTTGTTTGAGTAGTGAAGGCTACATATACATTCACTTCTTTTCTCTCCAGTCTCCCACTTGTCTGAAACTGCATCTGTTTAGGCCCAAAAGGGAACAAAAAAGTGTCTTTGCAATGTTTCTTTTGTATGTGTTCTGATAATGCAGACTGGTAAAAACTGTTAAACCTGGGCAATTTTCCTTTCACATCTAGCATGATGTAGATGGACATGCATTCCCTCTTTGCTTTTTTTGACTTGCTTGTGGCCATTGAGTGATTTACTTGTTGTATTTTGATGTGATGCCATAGCCATAGTGTGGCAGCCATTGTAACAGCCTGTTAAAGAGGAGCAGTTTTGTGTAGCATAATGTAGAGTTCCTCTATTATAGAGATGTAAATTGTCATTTGCATTTGGTTTGTTGGCTAACCCAGAAGAGTGTTCTGAGGTCAAGTGGTTTGCTTTGGTTCTTACAGCAGTGGAGTTTCCTTTATTCATCCGAAATGTTCTTGAAAAAACAAATGACATTTCATGTATTGGGACTTAAGGAAAGAGTGTGTAAAATCAAGCAAGCTCTGTTCTAGGCCTTTCTTTGGTAAGCCTGATGTCTAGACAGGTCCATGTTGGATCCTGTAGCAATTCTGTGGCCCCTTAGATCTTGAAAAATTATGAAAAGTGATTTTTTTCCCTTTCAGTTGATACTATGTTGATACTTTATTTCAGTGTGGAAGTCCACTCCTCAACAACTTTTAACCACTCAGAGTGATCAAAGCCCAACTCAAAGATCAGTTATTACTGTAGGTCTTGTAACTTTCAGCATACTGAAGATGTGTTATGGTAACAAGGGATATGTATATATAAGAAGCAGAAGAAAATTTTTTAACTTCTAAAATTAGAAAATTGCTTTTTTAGTAAATTTTCTTGCAAACTTTTTGTGCTTGCTAGTTACATTATATGTAAGTAACAAATTTTTATACTAATGTCCTTTACCAAACTAGAGACAATGAACCAGTTTATCTTGCTATTAGCAGGCAGCTGGTTTTACATAATTTTTATCACATGAATTGTATTGGTATTTTGGGAACTTGAAGATAAATTTTCAGTTACAAGACAGCAAAGTAAAGAAAAAGGCCTATAGGAGAAATGGTTGTTAAATTTGTGCAGTATTTAGATTTATGTTTATGTACAGCAAGCTAAAGTTCACTCAGTGCTCTTATTAAAATCAACGGGACATTATAACTATCCTCAAAGTTTAATTTGCTGTATAACTTTGACTTTTGATAGATGTATTTTTGCAAAATCTCTTAAAAGTAGGTTATGGCAGATATATTGTGTGCTTTCATCAGTCTTTAGCTTCGACGTTCATTGTTGGCAACACATTGCAGTTTCATGTCTGACTGTGATTGCTCTTAAAATGGCATAAGCCTTATTTGAATAATGTCGCTTGTGGTAACAAAGATTTAAAAGAATTCCGATTTCATGATTTTCTGTGGCATTTGGAAAAAAAAAGATGAAAGATTACTTAGTTAATAAAGCACATCTCAAGAATGCTGAAAGGTTCAAAGGTTTTAAAAAATGTGTTGAGTGGTGAGGTGGGTTTTTTTCAGCTTTAGAATGTTATGACATGATTTACTGTGTTTCAGCATTCATACCTAGAAATTATAGTCTTTCTAATTTGACTGTAGTGTGTGGAAAACATAGGATATGTATAAACTGTATGAATTTCTCTGTGTTCTGAGGACATTTTATTTCCCTAATTAGTTGTTAATGGATGAAGATTTATACAACAGGGTGATTTAATTGTCTATGGTAAATAGAGACTAAGGCTCTGTAGCTAATAAGAAAGAAGTGCAATAGTACAGGTACAGTGGTATATGTTACAAAGCATGTGAATGTGCTGAACATGTACAATATATTTGTATCTGTTAAAAACGTGAGCTCTATCCTAGCAGCCCTCCTGAACTGATCCTTTGGAGGGTATCAGCCTCATTTTCTTGGCACTACATTTCTGGGAGTGTTCGTTAACATATCCACAGCTTATGTTTAGCTGGGTGAATAAATCGTGAATGAGGTCACTGTGCCTTTCAAGTGACCTTACATGGACCCTTGCTCAAGTCCATCATGGTTTATTAATTTAGGTATTGACTGGGAGAGACTGTATCATCATGCCCTGAAGCAACATAGCTGTTTTCTGTATACTGCATTTAAGCTAATAAATTCTGCTAGACCTGAGCTGGGTCTTAATATCGTTGCAGACACGTAGACAACCTGCATAAAAAGCTCACAAATTTGCAAATTTGACTTTTTATGTCAAAGTCACTCATCCTGTTCCCGCCTCAGTTTCATGTCTTCGTCTGCCTGCTGCAGTATTCTGGAAAAATGAGAAGATGGTTGTGCAGCTCAGGGCATGCTAAACAGGTTGTTTAACCAGAAGGGGTTTGTGAGGGAAGGAAGGTCGGGCTCAAACTACTGTTTGCTTCCACCCTCAAGGAAGGGGTGGGGGTACATTTCTGCAGCTAACTGTGCTGAAGATTATTTGCAGGACCTGGACAATGCTGCATTCAGCCTGGAAGTCATGTATTGTCATGTTAAGACATAGGTTTGATTTAGTTGGGCAAACAGGAATAGTGGTCTAAAGAATCTATGGAATGAGTCACGGCTCTGTTTAATTCTGCTGACCTGTGTGTGTGTGTTGTTTTACATTTTGGCATACCCTGTCTTGTCAAAGAAATTCTTTATCCTAGTGGTATTTAATGTAGACAGATACTTAATGTTTTGGGGGTTTTTTAACCTATAGAGAAAAGGAATTCTGGTTCTTCCTTTTAACAAAAGGATCCTGTTCACTGTTTGTTTCACTGCTCATAAAACTCTCTTTTGTAGATGTGGATTATAAATTATTCTACTTCTGTGGACATCTCGAATATAGTGGTGGACATATGCTTTGACCATTTAATGTATATGCAAGCATATCATTGCTTTTGAACTCAGAGCAAGAAAACTGGGCAGTATCTATAAGGCTCTGTTCTTACCCTAATTTTATCATCATTTTATATTTGGATACCAAAGAAAGAAAATTGAGCTCATGCTAAACCTTCTGAAATGAGAGAGCACAGGTTAGCTGTTGGAACAAAATTTGAGTCAAGCCTTTTCGCACCTTAAGAAGGTTCATTCAGCTCTGAGTGTTTCACACACAAGTGCTATGAGTGTAAGTACTTTTATAGTCTTTGTTCTGTCAAGCAGGAGGAGCAATGTATTATCCCAGCTGGTTATTGCAAGGCTTGCAGATCAAGGCCAGTCCCTTGCAATGCACACAGGAAAGGAAATTGTGTTGTATTACTGTGTGGTTCATGCCATTGGCATCACCTGGACTTTTGGAGGCAATGGGAAACTCCCTCAGAAATTAGTTAAAAACAATGCAGAGGTACTGTTTCTAAGTCTGTATGTCCTGCTCTCTTAAATAATTTTCACAGACTGATTAATTCAGATTTGCAAAATATGAATTTTAGGTATTTTCCATTCCTTGTTCATCACCAGAAAATAAAGAGAGGAAATGAAATACTATCTTCTTACTGCTTGAGTGAGATTAAAGTAGTAAACTCTTCATATCTTTGTTGGTGAGGAGGAATTAGCTTTTGAATAGCTTAAGTGTATGAATATTATGAAAGAAAATATTTGTCAGATGACCTTTAGTTGCAAAAGGATTCAAACCTTCATATGCAAAGTTGTCATTGGACAAGTTCTTCATGAGAATACATTTCTTGTCAATTTTGACTAGTTTACAGAGAGAAGCATAGATGACTGTGTAAAATGTTGCAGTATTTTCAGCCTGTTCTACAGTCCAAGACAAGTTAAGCCAGTTAAACTGTATTCTTAAAGCTGTGACTTGAATTGCTAGAAACAAGTCTGAGCTTGGTTGTGCTGGTTTAATCACTAACATTTGAATTTTATGGAATGAAAGGGGTGATATATTTCAAGGGCATTGGTTTCAGAGGCTTGGAGGAGTATTGCAACTGCACAAGCAGAAAAGGGCTTTATAAAGCAATGTGACTTAAATAAACAGGATTTTTAAGTATTTTATGTGGCAGTAGCAAATCTAGTTAAATTTTGTTGGTTCTTGGCATGAAATCCTGAAAGTGTTGGTAAAGAATGCATTCTGTAATGTTATTTTTTTTTATTACTCAACTAAGACCCGCATGCCTGTTTTGCAAGACACATTTCAAATTAACAAAAAAAGAAAAAATTGCTATGACTTTGGTAATAATTGCAAAGAGAAGCGTGTGCAGAAGTGGAACAAACCAAAACTAACCTTTTGTTACCCTGGATTACCACTACTTGGAAAGAGTTTTCTGGTTCCTGACGTGCTGTCACTGAAATAGAAAACAAGTTTTATTAAGATAACCATTCTCCACCATTCAGACATCACTCTGCTACAGGATTTCCTAGTTGGGCAGAATTGATCTCACCCATATCTGTTACCAAGAGTGCTTCTCCACGGAGATGCTGTTTGTGCTGGAGTTCAGTTTGCTGTGGAGGGAGCCGTCAGTACTTAGGTTGTCTCAATAGGACAGCATATAATGCAGCTTGCGCTCTTTTACTTAACTGAGAAAAACTGTAAAGTAACCTCTACTGCATACCACAGCTGTCACAATTAAAATGTTGTCACTCACTGAGCTATGTGACATTGTAGGATTTATTTCATCGGAGTAGACTTGTATTTTAGATGCTGCTTTTTCCTGAGCTGTCTAGACTTGTTATGGGCAAAATAGGCTGTTGCCTTTCTGGCATTAGTGAGGAACTTGTTTGGTGTTGGTTGTGCAGAGCCTATCAGTTCAAAACCAGATAAACTTTGTTCAATGCAAATAAACAAGTAAATTTTGTATGAGAAGCATCTCAAGCAGTCAACTCACTCTTCTGAGTGCCTTTGGGCACTCTGTTCCTACCTGTTAGTGTTCAACAGCAGCAGTATAACGTGTTATTTAATCCTTCCTAGACTAGGAGTTAGGGACAGTTTGTCTGGACTAGTTGAATTTGTTATGAATAGATTTTCCTTCTGTCTTTCAAAATCCAGATTTTTTCCTGTAAAGTTGAGTTTCTTTGATAATACCAGAAGGAAAATTTCCCTGTCGCTATGTTCAGATAGAGGCTAAGCCACAGATGAAAAGACATTTCAAACAAAAATAAAGCTGCAAGTATTAGAATCATTAGCAACAGAGGTAACTTTTAATTTTTCAGTATGAAGTAACGTTATTTTCTTGAAATGCTCCATTGCCTTTGAGGGCACTTACTTGATGTAATATATGACATTTTAGTACATGAGTACTAAGAACTCATTTAAAGGACTGCAAAATCTAACCTTTAGTTAACCTAAGTGAATTTTGGCCAAAATCTTAGAAAGCTGTCAATGTTTGGTGGAAAAATTTTCTGAATTTAAGATGGGTAATGATGCGTCTTCTGAGATGTTACACATTGCCTATGTTGCTCTGGCCAGAGGCTGAGGGCAAAACATATACACACACAAATATGTGCATGCATATATGCACACCCTTGCAGAAAAGGATCCCCAGAAACAGACAAACAAAACAAAAATGTGTGAGTAACCTTTAAAAAGGAGACACTGCAAATTATATAAACTGAACTACTTGCTGATTCTAGCTTTTAAAGCTTTTTGCTGGATTTCAAAGCAGTAAACACACAGCTCTGTTATAATTTTTTGGATCAAACAAAGGACATGTGGCTTGCATGAGGAAACTGTTTAAATGCATTCTAATTATATCATACAATTATCTGTGAGTGCAGGGTAGTGGATTCAGCTCTGAATGGCTAGTTAGGTGTGGAGGAGAGAATGGTCTTCCGCAGAATCTGGATCAAAGGGCGCTTAGCGCTGGATGTACCTTAATTATTTTAGGGTGGCATACTTTTTTTTGTCCTTAGGCAACTGTAATCATCATTAATCAGGTCAATGATATAAGACTGGCCAAACAGAAAGCTCTCAGTGGCTAAAAAAATGCAGCCACCTTTTGTATTCAGTTGCTGACTGCAGGTCCTGATCAAAGTAAGAGCTGTATTGCCACCTAGTGAGAAACTTGTAGCTATACATTTTGAGTTGGAGTTGCATAAACATAGGAAATTACAAAGAGAAATGGGATGTGACTTAGAAGTTCACTTTTCAATTTTAATTTCAGCTTCAGTAAAGTATATGCAAGTATAAAGCTACTGCAAGTTAGCATTTCTTGATAATACTGTGAAATCCCTGATTTCAGTACAGGATGGGGGATGATGTGATTGAGAGCAGTCCTGCAGAGAAGGGCTTGGGGGTGCTGGGCAACGAGAAGCTCGACATGAGTGGGCAATGTGTGCTCGCAGGCCAGAAGGTCAACTGTATCCTGGGCTGCATCAAAAGAAGCGTGGCCAGCAGGTCCAGGGAGGTGATCCTGCCCCTCTATTCCTTTCTTGTGAGACCTCATTTGGAGTACTGTGTCCAGTTCTGGAATCTTCAACATAAGAAGGATATGGAGCTGTTGGAACACCTCTACTATGAGGACAGGCTATAGAGAGCTAGGCTTGTTCAGCCTGGAGAAGAGAAGGCTCTGAAGAGATCTTATAGCGACCTTCCAGTACCTGAAGGGGGCCTACAAGAAAGCTGGGGAGGGTCTTTGTAAAAAGGCTTATAGTGATAGCACTAGGGACAATGGGTATAAACTGGAGAGGGGCAGATTTAGACTAGACATAAGGAAGAAATTCTTCATGATGAGGTTGGTGGGGCACTAGGACAGGTTGGCCAGGGTAGTCGTGGCTGCCCCATCCCTGGAGGTGTTCAAGACCAGGTTGGATGGGGACTTGAGCAGCCTAGTCTGATGGGAGGTTTCCCTGCCCATGACAGAGGGGTTGGAACTAGGTGAACTTTAAGGTCCATTCCAACCCAAACTATTCTGTGATCTGGTATTCTTAGTTTTTTTGACTTCTTGACTCTTTGGAAGGAGGACAGCAATGTTGCAGTTTTGATTTGACATGTTTTCAGACATTTTAAGCCAGTGCTGCTGCTTAGATGAGCAAGACTTCTATAATCCAGGCATTTGTTTATATTGCTATGCTGTCAACATGATTGTGCTCCTAAATGAGTGTGCATATACCCAGAACTAGCCAGAATTTGTCTGGTTGAAAAATAGCTCTAAAGGGAGAGGAAAAAAAGATTGTTTGCCGTCTAATCGATTCCTTGATTCCATTTATTGTTGGAATAGTTGCACTAGCATGAAGGAGAGACATGGTGCAGGAGGGGAGAATGAGTTGACAGAAGAGGGAACAGCTGCTGCTTTTAATGCGGCTGCTAGTTTTAAGTGTTTATCAGATAGTTTTCACTACAAGAATAAAGAATCTGTATGACTTTATGAAGTTATGACCTTCCAGTCATTTCAATGAATACAACCACTGGGACCTTACTGCTGGACATTTTGCTAGTTCAGTGCTCCAGCCAACATGAAGCATTTTATTAAATACATACCTTGCATCTAATTGTTTTCCTAATTTTTTGTTTTATTTTGTTAAAGAAGTTTCACAGCATATTCTGACAGTTCTGCTGCTGCATGTACACTTCCACTTCCTTCTGTTAAAGAATTCGTTGTATTACAAGGTGTTAAGCATTATGGTTTGTAGTGTAACAATACCTGGTCTATAGTATTTGGGAAGGTCTTGGGCTTCAGACTATTACACAGTGCTGGATAACAGGTGGGAACACGGGATTTAATACACGTATCAGTAGTGAACCCACTTTCATAATCTGATTGATCACATCTTGAGAATCAATGACTATTTTCCATTTCCTTTCATTAATTATTGAAAACAGAGCAGTGCTCCAGACTTCAGAGCAGAGGTTCCAGAAACTTTTCAGCAGTAACTCCATTTCTATTTGGAAGTCCAAACTTGTGACAGAGAGAACACTCCTTACTCCTTTTTAAGATTAACATGTGGAGTTTTTAACGCCAATTCTGATTATCAAAACTGTTTTGAAACTGCTACTTTGCAGGAGGTAAAACTACTGAGAGTGTTTCGAAATACAGATAGTACATCTAAAAAAAACTATTCCAGGAAGTGATGGTTTCACTTTTCTGTGTCTCCCCTCTTCTTTCTCTGTACCCCTGCCTCACTGAACGTGCTGTTGAGTATAAACTGAAAGGATGCAAGATATCTTAGAGGAGAGATATGGGCTTATCCAGTCTTTGTTCCTGCTTAACAAACATTAGATTGGGGTATTTTTTTTATTTTTCTCTTGGGTACTTTGTAAAAAAGTTTGTAGAAATTTAATTAAATTAATTAAATGAAGTTAAATGATTTGATTTTAATTATCTTTAGTTGACAGCTGTATGTGTTCTTTCAGACATTCTTAAGCATTTTTATTTGTTCAAATTGACTCATTTCCTAAAACACACCATCTTATTAATGAAGCATTCCTTATTTATATGCCAATAGAAATGAGGAAACGAGTAAAAGGAGGGGAGGTTTGCTTTCATGAACACAACCATACAAAACAGCTTATAATGTATGACAGATATGTGATTCTGGACAAGTCTCATGGATGTATCAGAAGTCGTGAGAGAAAAGGAAAGGAAAGTGGTTTTTCACACCCAATTTAATGTTCTTCATATCTGATGGAGTATAAACTCGGGAAGGAAAATTGCCTTTTAAGTCTCCCAAGACATCCTGCTCCAGCTAAAAAGCCATTAATGTGTTTATATTTATGTCCAAACACTGAGAAAGGATAGAGTAGAAAATGGAAGTTATTCACAATTTAGTGAGCATCTATAAAGTCTGATTCCACAAAGTGGTTTTATGATTCTGTGAGTCTATGAAATAGAGATTTCAACAGGTTGCTGCATGAGAGACTCAGAAGTCAATTCTGGTTGTTTAGTATTAACTGTAACTGCGTTTTGATCATGTCATTGTTTTGTTTCCCAATGCTATAGTAGCATTAAAACAAAAGGTACTGACTAGAGATTAATTATCTTGCATTGTGAATGTAATTGCTGATAACCATGGTGTTTTTATCAAGGGCCATTCACAAGCTGTATGTATTTGTTTCTTTTGGGTATATGTTTTAAGCATGTTTGTTAAGGTATGGATCGATTATACAGTAAAAGATTAGATAACGATGGAGACGCTTTGCAGGAGAGGGTGTTTACTTGTGCTTATGCTTGCGCTTTTGTGACATCCTGAGCCAGCTCTGAGTGCTGGATTTCGTAGTCTTATTTGCTTTCTCTTTCCTATTCCTTTTCTCACTTTTAAGCCAACTAGTGTACTAGAGATTGCTCGCTGAGCCATTTTACATGCTAAGGCAGCAGTGGGGGAGAAAAAAGAATGGTTTTACGGAGTTAACATTGAAATGGTTTGGTGTGACAGGCCCCACGCAGCTGCACAGTGGAACAGGAATGTGTGTGGGATGGAGGAAGAAATAGCCAGCAGTTAAGTCAGATTGGCTACCGCGCGGATTTAGCCACCCCAAAATGTGTGAGAGAGGAGGCAGGAAAGCCTTTACTACTTTTATTTTACTGCTTTTACTTTACTACTTGTTGAAGGAAGGAGTCATTAACTGGTCCACAGTATCTGTGTGATGAGGAGTTGGTCATATATCCCAGGAAGGCAGGCAATACAATTTTAATTAAGAGAAAGGGAAATACTCTTCATATAGAAGAAAAAAATAATTTAAAAAATCTTTGGGGCAGAAACGTCGCTGTGGTTCTGTAGTATACGAATTTCATTGCCAATGTCAATATACGATGTTCCCACCTCCAGCTGTTCATTCCTGTTGCAGGATGTTGGCTATGCTGAAGGCTTTTATGGTTTCTTGCTATTTTATTAGAATATTAAAGCCTAAAAATAATTTTCACAGAAAAGCAAGAATGAGCAAACAGAGAGGAGAAGGAAAACTTTTCAAGCAGAATTGCCTGGAAGTTCACCAGTGTGACCTTAAGTACAGTATGATTGGTTAAACTAGAGTTTGCTGTTGTTCAGAGTGTGTTGTGTGCTTGTTATGTGCTGTCTTGAGGAAGAGGTGCAATAGTTGCATGCTCAGCTTGGATGCATTCAGCTCCTCTGGAGCCTCTTGAAGCATGATGTCTAGTGCAGTTTTGTCTACCAGAAAATGGAGCAGACATGTATTAAATATAAGTGGCAAGGTTCTTTTTGTAATGAGAGACTGCAAGGGCAGCTTCCATAGGAAGAGTCTTGAGGCTGCCCTGTGCTGGATGCAGCTGGTTCCAGTTGGCTCCAGTGGATCACATCTGAACCCATCAGTCATGTGTGGTGCTTCTGTGAAAATATCTTTAAGGAAGGGTAGGAAATGCTATAGTGAGGTGTGGGAAGTGTAGAACAAAAAGGAGGAATACCAAGATCAGGGAAGTAGAAGATTTATCGCGTTAGAGCAGATATCCCCTGCAGCCCATGGAGGACCCATGCTGGAGGAGCAGAAAGGTGTGAGAAGGACGGAGCAGCAGAAAGGAACTCCTATATACTAAGCATGACCCCCACCCCTTGTACCACTTAGAGCTGAGAGGCAAAGGAGTCTGCAGTGAAGGAGTGAAATTGAACCCAGGAAAGGAGGGAAGAAATTTGTTGGTTTAATGTTTATCTATTTGAGTCCCTCTGTCCAAATCAATAAGTATTTATTTTAGTTGGCAATAAATTAACTTTTCCATCTTAGAACTTTTCTATTTGTTACAGAAGTCTGAAGTTTTATGCCACTTAAACAACTTCATCAACTCTCTAAATTATTAGCCATGGAAAATGGAAATTCGAATGTGTCTCCAGTTACTTAAAACAAACATCAAAGTTCTGTAAATGGACTGAAAGTCTGGAACATTTCTTGGTAATGTTAGTGTAATATCATGCCTCTTAAATGCTTTTGAAATTGCAATGTAAAGTATCAGACTGTGTGCTAAGCAAGTTACATGAAACACCACATCTTTCTCCTTATTTCTGGTTGTGTAACAGTATTTTTTGTGCAGTTGGCAGAGGAGCTTTTAAAGCTTGTGCTTTTAAACCTTAGTGTTCTATTTATTATCACTGTTTTCATTAACGTTTAAATTTGAAAGGAGTGCTGACAGAGAAGTCTTAAAGAATGGACTTGGACAGTCATTTCTTCAGCCATATCAAGAAGTGAAAACTTAATAGGTGATGTCTTCAAAAAAGATTCAAATAGAAAGTAAAGTAGTCCAGCAATTAAAAGATGACAGTTTGTTTTGAATTCTAAGACCTTGTATTGCCTTAGGATGTGTTCCTTTAGCTAAATTTTGTTTACTAGTGAAGACTGTTCTAAATATGAGTTGCATAACTGTCAGTAAATAGCGCGTGTCGCCTCTTGCTCCTTAAAGCTGACTTACTCCACTGGCAGATTCTAGAGTTGTCCCAAAACTCTAGTAGTCGGTAATATGAAAGGCTTATTTTGATACAGGATGTGCAGGATCTTTATTACTACACAACATGGCTAAAATTCTCAGCGAAGTTTTAGAAAACGTAACAGGAGGTAGCAAGTAGTTCATATGATGTTGTATTCATAATGATAAGTTACAGATAATGTGGTGGTTCACAAGATAGCAATGGGATTTTTCTTGGGAAATCATCAGTCACCTGTTTGCAGCCAAACATCTCCTTGGGTTTATGTTGTGTATCTGTAGGCACTTGGGATTTTAATGACCTCTTGAGGAATGTATGGGCATAAAATATAATGTAGTGTGGTAAAAGCATTTGAGAAAGGATTGACTAGGAAGTGATTATATAATTTTTTTAAAAGTGAAAACAATGACATATATATGCCATCTCTGCCTTTTCTCCTCGCTTCTCCTTCCTTTTTACTGGTCTTAAACATGACATAATTTGACATTTGGGTGACAGTCCAAATGGACTGCAGAATCAGTCACCCCTTTTCTGCCCGATGGCTTTGTCGAGTCAATGTAGCATTGAACCCATCTGTCTCTGTATACTTCTTTTTCTTCTTCCTTAATAGGTCTACAGTTAAACGACTCCTTGCTGTTTTTAAAATAGGACTTTGTTCTGCTGTTATCCCCAAGACCCTTTAGTTATATAAAACCTGTTTCTGTGAATTCTATTAATTTGTTTTCCTATGTGGAGATTTTATTTTCCACTTTCTGTTTCTCCTTCCTCTGCTGCTGGTGCTCACTTTGTGAGCAATTGTTTCTCATTCAAGTATTAAACAAAGGAATGAGGTAAATGCTAGCATAAGTTTTCTTCTTTACAGTTCTACATCCTTCAAAATGTAAATGAAGTCCACAAGAAATTAGAAAAATAAGGACCCAAAATAAACTATTTTGTATGCAGTTTTTACCCATAAATAAAGCAGAATTTTTCTGTTAGTTTCCTATTCAAATTTTGCTTTGCTTTCCATCTAAAATAGGTGCCAGATACCATGGTAAGATGTGGTTTCATTGAAGTCATTATACAGTAAGAGACAAAATAAAAGTGCTGTTTTTTTCTGGAGGTTGTAGTCATCACAGAATCACATAGTTTTCTGTTCTTGTACGCTATTGGTCAGTATGCCTACCAGTTATCTTGTTAGGAGGGGCTGGATGTGTACTTCAGGGAAAGACAAGGAGAACCTCAGTGCCTGGAACAGAGATGGTAATCATTTAGTGTCTAATCAATGCCTAAATATGAGGGGATGGAACGTTACAATATTGTTTTGCTAGTTTATCTGCATGATGATAAATATGGTTGGACTTGATGATCCGATGGGTCTCTTCCAACCTGGTGATTCTATGATGGTGTAAAAACTGATATGCAGGTATCTTCAATAGTGAAAGATTCACTGCTGTTTTCCTACTTGATAGAATTTAATCTCTGTGTAAGGGACATATTTGACAGTTATTTGCTTCTTTTTGCTGTTATGTTTGCACTTCCTAAGATTACCTTGTTTAATAGTTTCTAAGGGGTTGCTCTGTTCGTTTTGCTTTTAGATTGTATTTGCAAGGAATCACATAATCAAAGTGTAATACGAAAGCTCTGGTAAAGAAAAACTGCACTTTAAATCTGAAATGTTTTCTTGGTTTAAAAATCAGTATTTTTTCAAATGTTTAGATTACTAAAAGGTGAAAAGTCTAGCATGAATCTGAGGACTCATCTGTGATCAGAAAAAGTAATAGCGTTGTCTGGTCAGAAATAAAATATCTCAAACTTTGGGAGATGTCACAGTGGCTTCTGCTCTTTCTTTATTTACAACTGTTTCTGCTTTTCTCCCTCTTCTTTAGGACAGAGATACAATCTAATTTATGCTGATTAAAATTTATACCAGCATCATTTCTTGCCCAGGCAGTATAGAGTCACAAGCAACCTGCTCTAGTTAACGTAGCTTTTAGCAGAGGGATTGTACTAGAGACCTCCAAGTTTTAATAGTTCTGTGGTGTGTTGAAAGAGGCTGTCCTGTGTGTTTGGTGATAATTTCACAGTGATGTTGAATATTTGCAATGGAAATATTAGTGTGGTTTGCTTATGTGCCTTGAAAGAAATTATTACTCTGCAGTTCTTCATATTATGACTAAGGAGATCTTTTTTCAATAGGTCAAATGAAGAAAGCTTATTAAGTTCTGTGTGTTTACATTTTGAGATTTGTGAGAGATTTTTATCTGAATTTCACTCTTAAGTTTGGAAGGAGAATAAATATAATCTCATCAGTATTCTTTATAAAGATTTGATAGAGATGTAATAAAAATATCAGATATGTACAGCTTTCCAAACATTATATTCAAATTAGTTTCTTTTTTTTTATTGAACAGCTTGAATTTATAACTAATATCCTACCTTATTATCTTCCATAGATCTGAAGAGAGAAGCCAGTATTTGTCACATGCTGAAGCATCCTCATATTGTTGAACTATTGGAGACATACAGCTCAGATGGAATGCTTTATATGGTCTTCGAGTTGTAAGTTTCTCTCTGATTTTACCTTTCTTACCATTTGCTAAAAAAAAAAAAAAATCTTAAAAGTATGTCTGCTTTCATCTGCTTGTTTTGTAGCTCAGAAGCCTTGAGTACTACGAAAATACTTACATCTGGCAAGTACAGGTTGTTCCAAATAAAAATAAGTGTCACACTGGCTAAGTGGCTAACATCAGACTGATTCTTTGTAAGGTGCTTTCTAAGAGCAGACATGCTGTTCTTTGGTTGCTGCTGTGTCCCTAATGGCTTCCTGAGAATGAGTTAAAAGTCTGCTGATAGTCTGCTGGTGGTATTCTATTCCAGTAGTGAAGTTTTGGTTTTTTCCAGACTATTGTTTCTTTAGTACTGCTTTTCATTTACTGGATAAGAAAGTGAAGCTTATGGGATTATTTAAGTGTTCTTGTAAATAGATTATACCTGTTCACATCATATGAAAAAAGGCAGTTGTCTAAAAGAGATGTTTCGGAAGCTTGAATGTAGAAGTTCATTTACCAGTGGCATATGGAAGGATGAGCAAAACATGGCTTTTTAACAGTGTTCAGGTATTTTTGATCTACAACAAGAAACAAAATGAGGAGCAGCCGCTAAATTGCAACATACTTTGTTTGAGGGAAAATAATTAATCCTTTTTGAGTTAGGTTTTAGCTAACTGCAAGGGATGAAAACTTATGCAGAATGCTAATTTGTGCATCTGTATTCGCTGTTCCTTCTCATGTCTGTAGCTACCAGCTCTTCCTTTCATGCTCCCCAAATATACATTCCTAGTATATCTGGGCATATGTGTTCATAATTCTAGGTTGAATTGGGACATTCACTAGAGACAAGAATTTAACTTGACATATGTGAGAATTATTTTTAAGTGCATGTTAATAGAGAAAATGTTAGGTGGTAGCAGAGAAAATGTAAAGCTGAAAATTGTTTCTTGAAAGTCTTCTGGGATTTTTTTAGGTGAGCTTTATAACTTATAACTTTATAACTTATGGTTGTGTGAAATAATTTCTTTATGCTTTCCTTTCTCTAAGTTTTGATTCAATACTGGCTTCGATTTCATTTTGTAAATCCCAAAGCATGGACCAAGGGACTTTAATTATCCTATTACGAAATAATTATGTATACCTTGGGGAGACATACTGTGATAATTAGCAAGATTTTGAAATGGGAAAACGTGTTTGCTTCTATTTTTATCATGGCGGTAGCTCAGAAATATGAGACAAAAGCAGCAATTATTTTTTAATGACAAGCTTATTGTTTATGTTTGTGTACATAAAAAGTAAGTGTGAACAATTAGGATTACTGCACAAATACTATACTAGACTGTAGGTGAAATGAAAGAAGGAAATAGGCTAAGTTATTCAAAGGATAATAATTCCTTACCACTTTGTATGTCCTTGTCTCCCTTATGCACTACAAAGCACCAACATCTTGTAACAGTGATAGAAAATGAGACATAGGAATACCTGTGCTCAAAATCTATCTGGGACTGGGAGAGGTGTGGGTTCAGCCGGAGAGGATGCTGTGATTCAACAGAAAACTAACATTTACTATGATGTGAGACTGTGTTGTCTGAATTTGATTTGGGTTAGTGGCATACTATGTAATTGTGACCAGAATAGGAAACTTGTAGTTAGTAGAAAAGCATCTATATATGTTTAGGTAACTTAATTTCCCTCATATTGCTTTCTGCAGGTTATGCTATTGCTATAACAAACTTAGCTGCTTTGTAACAAAGTTCTTTCTACAGTAATAAAATGTATTTTATTAGAATCTAGCTGTTCTGAAATGCCAGAAAAGGGAAAGACATACAACATAGATCTGCAGAGGGGCTAAGAAGCCCAGCTGGCGATGGGCTTTATTTGTGGACTGGCAGGTGCTTTTCGTGAAAATTAATTCAGGTCCATCACAGGAAATGAATAGAATAACCAAACCTAAACCTTTGTGCCATCAGTTGCTCATACATAATATGTAGGTCCACCACTGTTTCATAAGCTGTGAGCTACCATTTAGCAGCTGCTAAAATGACGCTGACTACCTTGCTGAATCTATCATTATGAAAAAGTACAAGTTAAATAAGCAAACATAGCATGTATCACATAACAAGAGATTGTACCACTGGAAAAAACACAATATGTGCCCAGTTTTGATTTTTTTTTTAAATAAATGTTTTAAAAACCATCAAAATTCGTAGAAACACTGATGAACAGTAGCGGTCAGGTTTCATACCAAAGTATTAGCCATGGTTTTAGCCATTATTTGTCCACAAATTCGAGCACTTTAGCATAGGGCCATCAAGTCATGTTACCACTAGGTTGCCATTAGTCATTAGGTTCTGCTATAAAAAACTGCATCGAAGCAGTTGGTCAATAGATGTAGTGCATGTGTAAAGTAAGAAGCAGACCTTATTGTTTTAAAAGTACTTAGATGTTATTACATTATAAATGAGAGAGTATGTGCCTGTGCCAACTGATTTCTCACACACTCCCCAGCTGCTGCCTAGAAAGGCAATGGACTCTTTCCACTGATGAAAGAGATCCCTTGGAGGCTCTAGAGAGCACCTTTGTCTGCAATAAATCCAACTCTAGTCTTTATCATCCAGTCACATTTTTCTTTCCTATTCTATGGTGTTATTTGCTGGTTGCTCTATATCAAGTTATCAATCATTAGACTTGAGCTGTGAGTTTTTACATAATACAAGCATGTAGTCAATAGAAGTGCCTCAAACAGATGTATTTTACAGTGTCAAAACAGAAGAAAACAATCTTCTTTTTAAGCGTGTGCCTTTTTGTGCCTAAAGAACAAAGTAATATGCAAAACTCTTCTGCTATTTAAAAATTCCATTTATGAAATGGGATGCAATCTGTTTTCTTTTGTGTTTTTTCAATAATATGCTATTCTAGACTGCACTGTCCATGTCACATGACAATTGCTTGGTAGTTTATGCATGTTGTGGGGGAGAGACATTGGTTTTACATAGTGTTGTTTTCCGTTTGATATACAATGATCACTTGCTCTTATGTTCTACTGCTTCTTGCATTATTTTCCAATGACTGTTGATCTTTGTCAATGAGAATACTTTGAGAGAGGTCTGCAGCTACATGTAGTGTTTCTAAAACAGAGCAAAGTGTCTGAAGCCCACATTTTAGAATTAGAGTATATTGTATGTAGTTTATTCTCAGTGTAATTAAACTATATAGGCTCTGAGTACTTAGATTCATGCTGAAGAACTCAGATGTGTTAGTAGTCAGTGAATTGCAGGTACCTTAATATCTAGTCATTTGCAGAATATTGTCTCACTCCTAATGTCTCTCTTGGGACATTAGAAGAAATAAACTTATTTAGATTTACCAGTTAGGCTGTGTATATGCGTGTGTATACACATATATAGTTATATACATATAATTTTGCAGTATAACCTAGCTAACAAAGAAGTGCTTTAGTTTAAAAATCTCAAATTTATAAAAACAGTACTTTAAAATGGCTGCAGTTGCTTAGATTTACATTAAGCATAAGCTGTTGAACATTTAAGTGATGGTGTATTCAATCATGTGGCTTTGTTGATGCACTAAGGAAAAAAAGGAAAGGGGGAAAAGAATGCTATTTATTTTCTGCAGTACCATACTGTGAAATAGCACAGCTTCTTAGTTTATGGGGAGAAAACTACTTTTCATTATTTACTTAATAATGTTAAGATTTTGGTTATGGTTTTATTTTGAAATGAGGTCTCACCTGTAGTCCTTCATCTTTTATATGGCTTCACTGTACTTCTTTCATACTTGCATAATACATTATCTAGGATAAAATTAAACTATCATACCCCAGCATTAAAATTTAGATCTCTTATGAAGTATATTGTCTATTCATCAGAGTCATTTTTAACCTCAGAATAGGTTTCTGCTTTAAATATGACTCAGGAGTAAACTTTCTGGGCAGGTTGCAACTTATCATCAGCTTTGTGCATTGCAGCACAATGGAAAGATTTTCTAGATGCACACTAGCACTGGTCAGAACTATGGAAAGAAACATTTATCTAGGCACAGTTCTAGTACGGACATGGAAGTATCAAGAGTAGAAAACGGAAAATTGGGGGACATAGTTCATACTGATGCCCAAAACAAATTGGATGTGGTTGTGTTTGTTACATTAACTCCCTGTTCAGA
Organism: Coccyzus lansbergi; assembly: GCA_033558105.1. Classification (NCBI taxonomy): domain Eukaryota; kingdom Metazoa; phylum Chordata; class Aves; order Cuculiformes; family Coccyzidae; genus Coccyzus; species Coccyzus lansbergi. Next base: position 837,047 of record JAUMJK010000197.1, read on the forward strand.
GTCCCATTTGGTTAATGTAGCTGCCATGAGTGCCCTCTGCTGGGATCGGGTGATTCTTTCTCACATGATAAGCATGCTGTAATTTTATCAACTTTTTTTGCATCTCCCTCTTACTCTTCAGCATGTATGTTTATTTTAGTGGATTTTAACTTAAGATCTTAGGGATTTTTATTTTGTTTTCACCTGCCTGATGCTGAGAATCCTTACAAAGCCTTGAGACTTCCTGAACTTCCATTTTATCAGTATCTGGAAAGTTTAATGCTCATGCGTCACATAAGCCTTTCCATTTCTGCAGTCATCTTTTAAGTGGTCACTGTTGCTGAGTGTTCAGTCTGTTAGTACGCCAAATTTTCTGGGGTTCCTTATAACTGAGTCTGACTCTTGGTTTTGCAGACTCACCTAGAAAAAAGTCTCATAAGACTTCCAGTTAAAATGCAACATCATTAGGGTGATATGAGCTCTATTTATAGATGAAGAAAAATCTACTCGTAAGATAAGATTTTTGCCTTGAAAAAAATATAAAGTCAGTTTAAAATACGCCTGCCACATTTGTGCTTTGGAGATCAATAGAGTTTATCTTAATGGAATAAGACTTTCAAATATTACTGTTCACAGGCTGTAGCCTTTTTTAATATCAACTGAACTTAAACTAATTGAAAAATATTTGCAAAAAAGAAATCAAACTGCCACTTGCTGTGATAAAATTGGAATGAAAGACGTTGGTATGCATAAGTGGGAGGTAGAAAAAGCTATTAAAGACCATTCTGATTATAAATACCTTGTTTAATATAAAATTTAGTGTAAGGGAACAACACTCTGCTTTGTGTCTCAACAGTTATCTTAAGTGATTCTAGATCTTTACTTATCTGGAGTTTATAAAAAGTCAGAAGGAAAGTAGTCTTCTAAAGGCTTCTGCTGCTTCATGACAATGATGCTTCATAATTTTCGGTAGATAAATGATTTATTTTTACTGTACCTGATGTTGCTAAGGTTTCAGTTTTGTTTCCCAACTAGCTCAAACAAATTTTGGGGATGAAGCATCAATATGATGGTTTTTCCTCATGTTCTAGCTAAATCCAGATTATGCTGTTCTCATTGAATCTGACCCGGTTGCTGCTGTGCAGCACAGCATAAAGCATAGCACAGCATCTTCTCTGTCTGACTGATATTTGACTATGTATGTAGTCACTCACTCTATGAAATTAAACAAGAAAGAAAAACCTCTGAGAAAAAAAACCTGTAAAGAAATACATTGAAGTACTGATGAGCACTCATGGTTTGGCGATATGGACTTCTGCTTTGTGGGGATTGTTAAATCTAAAAATGGTACTAAGGTGCTAATACAACTAACAAGAATATTTTTTTTCTATCTGATTATATGAATGTGCATTTCTTTTGGTCTCCACTCTCATAAGTTGTCAGTGCTCTGTCCATGTGATGTGTGTTTTGCATGGGGATGATTTCTGAGTTTACTTAGGAATGAAAGCTTCTACATAATGCTCCCTAAGTGGAAGTTTTGCATTGCAGATGTGTAACAAAGCAAAAGAGATTGTATGCTGACATTCTGGTTAACTAATGAAAATGGCCCTGATAATGTTGGCTGTCTGGATACCTTGCAAGTTCTGCTTTTCTTTTTTCCCCTTGCTTCTGTGATAGAGGGGGGAAAGTGTGAAGGCTGAAAATGACGCATTACACTTGATGTTTCTGCAAGTGTCTTGTTAAGTATGAACTATAATAAATGGGGTTTATCATTCCTGTTAACTCTTGTTAATCTCTTCTTGCCCCATCAATCAGTGAACACTTTTAGATATAAATCTGCCTTCTGTTACTCAGAGGAGAAAGAAAAGGAGGGCAGTTATGCCACGCCAAGCTTCTTTGGTTTTAGACAAATGGTAGTCTAATTTTAGCCAAAGGACTAAATACATGTCCATGTAAAAATGCTTATAGTACTCCTTGTGGGAAGTTAGGTTATCAGAAGGACCACAGATAGCTGGGGACAGAAGGAGCAAGATATCAGGGGTAGTGATATAGTATGTATGCTGACACTGTTTTCAAGTGCCTTCAGTGAGGCTGTGAGATGTAAAATATCTTCCTGAGTCCTTAATTATCTGTATCAGAATGCTAACTGGAAAGACTATACCACATTTCTAAAATTATTTTTACTCATTATTTAAAATTCTGTTTTAATAAGTCTTTTTATAATTACAGTCTTTATTATAGAGCTGTATTAATCATGCTTTTAAGAACACACTTAACATGATGCATTAATTGTTAACTTTCTGAGCCTCCGTGTACAGGGTGTTGGCTTTCTGCTGTTTTGCACATCTTGTTCAATGAGCTGGTTTAGCGATGGAAGAAACATTTGGTAGTGTTTTGAGACAATTTTTAAGTGACCTGAGGGGCATGAAACAGTTAACCTGTTGTTGACCTAATTCTATTAGATTGTTTGTTAAATGCTATTTTAGTTAACAATGCATTGTACATCTTGAGTGCTATCATGAAACACATGCAAGAGAAGCGGGTGATCAGGCCCAGTCAACATGGGTTTACCAAAGGTCTGCCAAACCAACCTGATCACCTTCTATGACAAAGTCACTCGGCTGCTGGATGAGGGAAAGGCTGTGGATGTGGTCTTTCTTGACTTCAGTAAAGCCTTTGACACAGTTTCTCACAGCATTCTGCTATGGAAACTGTCAGCCTCTGGCCTGGACAGACGCACACTCTCCTGGGTAGGAAACTGGCTGGATGGCCAGGCCCAGAGAGTGGTGGTAAATGGTGTTAAGTCCAGCTGGAGGCCAGTGACAAGTGGTGTCCCCAAGGGCTCAGTGCTAGGTCCAGTCCTGTTCAATGTCTTCATCAATGACCTGGATGAGGGCACTGAGGGTACCCTTAGCAAGTTTGCAGATGACACAAAGCTGTGTGCAAGTGTCGATCTGCTGGAGGGTAGGGAGGCTTTGCAGAGGGACCTAAACAGGCTGGAGCGCTGGGCAATGTCCAACGGCATGAGGTTTAACACGGCCAAATGCCGGGTCCTGCCCTTGGGGCACAACAACCCTATGCAGAGCTACAGACTGGGAGAAGCCTGGCTGGAAAACTGCCAGGAGGAGAGGGACCTGGGGGTGTTGGTTGACAGCCGACTGAACATGAGCCAGCAGTGTGCCCAGGTGGCCAAGAAGGCCAATGGCATCCTGGCTTGTATCAGAAATGGTGTGACCAGCAGATCCAGGGAGGTGATTCTCCCTCTGTACTCAGCACTGGTGAGGCCGCTCCTTGAATACTGTGTCCAGTTCTGGGCCCCTCACCACCAGAAGGATGTTGAGGCTCTGAAGCGAGTCCAGAGAAGAGCAACGAGGCTGATGAAGGGGCTGGAGAACAGATCCTATGAGGAGCGGCTGAGAGAGCTGGGGTTGTTTAGCCTGGAGAAGAGGAGGCTGAGAGGAGACCTCATTACTCTCTACAACTACCTGAAAGGAGGTTGTAGAGAGGAGGGAACTGGGCTCTTCTCCCAAGTGACAGGGGACAAGACAAGAGGGAATGGCCTCAAGCTCCGCCAGGGGAGATTTAGGCTGGAGATTAGGAGGAAGTTTTTCACAGAAAGGGTCATTGGGCATTGGAATAGGCTGCCCAGGGAGATGGTTGATTCCCCTTCCCTGGAGGTGTTTAAGGCAAGGGTGGATGAGGTCTTGAGGGACTTGGTTAAATGTTAGATAGGAATGGTTGGACTAGAAGATCCAATGGGTCCCTTCCAACCTGGTTATTCTGTGATTCTGTGATTCTATGCTATTTTAGTTAACAATACATTGTACATGTGTCCAGATTATTTCATGTAATATTTATATAAATGGAGTCACTAATCTTTTTTTTGGAGAATTTTAATGTTACTGGTTGTAGTTATCTGTCTTAAGCATTTTTCCTTCTTCTTACCTGCAGTATGGATGGAGCAGATCTGTGTTTTGAAATTGTGAAGAGAGCAGATGCTGGATTTGTGTACAGTGAGGCTGTAGCCAGGTATGTATTATAATTTTAATTAATCCCATAGGATAAATGGAAAAGAATGAAATATGCTGTTGTAAAATCTGGTAGCTAAAAGTTGGAATTCTATAAATAATCCTACTTCTGCAGTCTGAATGTTTATTACAATAATTAGCATTATAGAAGTAGAACTTTGGAGCATTTTGTCATTTACTAGTTGTATATTTGGGTGAGATTGTTGATTGTTATAGTTCTCTGTCTTTGCTTTCTATGGATGTTGTGTACAATGGCATTATGTGACATATCTGTCAGGTGTGAGTTTTATTGGTCTGGATGGATGGACTCATGTCTTTGCCCCCCTCCCCCCCATTTCTTTAATTATGATCACTTCAACTTTTAATTTACAAGGTAAACCAAAATCAAGGAATCTATATAATTGAAGGTGGGGGGGGAACCAACTGTGTCCTGTTGGCATGATAATTGTACTCAAAGCCTATGGGAGATGCTTACGCCACCATAGTTAGCATCATAGAAACCAGGTTCGAGGAGACTTAGAGGTCTCTAATTTAGCCTCCTGCTCAAGGCAAGGTCAACATTGCATGTGGATAATGTTGCTCAAGGCTTTGTCCAGTGAGGTGTAGAAAACCTCCAAGAATGACGATTCCACAGCCTCCCTTGGCAACTTGCATGTGTGTATTATTTATGTTCATAGGGAAAAAAATTCACTGTAACCAGCTGAAACCTCTGGAGGACAAGAATTACTTTCCTTAGTGCGCTAGTAATGCACTGCAGGATGCTATGGGCTTTCTTGGTTTTCTAGTATTGTCAATAATCTGTTAGGGGATTCTTTGGACACAGGGGAGAAAAGTTAATTCTTCAATCTGCATCAGGCAAGCCAAGATCTTGGTTCTATCCCTTTCTAGATAAATCAGGCACTGATACTCACTTTTTTCCTTTCTTTGTTTTTTTTTTTTTTTTAAAATCCAAATAGTTCTGATTTCTTTGTCGTATGAAGCAGAATTATTGAATATTTGAAACAAATATTTGTACAAAATGGAAAATGCAGATTTTTATTTTCTGGTTTTCCTTGGCTTCAACCACAATAATCCTCAAACTTTAGATTTTGTTAATTGTTGTTACAAACACAAACTTCTTTCTACTGGACTCTGTAAATTTAAGGTTAAGTTGATTTTGGAGTTTTTATAATTAGACTCTTAAAACTTTGTTATATAGTTATAGTAATTTTTCGTGCAGACTTATTTATGGTGTCTTTGTTTTATCAGTCACTACATGAGGCAGATATTGGAAGCTCTACGTTACTGTCATGATAATAATATAATTCACAGGGATGTGAAGGTAAGAAGGTTTAATTTTTTTTTTCCTTCACCACAGTAATAGAAACTGCGAAGTTTTAATTCCTGTAATTTAGAGGAAGGGGGAAGTGGTAGAAAATGAAACTATGTTTCTTCCATGTCTGTTTACTCTTCCTGGGTCATAAAAGATTAAAGCCCATCTCTAATTGCAGCAACACAGAACATTTTGGAGGCTTTATTCACAGATTACATATGCATCGGATTGCAGCTTACTTTGAAAGTCTGTTTATGTTCTGCTTTTTGAATATTCGTATGGAATCTCCTTGCATTTTTTTCTTGTTAGGAAAAATGAGTATATAAATCAATTGCATAAATTGGTAGATTAATGGCATTGCTTTGACAGTGTAATGACAGTTTTCATTCAAGGTAATATTTCAGAGAGATGTGCTTGCTTAAATGCTACAGTGTTGGTAGTAACATCTACTTCTTGGAAGCAATCTTAAACATTTATTATTATAAAAATTTTTCTAATGCAAATAAGTTTTGAGGAGAAATGGTGCTTAAGAACATATTCTTTTTGCTCTGATGAGTTTTGTACTATTTCTGTGGTTATTTTTGGAACTGTTTTATCCTAGTTACTATAAATAACTGGGAGTTTTAACCTAAGTGGGTTTGACTCTCTTCAGTTTAAATATATATATTCTTTATTAACATCATTTTCTAAGATAGTTATTCTCACTTGTCTTCTCTAAGAGTGCACTTTTACCCAAAGTGAGTCAAGCACTACAGGAATTAATGAAAATTCTAATGGGCTCTGATGGTGCAGTTTAAGGAGTGAATCATGGGGTTTAGTGAATAGAAATCAAGAGAGGGTAGGCTATGCTTCAAACTTCTACAGTTGATCTGTGAGGGAAGAGAGTATGGACTGAACTGATTATTTTCATGTAAGGAGTCATTTGGTCTTGCCTACGCAGGCATTGCAGTCCTTTCCAGTGTCTTTTCCCTTTCCTTCTAAAATCAAGACAATTATCCTGCATAATAGGCTTTTTCTTAAGTTCAGTGTTGTAAAAGTAATTTCTTACAGCTACTTCTAAAGACAGCTTCTTAATTGCTGCTGGAATGTCTCAACTTATTCTGTCTTGAATGGTCTGAGTTCTTTTAATTGTTCATTTTTGGTAGCATGCTGCAAAGTGGTACTTGAATTAACATCATCTTTATGTTGCTATATCTTCCTGAAAGCTGCACCTGTTTTTGTTTAACTATGTTTCTGGACAAAAATAAATTTTGGTTGCAAGGGCTTCTGAGGGAGAGCTTCATTTTGTGGTTTATTCAGACTCTGAAAACCTTAAAATTGCAGGTTTTATTAAGTACTATCCTTAGCAATAAACCTGTTAATTTATGTGAGTGAGTAATAATTTTTAATCTGTCAGTCTAAAGAAGTGTAAACCAACAGACTTTTATTTTGGAGAACACGGTGCAGAAATGTATGATATTTGAATGTAGAACATATTAAGCTAACTGCTATATCCCAACTCTAGATGTCACTGTAGGCATTGTTTTGAAAGGAAGTAGACTAAATGATCAATTTCCAAGTTATCTGAATGGATGAAAGTGAATTAATAAAAACCTGTAAGTTTGATATAGTCCTACTATATTTTTTCCTTTGTGTGTTGTTTTGAACTGCAAAATGTTTGATCATTATCTGATGCACAGGAAAACTTGCACAATATAGTTTCTGTAAGAACTTATTGTCTTTTAGCTACTTTTGTGACCCCTTAGCTCTTGACTGATTGGGAAGTGTTAGACAGAAGTACTTTGATTAGCTGTGGTCTCGTGCCAGAAACTTCACAGACTTCTCAAAGAGACAAAATCTACCAAAGCTGCTGGGTACTATAACTGCCACATGTGATAAACTCCAGCGACAGAACCAAAGCATGAAAGCTTTCACATGGTGTTGTGTAATTGTCTCAATTTACTTCACTGCTCTGTGAGACCAGATGTTTCTTGAGCATCTGTATATCCTTTGAGCCCCTGTCAGCACTGCTTAAAGACTTTATGATCGGTAATAATTGCACCTTTCTAAATCTTCAGAAATGTGATCCCACATTCATTCGCTGCTTGGAAGTTGGATTGTATGATAAGGAAAGTAGAAAATGCTAGTGCAGGAAGTTGGAAAACTAAAGACAGCTATGTATCAGAAATGTGAATGTCAAGAACTTTTTCCCATATCACAACATTTCCTATTCTGTCAACCTACTGATATGGGACTCAACCATTCCTTTTATTCTTTCCGAACCTTGCTGTCAGAAATACCCAAAGGGTGGCTACTGAAAATAGCAACATTGAAATGGTTTGGGTTTTTTCCCAAGGTAAAGTGTTATTGCACAGTAGTTTGTATGCAGAATTATCTCTGTGTAAGAGAACAAAAAAAGGGAAATGGAGTAATGTGGTATGAAATGACATGCTTGTCTTTTCCCATGAAACCCTTGCTAGAGTTTGAGTACCATTTCTCACTGAAGTCAGCCACTTTCTCCTGAGCTGTCCCTGTTTAACAATAACAAATATTTTGTTAATACAGTCAGTAAAAAGTGATAAGTTGGAGAGGATGTTTAAAACTGGGCGAAGAAATAGGAGAAAAATAGTTTGTCTGTCTCTCTTAAATCTTCACTATATTCTGTCCTGCAAAATAGTGTTTTCTCTTACTTCACGAATAAGAAAGTAACAAGTTGGGTTACCTCTGCATCAAAGTAGTTTTTCTCTTACCATAAATACAACTGAAGATAATTCCCTTGTATATGATAACACATTTATTACAGACAATAATGCATACCTCAAGGTTTAATGAAACTAAACCCAAGTAACTAAAATGTACTCTATAGCTGTAATCTTTCTTCAAGAAGGAAAAAAATCAATAGTATGCCTCCAGATCTCTTAACTGAGAAAGATACCACTGATCTTTGAACTTCCCTAAGTTTTGTGCTACAGAAATATTTTAATAATTGTAATTTTAAAACCTGATAGTGGTGGTTTTGTTATAAATAGATGAACTTAAATATTTCTCTAGGTATACCTAAAGTAGAATTGTGCATTTAGCACAGTCCCATTTGATCAGTGTAGGATGTTTTGAGTTGTTATATTCTCAGTTTGTGAGAAAAGTTGCTGTATCTTGTCTTAACAGTTTCACTGAGTTACCTGTTAGTAAGAAGACAAACTAATATTGATCTTAATAAAGGACTTTTGTCCTAGTGACTGAAAGTAGGATTGATTCATCTCCAGAAGCAGACTGTTTAAACATTGTATATGTTATGAAGCAGGATAGTGTTCTAAAAAAAGTGAATTTCCTTAGTGTTTATTGCAGAGTTTTTCACCTGTTTATTTTTGCAATAATGTCAATGGAATGGATTTTTATCAAGTAAGGTTGACTCCAAATACTCCAGCTTTGTTCTATGAATCAGGGCAAGCTTGTTAGCTAAATATAGACATCCAAACGTTTTATTATAGGTTTATCTCTATAGGTATGACTATTTCCAACATGCAATCATCTAAATATATAAAACTACTAAAGCAAAAATACATGGGTGCTGCTTTCTCTGCTGTTAAGAATCAGCTCAATATTTTTGTGACTGACAGTAAAAACACTTTTTTCCAGAAAACTAGGTCTAAGCATTATGTGCTGTGTTATGTGTTGTTCACAAATCTTAATTGGTCAAGGTGACTTGAGACTTGATCTGTGGATAGATTTGCATGTTGATTTATGTGCTATGCAGATTTAATTAACTATATGGATTCTGAGAATGCACTCAGTTAACACTTATGTCTTTCATTCTTTCTAGTTAGGCACTTCAGATTTTGCCAGCAGTTCAAATCTTTTAGGTCTATCTAGAAAATCAGTAAGGCTTGTACATATGGGTTTGTGTATGTCTATGTAAGTATATATTCAACTATATAAAAATAACTGGAATGGAAACTATTCTTTAAGACTATCTTCTCTTTCCAGTCTTTGAATATTCAAAACAAGAAATCAATTGTGTGTTGCTTTACTTCTGCTCTTTTCTCTTTGGCATGGAACCTGTTATGTGCTTCCTGGGGACAGTCACTAATAACTGGTGCTTTTTTAATGTATTCCCTAGAAGTTATTAGATCCTTGGGGACGAGTAGCAACTGATAGGATTTTGTAACGCATTAAATTGGTAAAAAGTTATTAAAGATGTAGAATCAATAGCAGAGGTGGAATTCAGCTGTCCTGTCTGACTGTGTTTCTCTTAGGAGCACTTCCTCATTCAGTGCAGAAGTTGAGAGTCTCTAGGGATAAAGCTTTCAGTATCTTTTCCTGAATGTTTCTTCAAGTGGTACGTTTTTCCAGCCATTTATGTCAACTCCTGTACATGTACTTACTGTGTTGGAGTCACCTTTTCTTCTTTTGTCCTGCCATTTGTCTAGTGTACTGTTGTTTGCTAGGCATTCAGAAGCAGTTTTTCTGAGAAATACGTACATGCTTTCTGGTCAGGAAGTTTATATATTCCCGTTAATTGCCCAGCCAGTCAGAAAACCTGTATCTTCTGATCAATGAGCTGGTTAGCCATGTAGCACATTTGAGCAGGTTAACCAGAAAATAGACAGACACTTGCAGTCTTTTGAACTGCTTTGTAAAGCATGCACTCTTGTGAGCTTCCCTTATGATTTTGTATTGCCTGCTATGGGAATTAATTGTTTTATTTTTTTATTATGTAATTGAAAAGCCACCTGCTAACTTCTGATTAGGCATTTGATGCCAAAGCAGCGCAAAAAGTTTAGTGCATAAGCTGTGTTTTGCTGAAATATTTCTTTCTCTCCCTTATGCCTTTTCGTTTTGGAGGATTTTTCCTCCATGTACTTTTCTGTGAAATAGAAGAGCAATGTATCACCCTGTTTGTAGTTTCTCAAATTGCCTGTACTGCACAAAAGCTTTTCCACTATTTCAAATAAATAAAAATAAAAATTGAAAGCAGACATCATCTTGAATGGACTACATAGGAAAAAATTAAAGTATATATTATTTTCTTGGTGTAATGCAGAAATGGTGGAATGGAATCTTGCTAGGAGTCTATCACAAAGTTATATTTATGATCATAGAATCCCAGAATAGTTTGGGTTGGAAAGGACCTTAAAGATCATCCAGTTCCACTCCCCCTGCCAGGGGAAGGGGCATGTCCCACAAGATCAGGCTACCCAAGGCCCCATCCAGCCTGACCTTCTACATCTCCAGGGATAATTAGTAGAATTTACCTCACAAGATTAGACCAGGAGTATGGAAATTCCAGTGATTTCATTTGTTGGGGTATCAGAGGTTAGAAATTAATGCATGTAAGTATTTCATCCTTTTTTTCTCCTTCACTGTTAAATTAATTAAACATTAAATCTAGGATTCCTGGTATATTATTAAAAAGCTGTAGCAAAGTTTTTTTTCTGTGAAGACTAGAATTTCAAAAGTGCATAATTTCTTACCACAGCTTTTTACTCCCATAAAAACCAGTTACTGTAGTAAAATCCCAATGTGGTAGACAGCTAATGTAAGTAATGGCATTTTTCAGCAACTTTAGAATAAGATGTTATCAAGAACTTTTCTGTATCCACTAAAGATTTTTAACATCTCATGATGCATTCACCATTTTAAAAAAAAGGGAAACAACCTTTACCCCAATACTTCTGAACTAAAAATACATGTTAATCTTGAATGTGGTTTGTAACACTTCATGTCTGCTTCCTTAAGCCTTTGATATATGGTTCAGCCATTCTGGAAAAACGTGTTTGTGTTTTGTTCAGCCTTTTTTATAAAGGAAACCTGTGTCCAAAACCTGGAACTCTATTATTGATAATAAAAGGAAACTGGGTCCCAGACTTTAGCCTAGTTTCTATGTTCTTCCTTGATTATTTAGGTAAAAAACACCGTCCTTAGGTCAAATTTTAAATGTCTTTTGCATTGCATGAATAAAAGGGGTATTATACCGATCACTGTATAAATTACTTGGATTCATTTGGTTATACACATCAGATTTATTATGGCTAATGTTGATGTGGCAAGCAAGATAATTTGAAAACAAAATACAAATGTTCTAATTTTATTTAAAATTTAGCATTTCATATCAAAGTCTCATTATAGGTAGTTAAACTGAGTTTATTGTTACTTATATTCTTTCCATATTCCTTCACACTTGGGGAGTCTTCAGTGAAAACAGCAGCTTTACGTTTGTGGTGTTCTGGTGTGGATTTTGTAAATAGGCTATACAGACTTTTCTTAAATGTTTTATCTAGCACAAGAGTTATAACAGGATCTAAACTACTTTTAACAGCAGCAAGACAAGTAAGGAAATTTTTAATTTCCACTAGATAGTTTAACATTGAACAATCATTATTTGCAATCAATACATAAAAAATTGGCTTAAAAATATGATATGGAAGAAAGCAGACAGTTAGTATCATCTGGATGACAAGAATGTTTCTTTTCACTGTGTGGTAAATTAGATGTTTTTCCCCGATACAAGTATTTTTTTGTATTTTACTGAGATGCCTGGTAAGAGAATAATATGACAACAAAACTGTCATAAAAGATACAAAAAAACATGCGGTGGCTACACAAGCTGCAACCATTGTGGTAAATTGACCAACTTCTACCCTAATGTTGTAGCATCTGTGAAATTCTTCCATAGCCCTTACCTGGACATTATATGTTATAGCTATTACTGTTATGCAGAGCACAGCAAGCCATATAATGAGGCACAAATATTTAGCAAATTTTGGCTGACGAAACTTTTCAAGCACACATCTATAGAAGTTTTCATTAAATGCTGGAGAGTATTGTGCATCACTGCTTTTCTTCAGTGTTGCATACTGATTTATAGCAGTTGAACATAAAATTATAATTGTAACATACATACTGACGTGCATAATGACAGTTCCAAAGTGATTTGCTATTTTACATACTACAGAGTTGTAAGTCCATTGGTACCCTCTAGCAAAATAGGCAACCAGAAAGGGCATTGTGATACATATGAGTAAGTTTGCAGTGACAAGGTTTACCAGGTAAATATATTGTGTTCTTTTTGTGGGTGCTTGCCTTGAAAATACCCAGGCAGCGAGAATGTTTCCAAAACTTCCAAGAGGAAATAGGAAAGAGTAGATGACTGGTAGAGCTACAGTAGTAGCTGACGATGGCTGAAGAAGACATGTTGAATTTCTCATTTATGCCGATATTTCTGGAATGAATGGTCAGAGCTGAAACACAATTAAAATAATTACTCTTCTGTAATGTGCATCTAACATCTCTTCTTATATTTTCTCTTATTTTAATTGTTCCTTTTTCTCCTTTTCAGACAAATTGATGTTTGTCCTCTGGGGTTATTATGTTGACTTTGCATGAGGCTGCTGTTTGAGTGTTCTCTTCCACTGAGACTTTGTGAAGAAAAGTTGGCTGTTAAGCCCCAAAGATTTCACATGCATAGAATATAGTAAAATAAATGAGGAAACAGAATGTTAAAGCTAGGGTCTGACAATAACTTGTGTGGTCTTGGCTTATTTCTCAATCTTTTGAAACATCTAACCTACTTTGGAAACCACTTCTAGACTATTTTACATTAAATAAGTGCAAAGTATTACTTCAGTTGCAGAAATACAGAGAGGTATCCTGTACCTCCATTTAAGTACGAATTAAACTATGTATGATGCAGGAATCTGGCTAGATGCACTTATTTTGTGATGATGTCTCTATCTAATGCTACTTCGCTCAGAACTTCAATCTTAGATATAAATTTTGAACAATTTAGTCTTTATTGTTAAACATACAAAATGGTTGTTGTAAACTGCAATATATTTTCCCAATTTCCAGGCTGAAAATAAGTAAACAAAGCTCTATACAATGACTGCATATAAAGTCTGGCATTTCAGCTTACTGACCTATAATGTTATTTGTTCCATACAAAATCATATGGGAAATATTAACAGATTTCAAACTTAGACTGATAATTATTTTTGCAACAGCTGTAAGCAAATTAATTCAGATACCAAAGAGAATTCTATGCTCCTATGACAAAAAGCCCAGACACTAAGTCATTTAAATAACAAAAAGTCATATTTAAAAACTATGCAGTGGGTCCCATTTGCAACTTGCAAATTAAACTAACTTTCATAGCTGTTGCATTGTAGTGTACACTGAGTCTCATATGGCTTGCTGAATGAAAAATCACTGAATTCTTTAATTACAATGAGTTACATTCACAAAGTAATTGTTGAATTCAGTCCTTTAGAAGTCTAATAACCATTTTTGTGTCAATGCCTAAATTTGGTCAGGTGGAACAAAGAAATAGAAGCTTTAAACTTACATGTGCAAGCTGCAGGCACCTTCCTTTGCAGAGAGGAAAATTTTTCTGTCTGCTGTCCTTTTTATCTCCACTGCTGCAATGAAAAGGATGATATTTGAATCTGGAAAGTACAATTAAGAACAGTGTCTCTCTGACATAAGTAGGTCTTTAGAATGCACGCCTTTCTTTTGCAGTGTCAGAAAACTACTAGGCATTTAAAGTTCAGGCAAGAAGGTGTAGTCTGCGTAAAAGAGACTTTGAAATTAGGTCAGGATGCAGCTCCATTAGAAAAATAAAAAGAATGAGATAGTATGGAAGAGTAACATTTCTTTGGTCATGTAGCTATGGCACAGAAACACCTTACAATCCTTTATGTAGTGGCTTCTTCTTTTTGGGGGTGGAGGGATTGTTACTGTCATTCTTTTTAGGACTGCCCACTTTGCAGCATGGGGGGAAAGAACTTTCTATTTTATGCATCAAGACTTGTATTTTTAATGACATTTAACTCTTCTTCATCTCCGAGAGCTATCACCAAGCTGACTTGACAGTTCCTGAAGCCCACATGCAGTAATACTGTATCCATGCAATAATACTGTCTGGCCTTATATGAGTGACCAAATGAACACATCTTGCATGTCTAATTAGGTGACGGCTTGTGTGGAAACAATTTGCAGATGATGCATTCTAGGCATCAGTTGGGGAAAGCTGACTCTGTGTCCAAGAAATACAGTATTTTATAAATTATCCAAAAGTATGCACAGGACAATGTCCTTCCTCTACAGGAAAGGTTTGATTAAAGATCATCAAATTCTGTTTAGCTTTGCAGAGTTTCAGACCTTTAAATTTCCTTCTGTCTGATACACCTGTGGTTATCAGACAGAACTTTTCAACAGCTGTAAGTTCCTTTATGAGAACAGAAGATATACCATATAACAACTTCTGCAATTTCGGTAATGTTCTTGTTTTGTTACTTTTGCTTTTATGTTTAAACAGACCATGAGAATCCACCTCAGTGATCTATCCATTTTATTCTTCAGTCTCAATTTTATTTACTTATTATTTGTTTGTTTGTTGGTTTATCTATTACTTATGATAGTTGTGTATGCTGACCTTCTATTTAGACTACATAATTGATCTCATTTAAGATTAAATTTGTTTGGGGTAGTATGTGGAGCATTAGTTTAGTTTGTGATGCTGTACGTAATTTGTGTGTAGACTAATTGTTGTTTCAGTCAGATTTAGCTATTGCTTAGTTTTATTTTTTCTACTTTTGAATGTATAGTCATATTAATGTGTTGCAACAGAAAGAATCTCATATTAATTAAATATGTAATAGTCTCCTAAATAGTCTTAGAAGTCCTTGTTACTGTGGTGTTCCATCCAGGTTTAGACACGAGAACACATATCTTGAAATTTTACTGAGAGGAAACATGTCTGTCTCTCTCTGTGCTGTGGAAGGCAGGCGCAAGGGATGCACTCAGTCTCTGCATTTTAAGGATGGAAGGCAGCTGCTGAAGATAGGGCACAGGAAAGTATGCAACCCAGGGTATGGCTACGATGGGTGCCTGAATGAATGTATAGCATGCACCAAATGTGCAGCAGCCTTTAACTTGAGGTTTATTTTCTTACACTTAGAACTCAATCAACTGTATGGCAATCAATACCAAAATAAGTCTTTAAGATGCATGAGGTACTACACAACTAGAATCCATAGTTTCTTAAAAAAAATTTTTCATTTAGCTTGCCTAGAACTTTGACTTTTGGTTCTAAGTTCTGTTGGGTTTTTTTTTGTTAACTTAAGCATTAATAGGAAATGGGCTTCTGACTGCATAAACTCTTAACAGTTACACTACACAATAACCTTTTTTATTTGGACATCTATATCGGGAGAATTGTTACTGAGCACTTTTCTGTGCAGGGATCAGCCAGTCTCAGCACAGCCTTTCTTCTGATTTGATACAGTGAGGATTTTGGCTATAGTCAATATATGTATTTGTTATTGTAAGAAGTGTTCAGCAAACCAAAATCTTCTAAGCTCAGATTTAAGTATACTCTAGTTGGATTGAGCACAATGCTGAATCAGTGAAGATAAAATATTTGACAAGTTTGAGCTGGGTCTGTGTTTGCTTTCACTAATGGCTTATTTTCACCAGTTTTAGAACTGCTCTTGTGGTTCAGCAAAAGAGACAGAGAAAGAAAGTTCTTACATTGTTTTAAGAATTAAAAGTGTATGTAGTGTAACTCCATGCATCCTCAGGGACATAGAAATGAGGATATATTGCACTCATGGCTTCAATTCTTTGGTTGTCATAAAATATACAAAGTTAAGTGTTTCACAGGCTGCAGATAGTTTTGGGTTTTTTTACATAGACAAAACATAAGCCAAAACAATGTCTTTTAGACAAGAAAGCTTAGCTTGAAGCTGACAGTACTAACAAAAATAATCTTCAAACATTTTATACTTCAGGTCTCTAATACTAATGTATTTTTTCCCCAAGAACATTCTTTATGCAGCTTGTTAAAACATAGGCTTATAAGTAAACTCTAGCTTTTTTCTCTTCTTTTTGTTTCTCATTTAGCAGTACTGTGATACACAATTAGCCATTTCTCCGCCATTTGCGTTCTTATTTCTGTTTCCTGCTTTCTCTCGCTTACCACCTGTGCTTTTTTTTCCTCAGGCTAGTTACAACAGCTTTTGGGAATTTTTAATATTCTTGGGATGTTCAAGCCAGCATGCTCTTTATTGCTATGTCTCCTGGATGTGTTTCAGGTCTTGTTTAGGGTTACAAATTATTTTCTTTTAAGAATAGCACCCAGGGATCTGCCCCGAAGCAGATCTGGACAGTCATGGGTGGTGTGGCATGTTGGAGAATATGGGCAGGTATTTAGAAAACTTCTCACATCCAGTGGTTTGGAACTCCTGAATAACTACAGGACCCTGACAAAGTGGTAGAATGTTTGAAAGGAAAATGCTGTGGCTGTTCCAGAGAAGCACAGTTTATCACACTGCTGGGTCCTGGCCAGTATCTATCAAATACTGCTCAGTATTATGCAGCACCCGTAGGAGAAAATGGGGGGAAACAGAATGACAGACATTGCAGGTACTCCAGCTCTCATGACAAGCACTGCAGCTACTCCAAACCTAGTAACAGTCACTGTGACTGCTCAGACTCTGACAACAGGCACTGTAGCTGAACCGGAGAAGCAACCCATGACAGTACTAACCACCCCTATACAAAAGAAGAAATACACAAAAAAAAAAAAAATCAGTTCAGTTAGTGAAGGATGACAATGAACCAGGACCATAATGAGAACAGGAGGAAGAAGCAGAATCAGAGATAATAACCCAGTCCCTATCCCTGAGTGAGCTGTGAGATATGCAAAAAGATTTCAGCCACCATCCAAGCAAGTACATTGTTACTTGGCTGTACTGATTCTGAAATAATGAGGCCAGTACCTTGGAATTAGAGGATAGGAAAGTCAGGCAACCAGGATGTCTGTACGGGGAAGGGGACATTGACAAGATGATTGAATAGAAGACACATGCCTTCAGCCTCTGGAGGTGATTCCTGTCAGGCATGAAGGAAGGTTTCCCTTTCAAGGAAACTGTTACATGTCACCCATGCAAGTGGGCCATCATGGAGAGAGGTAACCAGTACCAGAGGGAATAATCTGTGCTGGAGTGATACATGATCAGGATAACATGCAGTTAACCACAGATCCATCTAAAGTCTAGTGCACATGACCCATGCCATGGAAGTTTCTATAAAGTGCACTATCATCATATTCCAACTTATTGGCAGTAAAGACCTGGAGAGAAGGTAAGGGAGAAAATGATGGATTAATTTGCTGGACAACTCTGATAATACAAAAGAGGTCTCTCTTCCTCCTTATGGGCTTGCTTCTTGACAGTGAAAAACTGTCCCAGGAGGTCCAGCAACTCAAAGAGTATACGTCCAGTTCCCTGCCTTTATGGACTAGTATCTCAGCTGTTAGGAGTGCACGTTTCTTTGCTCAAGAGAAAGGATATAGAAGGTACGCACCACAAGCAATCCTGTGTTTATTCCTGAATAACCATGGAGGTAACATGAGGAAGTGGAATAGAAAGCCTACCTTGACCCTAGAGGCATGAGTATGTGAGTTGCAAGGAAAAGCAACTACAAAAAAGGATTCTTCCAGGAAAAATGTTGTGCCACTTTCCAGTGGGCATTTCATGAGACAGAGTAAAAGGGCTGATCTTTCTTCTCATTCTCTTTAAGGAATTCTGTTTAATTTTTAGAAAAAGTAATGAATACTATTATCAGTATTATAGGGACCTAGCCTCCAACCAGGTAGAGGAAACGGACTCTCAGCTATAAAAGGGGAGAACCCATCTATATTCCTGGAGTGACAGAAGGATCCCAACAGCTAACTGTATTGTAAGCCAAAATATGTCTGACTGGGAATGCCTGACAAAAGCACCTAATGGTGACTGACCCAGAGGAAATGTACATCTTTGCCATAGTCAACCTCATAAGAGGGTATTTCAAGAACCCAAAAGAGAACTGATGGGCTCTCAGTATTGTGGCCTTGGAGACAGAGGAAATTAGACAGCTGTCTACTTTGCCTGGTCTCTTGGGAGGACCCTTCTGATGTAGAGCTGCTGAGGGTTAAAGAACAACAGATTCCAATCCCTACTGCAACGATACATCAGTGGCATTATTGCACCAACCGAGGCTCTGATTCCCATCCATAAGTTTATTTGTCAACTAGAGATACAAGGAGTGATAAGCAAGACTCACTTACCCTTAATAGTCACATATGGCCAATGTGGAAGTCTGATGGAGAGTGGAGACTAACAGTGGTCTGAATGGAGTCATGCCAGCATTGAATGCTGCTGTGACAGACATGCTAGAACTTAAATGCAAGCTGGCAGCTAAGCGGTAGGCCGCAACTGATATCACTACTGGGTTTTTCTCAATCTCCTTGGCAGCAGAGTGCAGGCCACAGTTTGCTTTCATATGGAGGGGCATCCAATACACCTGGTATCAACTGCCCCAGGGATGGAAACACAACCCTAACATTTCCTATGGACTGTACCAGAACAGGGTGAAGCTACAGAATAGCGATGCTGTCATTGTTTGGGGCAACACAGCAGAAGTTTTTGAGAAAGAGGGTAAAATAGTTCGGAGTGTTCTGGAAACCACTTTTGCCGTAAACCAAAGCAAGATCAGGGGGCCTGCACGGGAGATCCAGTTTTAAGGAATAAAATGGCAAGATATGGGCATTGTCAGATCCCAGTGAGATGTGATCAACAAAACAGTGGCTATGTCTTTACCAACCAGCGAAAAAGAAACACAAACTTTCTTAAGCTTTGTGAGGTTTGGGGTGATGCACATGCCAAACTACAGACTGGTTGTAAACCCTCTTTATGAAGTGACCTGGAAGAAGAATTATTTTAAATAGGGTCTGAGTGACAATTGTTATCAAAACAAGAGATATGACCCTCATGAAAAATACTGATTTGCAGGTTAAAACCATAACTTCAATTTATTTCAGTGTGGAAAATGAAAGTTGATGTTGTGGTTTAACTCTGGTAGGCAGGTAAGCCCCATACAGCTGCTTGTTCATTGCCCCTCTTTGTGTGGAGAAGAGAAAAATCAGAAGGGTGAAAGTATGAAAACTTGTTTATGATTTCTGTCTCTTTCCCCTTTCTTTCTTGTGGCTGTTGTGCTGCAGAACAGGCTGCCTCTTGTTCCCTCCCATTCCTTCTAACACACCCTGGTGAAATATGTCATTATGTTGAATCCTTTGAGCCCTACATTGGGTGCCAAAAAGGTTTGTTGTGGTTTACACCTGGTAGGCAGCTAAGCCCCATGTCGGCACTTACTCTACCTGCAGTGGGCTAGGTGGAGAATTGGTAGGGTAAAAGTGAGAAAACTCATGATTTGAGATAAATACAGAACAGGAAGAACACCCAGTTGTTTGCCACCAGCTGATCAATGAAT
Source organism: Coccyzus lansbergi (assembly GCA_033558105.1). Classification (NCBI taxonomy): domain Eukaryota; kingdom Metazoa; phylum Chordata; class Aves; order Cuculiformes; family Coccyzidae; genus Coccyzus; species Coccyzus lansbergi. Next base: position 856,652 of record JAUMJK010000197.1, read on the forward strand.
GTCGAGTCAGTTCCTGAGAAATGGCAGCTCTGGCAAATTTCCTCCTCAGCTTTTATTGCTGAGTACGAGGCCATGTGTTTTGGGATGCACATTTGGTAAGTTGGTATCGGCTGTATTGGCTTTGTCCCCTCAGAACTTCTTGGTTGGAAATCTTAGGACAGTGTGAGAGATAAAAAAGATCTTCACAAACCCAAACTCTGTTTCCTGACAACCAAAACAGCCCTGTGTTATCAGCGTCACTTTTATCACAAACCCAAATCATAGTCCCATATGAGCTACTGTGAAGAAATATAATTCTACCCCAACGAAAACCAGTGCAGCTGTTTACTCAAACCAACCACAATTTGATATGTTTGTGGTTCAAGTTATAAGCTTGAATCTGGCAAACAGGTTTTTTTTATTGGTTCATGTTTTCTGTTAAAGAATCTATGTATGGCAATGTTTTTGTCAAAGTAGTTAAGTCCAGCATGTATATTTTATATACATTTTGTTATTAGTATTTATTCTAATGAAGAACATATGCTCATTTTTACATAGTAATAAAGAGGCGATATTTTAGTATGTCAAATGAAGTTTGAGGATGTGTTGTAAGTTTCATTAAAAAAGGAAAATTAGGTTCATGTAGGCTATAGGGAGACATGCGTTGAGTAAGTGTACTGGGTTCTGCTGGGAAAGGGTTAATTTCCTGGTTTAGATGAGGAAAGAGTTAATTTTGGCAAGAAGCAGCTGACCAAACTGGCCAATGAGATATTCCATGCCATGGACATCATCTCCGTTACATAAGAAGAGGTAGTTGGCCAGGTGGCACAGGTTGTACAGGAGGGTTCAGTTCACCATTTGGTGGCCCACTGACTCAGGAGTGCACATGCGTATCTTTTTTTATTTCAAGCAGTGAGCAGTTGATTACTCGCCTTATTTATTTTGCTGTTATTGTTGTATTTTCTGTGCCTTTCCTGCCCTCCTAAAGTGTTTTCACCTCAGCCTATGAGTTTGAAAGGCTTGGGGTTTTTTTCTGATTCTTCTCCTGACCCTATCCAGGAGCAGGGAGTCAAGTGAGCAGCAGTGTGGGTCTTTGTTGCCAGTAGTCACTAAACATGACAGTTAGCCTTTACCTACAGAAAGAACAATAAATAGAATAATTTTCATGTTGAGATCAGCTGAAGGCTCAGCTGGTTGCTATAGTTGTCCCTGATATTACTTACAAAGAACTACTAAGATGAGAAGTCAGAGACAATAACTAAACTGACTAATTATACGGTCATTTGACATGTTACTGTAACTTTGAGCAGACCTACCTGCCAAGAAGCTTCGGAACTGTTTGCTCTTTAGTAACGCTGGTTTGCAGAGACTGGAATTTTACACTCAAATTTGGGAAAATCAGTTACAGAAAAAAGTACATAGGAAGTTGTTGGAGGTTTTTTTTTTAATAGCAAAGATACCTGCTTTTGTTTTTTAGTGAGTAGTAATTGTTTCCTACATAACAGTGCTGTGTAGTTTCAGATCTCTTGCTGAGCCACTTGATACATCTGGCCTTTAGCATCTTGAAGCACTGATTCACACAGCTGTGGAAATCCTTAAGTATTTTCTGCTTGTCTGGTTGCTTTGGGGAGTTGGGTTTTTTTGTGCTGTTACTCCGTTAATGTCACACTTTCACAAAGATTTTACAGTCATAGCTCTTTCTTCTGTGCCATACCTACTGTTATAGACTTGTTGAGCTCCCTTACAGATTTTCAAGGCTGAGCTGAAGAGTTCATTTATTTCATGCAATCTGTATAGAATCTGTATCATATAAATTATACAATAGTACAATGATGACATCTCAGTTTTTTTCCTCCTAGTTTTAACAGTCTGCTTGCTGTTTTATTGCTGTCGAGCACAGAGTTATATCTTGAACTTTTCTTAGTTTTGTCTACCTTGAAATATTGTGTATTTGAAAGCTTGAAAACTTCGTCATCTCCTTATTCTCACTCATTTCAGATTGTGGTGTTTGTAAACATATCTATTTGGGAATATAATTAAGAAAAAAGACTATGTATTTTTAGGCTTTTTCCCCCCCTCAATTTTTAACCAGTTTTAAAACAAGAATTAATATCTGACATCATAGTGTTTCTAAGAGCCTTTAGTTAAGTGATCTTGCTGAAGTTGAAGTATCAGTTTTATCCCAATGCTTGTCAGCTTTTCCAGAGAACTCCTTTATTATTGATTTCTTTGGTACATGGCTTTCCTCAAACAAATTATTCATTTTTCTCTAAAATACCTTATATACCCAAGCTTGCCTAATTTTAATTGTCTTTATAAGTACTGTGGATTTGCCCAGTATAAACATTAGACTGTAACTCCTGAAATCCCTTTAAAATATTTGGGTCATAGTTACTGTTTGTGCACAGAAGCTGGCTTAAGCGATAGATTATCCTTTTTTGAAATGCTTTTGAAACATCTTTATGTGTAGCACGTAGTCCTGGGAAAGTGGTACTCCCTTATAATTCTTCTAAAATATTTTTTTTCTGAAACTTTGCTGATACTGTGCAGGGCTTCCTTGGTGTTCCTTGGTGTCATGTAAAACACATATGATCAATGAAAACAGGTGTAGATGTTTAAGGCTTCTCTTGAAGAAAATACTGACTGGATTTCACAGCAAAGCTCACATGATACTTTGATGTAATAGACCAGAATCTTGAACTTGTGCTGCAAGACTATTTTCCTGTTCTTTTAAGTATTTAGTTGCTTACAAAATAATGTTTATAAAAATAAAGTTTATAATATAAAGTTTATTTTAAAAATAAAGTTATAAATAAAGTTCATAAAAGCAAGCCCAAAATGCTAAGGTGGTCTGCTTTTTGTCCTGTGGAACACATTTCTGTTAAAAGTCCAGAAGTTTGACACAGATTTGCCATAAAAAGTCTGACCCATCAGAGAAGTTACTGGTAGTTGTATTAAAACTAACTTTTTTACTCCAGCTGAGTTGAGCAATACTGTTTGTACGTGTTCAGGATAATAGAGTCTTAATTTTATGGAGCTTAACATCTAATGTCATGCCAGACATTTAATTGTTCTTGTAAGAAACTTTACTCATCTTTGGGTCAAACAACTTTCAGCTCCCCTTTTGTAAACAATGTTACGATTTGAAATTTTTGTTTGTGCCTAAATACCTGTTTGGTTTTAATCTGAAAATATAGTTTTATCTGTTGTACATTGCTATTATATTATTATTATTTACTTAGCATCAGCAATGATCAAGATTATTTTAATAATGTGAAAAGGTCTGTGCCAGGAAGGAAGTGAGGAAGTATGCAGCTCAAATGTGTGGTTTTGGAAATCTATCAGCAGAGTGATTGAGCCTGAGCAAAGATCAGAGCTGATTTATGAGCTGTTTTTTCTATTCTGCTCTGTATGCCCAGTTTTTTGAGTTTATTTTCCTCGTTGAACTACTTTGTGTCAGCACAGTCGCCAAATTTGTCCGATTTGAAGGAAGTCTTAGGTAACTGATAACACCCATATGTTATCACTCCTTGTTTAATTTCTGAGTTTCAAAAACAATTCCTTAGTTTTCCTCAGGTGTTTGACTTTGATAGTCATTAACATGTTGAAAATATAGTAAAGGCCATAGGAGGCTTGAATATTTCAATTTTGTTGTTTAAAAAAATAAAGTGTATGTTCTGTAATTACAACTGAACTAATGGCAGTTGTGTTCTTTACCTCATTTATAAACCACATGTTGTTAAATTCTTAAATATTTTCTTGGAAAAACACTTCTGTACAAGTATTTAAAATGCTGATCTCTGAAACCTATTAAACCAGAAATACATAAAATCTGTAATGGTTTACTCTTTAGGACACAGTTTACTTTTTGCAAAATTAATCTATTATTTACATACATAAATTGGTAGCATTAATGTCTACATACAGGATGCTTTATACAGGTTCAAACGACTTTGTGGAAATCTCCTTAAACAGTTAGTGTTCTACTTTAGTCCAGTAGGTGATGTCTGAGAACTTCCTATTTTGTTTTCTTGGATAAATAAGAACAAAATACTTCTGAAAAGTAACATCTCATTTTCACAATCCTACTTCTCATTTTTTTAACAGGAAGAAAGAGGCAGGATTAGTAGCTGTACAGTATTGCATTTTGTACATCTCAAATCGTTGTCCTGGAGTGACAGAGAGAGGCCAGCATCCATTGACTTTAAACAATCAAATCAATGATTTCTTCTTTAAAGAACTTGAGTAGGGAGGGGTAGTAGATCGATCTTGTGTATATTGTCCAAGTTTTATTTCTGACGTACTTTCCAGAGGTAGGCCTGAATCTCTGTGAAGTTTTCTGCAAATAAGTTGGAACACAGTCTTACGGACGCTCCTGGACATGAGGAAATACATAACGGGGTCTAGGCAGCTGTTAAAAGACGAAAAGATGAGCATCACCTCATTGCATTTGTGAATTATTTCCTTCCAATAACAAGATGTGGTTTGTAACTGTGATGTGATGTAGACAAACCGGAACACATGGTAAGGAACAAAACATATGGTGAAAATAACAAGTACAATGAAGGAATTCCTTGCTGTCTGGATGTATTTTCCTGCATTGGGAAAGTTTGCTCTTTTCTTTGAAATTTTCAGAAGGTTCTTGGCAATTTTAACATATGAAAGTATCAAAAGGAAAAAAACTATCCAAAAAATTATTACAACAATATAATTCAAAATTGCTTCTGTCTTTGCATTCTGTTTATTTCGGTAATGGAAGCACATAGTAGAATTGCTGTCCTTGCTTTTAGAGAAAGATGGTGCAACTATTATTATAAATCCTGTTAGTGCAAGTGCCCACACCATGCAACAAATATGTATGCTTCGTGTAGTAGTTAACATTTTAGGACGTTTCGCAGACTTGTTTATTTTTATGTAACGATCTAGACTAATTAGTCCCAACAGTACTATGCTGATATACATGTTCATATAAAATAGAGTTCCTACAATCTTGCATAAAATCAGTCCAAGCATCCAGGTGTTTTTGGTAATGTGATAGAGTATTCGGAAGGGAAGACAGAAGATCAGCAGAAGGTCTGCGACAGCCACATTAAGCAAGTAAATTTGGATAGAATTCCTTTTCTGATGAATGCACAGGAAAGCAAACAGGGCTACAGTATTTCCAACCAGTCCAATGACAAAAATAATAGAGTAAAAAGTTATCAAAGCAAGTGACAGTGAATTTTCATCTGAGGGACAATTGGTATTGTTTTTAATTTCTGAGGCATTTATGACTAGTTTAGTTTGATTACTCCAGAAGACTTCCTTGTGTGGAAGAGTGGTCAGTAAGTCAGCTGCAACTGTCGCCATCATTTTTGAGGATTTTTTAGCTGCTCTGTAGGAATGCAAAGAGAAATTTTAAGAATTAAAATGCTGTTGGATGATTTTCACATATTCTTTCTTTATTGCATACAGTCTTATGTAATATAAACATAGAGTATGTAACTGAAAAAAAAAGGAAATACACCAAAGTATTATGGTAGCTGAGTAGAACTTTGAGCTGGTTATCATGTAAATTCAGATAAATCAGTTCCCTTTTTTTCTTCATGTGAACTAGGCGTGAACAGATGGAACAGACTACTCACACAGATAACTATTTTTGTATTTATTGTCATGTATTGTTTTGAAAATTAATGTTTGGCTGCAAACTTTAGAAATTTAAATTTTTTTAAGTACAAATAATTTTTTTACATTTTGGTATTAAGATTGTCTTTCTGATATAGAAAAATTTTTAATAATGATATAAAAATATGTTAGCACAGCTAAATGAAGAATTCTCAGTGATGATACAAGGTACATAGAAAGACATCAAACCAAATCTAAACTCAGCCAGTGGTTGTGTGAAATGAGTACAGATCTCTCACATCCAAGTCAGTAGTTTTCAGTTAGAAAAGCATTTGTCAATTAATATTTACTTGACTGTGTAATATGTTATAAGTAAAACTGAATCAGAACTATTATAGTAGCTCGGTTTTGATATATCTTCATGTAAATTTAAGTTCACAAATCAGTATTCTGCAAAGAAACTTAAAACTAACTGGAAACACCATTAATGCAGTAGCATATTGTTTTCAAATCTCCCATGCTTTTACTGCTTTTGTTATTTTCATTTCAGAGTTTTTAATTTCACTAAACTTATTTTTGACCAGGAAGTTAGAATCTGGGATAAAAGAAAACAAAAGAAAAAAAAATGTAGAAAGCATGTGATTAGGAGGACAGGATCACAATGAGCTGTTCAGAGAGTTAGTTAATACTGATTAGTAATGGTGCAACTTTTGTCCTCAATTTGTATATCGCGGTAATAAAAATTTCCATAAATAATTTTATTTTATTATGGATAAATAAATTTTATTTTAAAATACCTTTAAAGCATATATATTAAAATACATAAAATAATATCTAAAATATATTAAAAGGGTTTTTTTTAAAGGGACATGTCTCACAAAGACTTCAGAGTTGGGTTCGGTAGTCTGAGCTTAATTGTCCAATAACGGTAACAAGAAAAAGGCAACAAAACACTGTCATTTACATAACTTTGAAATATATTCTCATTTGCATGCTAGGTCTTAAAAATGAAAATTTACTTTTAAATGTGTGATATAGTTATAGCATTGAAAATGGCAGCACTTTATATAAAATTCTTAATGAGACCTAATGTACATACAGAATCTGAATTATTGAGAGGGCAGTCTAAAATGTTTTATCATCCTGTGTTGCCTGCTTTTACAGTTGCATTTGTAAAATATGTTAGCAGTTTTGAGAGTATTTCTGTTTTCATATTGTCATGGCAAGAAGTACTTTTAAAAGCTTGATTAAAAACCATGATGCTTTTAAATACATTTTGAAGCCTACCGACTTCTATAATTTCTTGTTTATGTTGCTTTTCTATAAAAATGCTTGACATCATATCTTATGTAAATAGCAACAAGTTTTAGGTCAACGAGAGAGAATAATTATTACACTGCAGATACTTTAGAAACACTTTTTGCCATCATAAGTTTTGTCATCTGTAAGCAAGCAGACATGCTTAAACAAAGGTATATTTAATTAACAGAGGGCTTGAAGGTCATTAGTACCTTTCCAGTTAAATGGAGTTTTAACAGCAATCTGGTTTACTGTAGCTAAAGTATAAAAGAAACCACTTACCATTTATATGTTAAGAACTACTGCTGATGTTCAAAACCGCTGGTGAAGACAGGGAGGAGTGACATGCAAGCTCTCTTATTAGAAAGCTTAAGCAGCAGCTTCTCTATGAAAGTGGTAAGAATCAGCTGACACAGTACAATTAGCAACAAGGGGAAGTTTAACTAGTGTTGCAACTGAGTATTTTTAAAGATATTTTTACCTAGCAAAACTGAGTTTGTTTGAAAGATCAATATTGCTATTAATTTGGGCTTCCCTGGGAGAGGTTCTACAATAAAGTTTTCCATGAGTTTCACTCTGTATTGGAGATTTAGGTTTTTTTCTCAGATACTTTGTTTCTGGTGAGCAGTGTTAGTAGCTTCCTTTCTGGGTGACAGTTAGGGTCACAAAATAGTTTGTGTTGGTACAGCTTGTCTTCTTTTTAATACTGTCATGGAAATAATTTCACTTTTTCAAATGTAGGCAAATGGTAAACTGACACCCTGGTGAGATGGTACATTTTGCTTATGCTGCTGTAGCCCTCCCATCTACCTTCCTCCTTGCCTGGGATAGAAATTAATGATTGATCTCTTTCACTTATAGTGACAACAAGGAGAGGATATGAAAGAGCCAGAAGTGTGCAGCTTGCACAATTTCAATAAGGCAGAAGTGAAATACAATATGCAGAGATAATGCCACTTGGTGATATTATTTTAAATGGGTTATAAGAGATTGAAAATTACATTTATAAATTGCAAATTTGAAAATTAATCCTGGAAATCCTGATATAAAGTATCCTAAATATAATGATCATCTCAAGAATATTGTCTTGGCTTAGCATTCACCTTAGCATTGGAAATGAGACTTTCCATGTTAACTTTCTTAATAACATCATTTGTTTAGGATTCAAGCTTTTCTGGGATTCTGCAGGTTTTGGTCAGAATTCTAAACAGGCTATGCATTCTTATTTGAAGGTGCTTGTTCTCATACAATTGAAACTTCTTAAAAGAAAATATGGACGGTTACAGATTATGATTTTACAGGTAGTCATATTGGGCATTTAGCTTCTTTACACTGTTTCTAGTTCTTAAATTGGTACTTTAAGTAGCAATGTATTTTCAAGAAGCAGTATACAAATTTGACATTCTTCCTTTTAAATAACAGATTTGACTGTGAAGGGAGGCTTTGAGTAAATGCAGGAAGTCATTCAGTATTAAATGCAGTAGTTTGACTGTGTTTATTAAATACTAAATCGTGTTCTATTAGATTTTGTCTGTGTGTTGCTTCCTACTATACAAGTCAGTATCCATCCAGATTGTTGTATAGTATTTAATTTTTATGCATTACACCTCACTTTTAGTGGAAAGACTGGGGAAAATCAAAGCTATGGATGACTGTGCCTGAATCCAGTTTAGAAGCCTGAACCATTTTCCCCCTCAGTGGAATATTTATTAGAAACATCATAAGGTTGTTCCTTTTCATTTCTGCATTTGGAAGGTGATCAGCGTATCCTGTGTTCAAGTGGTGTTTTAAGTTCTCTGTGTGAAGGATAAGATACCACAAAGTGTATCACAGGCAGGATATTTCTGCTGGAGAATTGAAGCAGTGTCAGGCTTATGGGTAGAGGGTAGTAAGAAAAAGTAATACCAGGTAAGACATTATAGATGTTAATTTTTATCTCCATTTTGTTATCATTTCATTGTGTGTTCCTTGCAAGTTCTGATAATTCCTGAAAGGATTTTGCTATGCCTGGGACGATAGAAAGGAAAACCAATGAAGAAACAGGAGTCAGTGCCAGAAGAAAAAAAATATCTGAAATTAAGATATTATTTCAAAGAAACCACAAAATTCTAGCTTTTGTTAACATGTTTATAAAAATAAGTTCTAAAATGCTTGTTATGTTTCTCAAATAATATAATAATTTGTCTCGGGTTTTGTCTTTTCAGCCACACTGTGTACTGCTTGCCTCAAAAGAGAATTCAGCCCCAGTAAAGCTTGGTGGCTTCGGGGTAGCAATTCAATTAGGAGAATCTGGGCTAGTTGCTGGAGGTAAGGAATTTTCCTTTGGGGTTATATAGTATTATGCATGTTTTACTGCAGAATTCTGTTCTTCCAACACAGCCTCGCCTGCACAACTAGAGTTCCAAATTAGTCTGTCACCGAAGACTTTGTTAACATTATAAATGCACACGGTTAAGCTAAATTGCTAGTAGAATGTGGCATTGTTGTGCTTACATGTAGTGAGTATTAAATCCCTCTAAATGTTATTCAACAGGAGCTCATGCTGGTTTGATTAAAATAAAATCGAAAAAAGCAAAGAATTTTCCACTTTAATAAAATCTTTGGCATAATTTTTCCATGCTTGAGAAAACAAATCAAATAAAAATGCTGTCAGGATTGAAATGTATGTCAAAGTAATTGACTAAGCAATTACAACAGCATCGTCAATTCTCACCTGTATTTCTTAGGCAATTTCTGTCAGAATGCTACACTATTGAATAGCACAATCTTACTAATTTTCACATGTGACTCTTTTCTGTGTTTTAATATTTCATTGTAATTATTGCATAAGACATCAATATCTTGATGCATATGTATATTTTTTTACTAAGTGTGTTTTGTTTTCTGTGGATTTTATTTCCTCTAGCTGCCTTCCATATTGTTCCAGACAATAGGGTTATGCTTAAATCAGCCTGCACAGACGAAGACCCAATCAATTTTCTGATGCTTTCAATGCCAGAGTAGGAGACCACAACAAAAGATTTGCTAGTTTGAATTTTTTTTTCTTCAAAACAAGTAACTTCCTCTCTGCACCATGCTTCTTCAAAAACTCAGATTTCCTGATCTAATTACTTAAAGGTCTGTGTCACTTTGACTTTATCGTGCTTTGTAAAATTAAAAGTAAATCAAGTATAAACATACCAACGACTTCCATTCTCTTCCAGATACCCTAGAAATATTCCGGTATCTCATTACCTAAAGACATCTTTTAAAGAAAATAACTATTTAGTTAAGCTACTGTTGTTTCCTTAATAAAAAGGTCACTCTGTTCGTTAGTTTTCTTATGTTTCTCAAATTTTTTGTACTTCAGCCACTGCTTTTTTTCTTGTGTGATAGATCCTATGCTTTTGTTTGCAGTTCTTGTTTTTCTTCTTTATGTTCTCACTGAACAACTTTATCCATTTCTTCAGTTTCAGCTTCACTTCTGGACGTAGTCAGATACAATGTACTCTGTTTCGGACTACTAGCTATCTCGCAGGAAACCTTAAATTCAACTTTGAAAAAAACATCCTATGCTTTTCCCCAAATTTGTCATATCTTTCCTTTCCTGTTTTCATTCACTATTCTGCGATTCTGTTCATTGTTCACGTGCTCAAGCTCCATGCAGTTGTCAGTGCTGTTCTGGTCTTTCCTCTTCTATGTTAAAATGTTTTCATTCCTCGCTGGTTCTGTTTGCAGTACTTACAGAAGCTTAAGCTTTGTCAGTATAATATTTGTCTATGTCTATATCTTTTGCCTCATTCATCTCCACTTTTGCTATATCGCTCTGCCTTACTATCTTTTTTCTTCTCTCTAAACTGTAATTCCAATTTGTTGCCTTTCCGTTAGCAGTTAATTTCAGCTTGAAATTCCTCTCACTTTCAAAGATACCCAGAGTAATTCCACTTTATTGGGATACCATGGACATTCGCAGTTCTACCGCTTGTTTCAAGCTTTCTCCTTACCAGACACCTTATCTCTTTCTTCTCATCTTCCATTCCAGGTTTTATACTGCAAGCTGTATCTGTTATCTAGCAATTCTTTTCCCCTCCAGAGTCCCACCTGAAGGCATATTACTAAACGGTCCCCTACACAACACTTGCAAGATTTTTTTCTTCAGCTTTACAATATCGCTCCATGTGTGTTCTGTGAAGGTTAACAATAGTGTTTCAACTGAATTATACATCTCTTGTAAAAAAATGTTTATTTACATATATAAGTTATGGATACATTTCAGTTTGTAATAATGATAATGATAAATTACAGGCACTATGTACTTCTCAGTTGTCTCCTAAATGAAATGGGAACTCCTCCTTATGGACAAGTTTGAGCAATATAATAATAAGCAACCTGTTTGCTTTCACGTTCTTTTTTGTAATTTTTAGTGGAAAATGTTGATTCAGCTTAACATAGTCAATTATTTCCCTTTCAGCATGGCAATTTCTGTATTTGGTGGTTTACATGTCAAAAAAGAAAATTCTCTATTAAATAAAGGTTCTCTTACTGACCCTAAAAAACTTCCTCTACCATTTCAGTGCTCAGTATACCTAACATTTTTTAACAGTACTGAAAACACACAGCCCTATAAATACAGGAAGTGCAATACTTATTATATCTTTCTTTATCTAGGTAATGTGTATTGCCACGATGCCCTTGCAGAATATACTCATTACTAGTGCAAATTCCTATGGAGATGAGCCTGGCATTTAAGAATGGAAATATTTTATTTTATTTTACATTGCTTGTATAAGTTTATCTTTTAAACTAGAAAAAGATAACTTTCCTTTAGAAAAAGCATGTCAACATTGAAAGTAATGTAGCTGTGGGAAAGTTCAGCTGATAGGACTCTTCCTTTAATCTTGCACAAGAACATAGGCATTATGCAATTGCTCTTCAGTAGCTGTGATGACCACTGTGGCAGAATTTTTCTCCTAGCACAGGAACTGATATATCTGAAATACACAAGAGTTACCATTGCTCTAAAGGTTTTTTTTCTTGCATTCATGCATTTGCATTGGTGCCATTTTGCACACCGTTTTATATTGACACACCTGTGCCTGACAAGCTTAGATTGTGTGTAGTCCCAGAACAAAAACAGAAGGGAATTTTCTCCCTCAGTGTCTTCAAAGCCTGCCTTCTAGGGTACAGCCTTTGCTTTGTTTGGACTATGGAATTCTGTTAATTTAACAAAAGACATCTTTTTCCTAGTGTCCATAAACTGTTTGTGGGGGGGATTTTTGTAATAAAGTTACACTAAGTCTCAGATATGGAAAGTAGACCAGTCTTTTGTCCCAATCTTGTGATGTAAATCCAAAGATAAACTTGTGTGGCTTAGAAGAAGTATAACTACAGTATTTTTTCAAGCATGTAGAGGGTTATTTATCAGAAGTGTAAGGGAGCTCATGTTAACAAGCAATGATGTCATACCAGGTGTCTGTCACTAATGGAAATATCTCTGGAATAGATTTTTAGGAATGTGACTGTATTTTATCAGGTAACAACCCAGACAAGTTTAGTTTTAGGAGAGTTTAGTTATTATTAAGTAACAAGAAGAGGACATAGCCAAACTCATTTTGTATAAGACTAAACAGGGAAATGTAAGGAAATACTATTTGCTCCACTGTGTTTGCCCGTAAGCTGCAATACAATGAATAAGAAGTATGTGTCACCTCCCGACTTACAGGAAATTATTTTCATGAGATACCAATACGTGAAGGTCTCTTGCAGTTCGCACTGTCAGAAGCGGCAAATTTTACTAAGTGTATTAATCTGAAACATTGAAGTAGGTACCTTATGATGGAGTTCTTACTGTATACACAGTAGTTACAGTTCGTCATAATTTATAAGTGAACTTGTTTCTGGAACAGGATGCAGACAGGTAACAGCCCATTTCTGCATAGTTATGATGCAGCTGGAGTACTAGAATCTCTGGGAAGCCTGTGATTTAATAGGGCAATCTCACATTACAATTTCTTTCTTCTTCCTTGGAGAATTTTTCTTTCAGAATGTGGTATGAATTGTCACAATATTTTCTTAAATAAATTTGGCATCAGTTTTATCAGCTATCCAATATCTTGGATGCTAAATCTTGAGATTTTTAGTTAGTACATGGTATAAAAGTCTGAAAGAAAAAGAGCCATTAGTCTACAAGTGCTATCTTCTCCACTTAATCTACTTATTTTCTCCAGGTGTCATCTAGTGCAAAATGAAATAACTGTTTAGACTTAAATGCTATGAGATTCTATACTGTCATGTCTTATCTGTGGATAATCAGCTGCTTTTTACATTTTACTTTTAGCAGTAAATCATCACAGGTACAATGATGTTAATCCAGTCCAGTATAATACTTTTATGTATTATTAGTTAGCTCCCCTAAGTTGCTCCAGAATCCTATAATGTCTTCAGGTATCTTCACACAACCACCATCATCTTACTGGAAAACATCTTATATGTTCTTAATAGAAGTACAGCACAGAAATATCAATCAGAAATATCAAGTTCTTGATTCTTCATCAGCTAGCCTTATAGACTTACTGCAAAAATAGCAAAGGCAGGCATTACCATAAATTTACATGTAAACAAAACTATGGAATTCGGGGGAGGAGCATTGAGGGTGGATCTTTTAAGCTCCTTATTTTTATTTTATTCTCATCAATGTAAAAATTATCATAAAATCATCGAATAGTTTGGATTGGAAGGGACCGTTCTAAGTCATCTAGTTCACCATCCCCTGCAGTGAGCAAGGACATCTTCAACTCGATCAGGTTGCTCAGAGCCCCATCCAACCTGACCTTGAATGTTTTTCAAGGGTTGGGGCATCTACCACCTCTCTGGACAGCCTGTTCCAGTGCTTTACCAAAGTGGATCTTCTTGGTGGTTTTATAAACCCCAGTTTAAAAAACATTTTTAAAATGTTTTTTCACACTGCATAGACTTTTTTTCCTTTTCATCATCAGTGTCTGAATGACATAGCAAATCTTTCTTTTGTTTTCCAAGAAGAGGTAAATGTCTGTAAGCTGAGGTCCTACATTTGTGTTCTTGTTTCACTTGAACAGTAGTGTTTCTTTCCATTGCAAAGCTAGAGCACTATTTCTTTTTTTTTTCTTTTTTTAATTTTCACTGAATAATAAATATGTGAGCCTCTTCAAAACTTTGCCGTTGATGGACTTTGTTTTATTTAAAAGATACAACCGTGGTTTGCGGTCTCAGAAATTACACTTCACATCTAGGTGGTTTTGAGAGTGCATACAGGAAGCTAATGTGTTTAAAAGTCAATTTAGGTTTACTTGCTCCATCTTAGTTTTATGGCTATAGAGGCCATTGAGTCTATTATAATGTACCTAGATAATATGTGATCTTTGTTCAATTTCTGGACACTGATAACCAGGTGTCTAGTTGTCTGCTGATGCATCTTCTAAAATACATTTTCTTCAAACAGCTTGCTGTCTGAAGCTGAATTGTCTTTTTTTTTTTAAATCTACTCATCTTCTCTGTACACCTGCTTTAAACATCTCTGTTGTCTGGAGTAATGTGGAAAGGAATTAAAAGTAGTAAAGTATTGACCAATCTGACCTATTGAATGTGGTTCTTTGATTCTTTCCACATTATTCTGGACATCCCGCTCATTTAGAAATTCCTTAATTTATGAACATAATTCTTATTACACTATTGTGAGAGGTCAGATGCTGATGTTTATTAGTACCTCACATTTTTTTCCTAAAAATTATTTGTTCCAGTTGTTTCCTTATACATCGTTCAGATACTACTGCTGTTGAAAGACTCTTCTTCTGGTATCTTGGTCGTCAATCCCCTGCCTTAGGGATGACAAAATCTGATTGGGTCTCTGTGTATACTCTTCTTCTTGTGGAAAGCATAGCCCTATTGTCTGGAATAATATGGAAAGAGTCATAGAAACTAAATTATCAAAGGTAAGTCAAAATTTATCTTTAGTGCTTGTGAATGATATCAGATTGACAACACCTGAAGACTGAAGCTCTCTGTTTATCCACAGGAAAAATCAGCAAAATTAGTAGTTTTATAAACTTACAGACTAGCAACCTGCCTTAAAACTAGCTGATAAGAAAACTTTCCTCTAGAAATCAGGTGTCAAATGCCTGTACCTATTCAGGCATCGTGTGCTTCCTAAGGCAACAAACATTTTGATGTAGTCACTTTTTAACAATTAATTGGATAGAGTACCACACTGAATACATACTACTACTGAGTCTGTATACTATGATTTTCAGTTAATGCCACTCTCAAACACACAGAAAGAACCTAGAAGCAAGTGAACAGCAAATTGACTCCAGTCTTCCATATGGTCTCTTCTCACATACAGATAAAACTGAAAATTATGTGTTTATGCACGCATGCAGTATTTATTGAGATACAGCAAAGTTATTTGTTCATGCACAGTCATTTGATTGTATCCATGAATGTTCTCATAGCTTGAAGAATAGAAGACCTGTGGAAGGCAGAAATTTTCTATTAAAGACAGAAAAAAGCCTTTGCTTACTGCCTTCAAAAAGATGCGAAGCCTCTCCCATAATACCAAAGAAAGTTTAAAAGTTCTTAAAATATTTTAAAACAATTGAACTGTTGAGAAAAAAAATTAAAATTTTACACTGGGTGTATTTAGAAGGCAAATTTTCTAGTAGGTGATTTGCAGCAGAAGTGATACTTGTTCTAAAGAGCTGTGCATATCCATGATTTTAAAAACCTGCTGTCTATCTATTTTGTTAATTCCTGTTAATGACATTCACCTTACATTCTTGTAGTTGCAACACAGGAAAACCCCTGATGTGTGTAAGATCATGTGTACACTCCATTAATTTTGCTGAGCTAAGCACTGCTCAGAAGTGCAGCTCAGCTGTCCTTCTTCAGGTCAGTTCTTAGAATAACCTCAAATCAACATTTGCTCCTTTGGTGAACCCAAAGAAACGGTTAGTTGTCGTCCAGATGACTGCTGTCCCAGAATGACTTCAACCTTTTTAAGTTTCTAATACGTACATACACATGTGTATGCTTTTTTTTTTTTAAGTCTCAACCTACTAAGAGCCTGTTTTCTCTGAGTTTGCTTTTTCATGGAGATGAAATTGTGATTTCTATCATCACTCTCATCTAATGTCGGGACCTTGTAATCTTCACTAAAAAAGATAACAAAACCAAATCATTCTGTAATTATTTTCACTGGGTATAATCTAACAGTGTTTAATGGCAGGATTTTATTTTTAGCCTTGCCTTCTTTCTTATTTCATTTGTATTTGTGGACTTCTCATTTTAAATATAAAAGTGAGTATTAAGGTTTAGTAGTACTGATTTTTCACCATGCTATTAAATAGCATCCATTTTTCATCTGGTTTAGAGCAGCAGCCTTTTGGGGTCTTAAGCAGCTGTGTAGAATTTTACCTGTTACTGAACTAGTCTATTTCTTCTGCTTAGCATCAAACAGTTCATTGCAGTGGATTTTTATTGTATAGTGGTTTTAACCAGGGCTATGAAGATGCATTTTTTCCACCTGTGATCTATGTTCTTTAAATTCCAGGAACAGAATTTGGGATGATGAGAGGGAGCCAGTGGTTCTTAACCATAACTTTTGTCAATTTGTCTGTTAGAGCTCTTGAGTACTTAAGGAAACAAGCAGTCTCACATTCTGATGTGACGTCACCAGATAAAGCAAAAACTAAAAAAAATTAAAGTATGAAAAGGCTATAATTTCTCCATTATTACATAGAACATAAGAAATAAACCTCAAGAAGCTTCTTCTTTTAGAGAAAAATGTGCCTATGGAAAAAAACTATAACGTGATTAATGTTATTGATAATGAACAAAGCTCTGGCAGCGCATGGCTAAGAAAAGCCATGATGCAGTCTGCAGTTTTGATAAGCTTACTGTTACAAGTTATGGTTGCTGTTTGTTGTATTCAATAGTTTTGTAAGTGTCTTTGTATTTGCATTTTCTTGCCTTGTGGTCAGGAAGCAAATTAGAACGGGGAGGGAGATCTGAAATTGTTGTCCACCATCAAGACCCTGCTTTGCAAAATTTAGGGAAGCTGAATAATGGTCGGTTTTGAGAAACTGTTCTGTTCTGCATATATTATGAAAGCATATAAGTAATGAAATATTTTTCTTGCTTATCTGTTTCTGCCAAGTAACTTTAATCTGAAGCATTACTTGCTGGAAGGGAGGGCAAAGGAAAAAACTACCTACTTTTGATACACTCTTGACAGCATAGATTACTTATTTTATACAGCCCTTGACATCAGGTCAGGTCATAGCTGAAACCTAGAAATAAAAGATACAAGCTGTATCTTTGGAGGAAGATCGGTTTTGTTTTTCCCCATTTAATCAGTATTCTGCATGTAAAAACCAGCATAACTGCGCATGGTAGGTTGACCTTGACTAAGGACCTAACTCTCACCACCTGTTCATTCACATCCCCTCCTCAACAGAGCAGGGGTATAAAATAGGGGGGAAAAAGCTCATAGTTCAAGGTAAATATATGCAAGCTGTTTACCAGGTACCATCACAGGAAAACAAAACCAGACTTGACTTGGGGAAAACCAGTTTTAATTTATTTCCAATTCAAATAGATTGGGGTAGTCAGAAATAAAAACAAAACTGAAAACACCATCTCCCCTCCTCCTGTTCCCAGGCTCAACTTCACTCCCTTGTTCCTGACTGACTCCCTTAATCCCAAGCCCCAAGTGGTGTGGGGAGCAGTGGGACGTAGTCAGTCCATTACAGCCCCACTCAGCCATGCTCTCCTCTTCACAGTGTTCTCCTCCTCCAGCATGGATCCTCTCACGGGCTGCAGTCCTTCAGGACAAGGTTGCTTCTGCATGGGTCCTCCACAGGCCACAGATTCTTCAGGGAGTATCCACCTGCTCCAGCATAGAGTCCTTTACGGGATGCAGGGTGGACACATACTCCTGTGCAGGGTCCTCCAGGAGTTGGGCTGCAGGAGGTACCTCCTCCACCCTCTCCAGGAACATCTGTGCAGGACTTCCTTAGAACACTGCTTCCTCCTGCTCTCACCTCAGTGCTCACAGACTGTTTCTCATGCTTTTGCCCATACTCCTCACTGCTGGGGACTGTGTTTTTCCCTTTCTTACGTACACATTCCTGTCTTGGGAATGTACCACCGTCTTGGCTGCTGGGCTCAACCGTGCCCTACAGAGGATCCATTTGAACCAGCCGTGTCTGGAACAAGCCCAGCCACTCTTCATAAAGACCACCCCTGCAGCCCCTCCTGCTGCCAGCACCTTTATAGCTAAATGCCTACTCCCAGTAATACTACTTTATTGCTTATTTAGCATATGTTGCTGCTATATATGTTATTTTGCACTATGGGAGAAAACATCAGATGGGTGATTGCAAGGGCACATTTTCTTCAGAATGAGATGTTCTGTACATTAGCCTTCACTGGAATGCAAATGCACAGCAGACTGAAATGCATTGACCAAAAAGAACACTGAAAAACAAATAGAAAGCCTAAACCTTTAGATCTTCTTCTCACAGCATATAGTTTTCTCCCCATGTTCAACTGCAACTGGGGTTGTTTAGCCTGGAGAAGAGGAGGTTGAGAGGAGACCTCATTACTCTCTACAACTACCTGAAAGGAGGTTGTAGAGAGGAGGGAGCTGGCCTCTTCTCCCAAGTGACAGGCGACAGGACAAGAGGGAATGGCCTTAAGCTCCGCCAGGGGAGATTTAGGCTGGAGATTAGGAGGAAGTTTTTCACACAAAGGGTCATTGGGCATTGGAATAGGCTGCCCAGGGAGGTGGTTGATTCACCTTCCCTGGAGGTGTTTAAGGGACGGGTAGATGAGGTCCTGAGGGACATGGTTTGGTGTTTGATGGGAATGGTTGGACTCAATCCGATGGGTCCCTTCCAACCTGGTTGTTCTAAGATTCTGTGATTCAATTTGTTGCTTAAAACACAAAGAAGGTCCTGAGCTGACAGGAGTGGTACATAGTTATTGGAAATACACATTAAATCACCTTAGATATCGTTTTCTACATAGGATTCTTAATTTCATTAAGTCCTTGATCTAAAGTTTAATGCCTCTTCTAAGTAGCTTTGTTTGTCTTTGTGTTATCTTGTCTTCTAGTGATTTATGTTTGTCTTTTGGGTAATCACTTTTCTCTAGAGTTCCCAGATTTCATAACAGCAATTGAAAAGCTGGATAGGAACACCGAATCCTCAGAATATATACCATTTTCCATTCATATTAATAAAAAATATTTGAACAAGCTTTATTGCCACAAATGTTTTTTTCAGTGTGTAAGAAAGATTACACCTGCTGTAAAATTGCAAATGGGTGACTCTGCACCCAAATAGCAGGAAGTTTACCACTGAGACAAACAGACTTGGGTAAGCCAGACTGCACTGTGGTCTTGCATGATACCATCTGTGCTAAAGATTTCCGTACTCTGGTGTGCATACCACTAATGCCACACGAGAAATTGAAGTGATGTACAGATACTGTTTGAAGAGGCAGATGTTGCTGCTTATGTACACATATAGCCTAGTGCAGAGCTGGAAATGCTGATGCTTTTGCTACCACAAATTATGGCATTTTAGGAGGAAAAAGAAGTTAGGAAAACAGAGATTTGTAAGCAGGAAAAAAAAAAAGGGGTGGCGGGAGAAATCCCCAGAGTTCTCAGCAACTTGTGTATGTTGGATATATATATATATAACTCCACCAGTACAGGTTAGAGGGTGACCTGCTGGAAAGCAGCTGTGCCCTCGTGGACAACAAGCTAACCATGAGCCAACAATGTGCCCTCATCACCAAAGGCTAATGGTATCCTGGGATGCATCAAGACGAGTGTAGCAAGCAGGTCAAAGGAGGTCATCCTCTGTCTCTGCTCTGCCCTAGTGAGGCTGCATCAAGAGTACTCTGTCCAGTTCTGGGCTCCCTAGATCAGGGAGGACAACTACTGGAGAAAGTCCAGTGGAGGACCATGACGATGATCGGGGACTGGAGGATCTCTCTCAGGAGGAAAAGTTGAGAGAACTGGGTCTGTTCAGCCTGGAGAAGATTGAGAAGGGATCTTTTTACTGCTTGTAATTATCTAGAGGGGGGATTATCTATCAGGAGGATGGGGCCAGACTCTTCTCAGTGGTGCCCAGCAACAGGACAAGGGGCAATAGGCACAAACTGGAACTCAGGAAGTTCCATCTGATCATGAGGAAAAACTTCTTTACTCTGAGGGTGACAGGGCACTGAACAGGCTGCCAAGAGAGGTTGTGGAATCTCCTTCTTTGGAGATATTGGAAAATCCACATGGATGTGCTCATGTGTAACCTGCTCAAGGTAAACCTGCTTTAGCAGGAGGCTTGGACTAGGCGATTTGCAGTGGTCCCTTCCACCCGCTACTATCTGTGATTCTGTGATGCATAGTTACCATTTTCCTTGCTGTCCCCATCAGCAGGCATCTGAAAGAGAGAGACTCTGGGGCATCTAAGGAAATAATTCTTCCCCTCATTTTTGTGAGCTTAGAGGTTTGGCTTTGAGGTTTATCGGTCAGGCTTATGATATATCTTTCTGCATATAAACTATATATAAGAACTGGTAGTTGTTCCCCATATCCATATCTGTCTTTATCTGTCCTGAGTCCCTCCTTTTCCTCCAGTGATACAAGGGATGAGGTGGATTACTAGCATCTTACTGTCTTGCTGCTCTACGCTTCACATCAGCCTAGACTGCAAAGGCTTTTTAAGATGCTGATGTAGCTTAGCAGTGTGAGAAAATTCCTTTGTCACAGGCAAATTCCAAACATTTGCGTGGCAGAAGGATTGCTTCATAAGCTAGGAATGAAAAGGTTTAACACAAAGTCAGGTGAAGTAGTTTGACAATGGTGGTGTTTCTCTTTAAGAATAGTATGATGAAAAAGTTACTGTCTTTTTGTGAATATTTAAATACTCATAGATGTAGTTGGGGCTAGTTAACAAAGTGTTGTTAGATCACATTCCTGCATTAGATGGTATAAATGAAGGATGGTCTTTTCCTAGTAAGCTACTGCCAGATAGTCTCCTAGGTGCTCATTACCAGTGCTGTGACTTAGCTAACTCATGTTCAAATGGTGTGTGGGATAGGCTAGTCTAGCAATGGTCTCTTTACAAGACAAGGCTAAATTAAATACATGCTTTTTTTAAACACCGCACATTCTCTAGGCTGCATTGTAAACTCTCGTAGCCTCCACAAAGGTGCTGCAAGTATTGGAATGGAGCCTCCAAAGTCCAGTGTAGTATCAGTGAGCAAAAATAGAAGCTGGTACAAGTGGTAACAGTTAGCTACAGTTGTGGATTTCATGTGTTACATAGAAGTTGCATGAAGTCCTTCTAATTGGTTTATCCACTCAAAAGATTATTGGGTACCAAATATGTTTTGTTTCTGTGGGTTGGCATTCATTACCAATCCAAAATAAGTAAGTCTCAGAACCATTACTATGTGGCACTTGTTGAAAGGACTCTGTGAAACATGTTAGTGTTATCTTTTTATCTGTGGTAAGATTGCCTACTTCAAAGAAGTTAACAACACATTTGCTAGCATTTTGCATACTGAAAATGTATGTTGGCTAAGGTTTAAACAGAACATCAGACCAAGCCGTACTCTTGCCAGTTAAAGGCAGCTTTTTAAAGTAAAACTAGACTTTTTCAAGTAGACTAGAGCTCTGCAATATCTTTGTTCATGCTCTCTACATCAATAATTCCTGTTTCAAAGGTTATTCAAATTAATATCTTTATTTTCATGTGGGGTGTTTTACTAAAGAATCTTAGTGCTCTTGTATAAATCTTGTTTCACAATCTGCAGGGTAGAAGAAAATATTCCTCAGCTTAAAAAGTATAAATTGAGCAAAAGAGAAACTACTGATTTGTCTCACTGGATATATTTAATAAATACTGAACTTAAGGGGGGAAAATGATTATGTTAAATGTTTAACACATGAGGAAAACTTAGTAGAACTGTTTTATTTTAATGCAGTGATAATTCTTCATTTTGATGCTTGACACACATTGCTTTGACTCAATTTTGTTTTTATTTCCATTTAGGACGTGTAGGAACGCCTCATTTTATGGCCCCAGAAGTGGTAAAAAGGGAACCTTATGGGAAGCCTGTAGATGTTTGGGGTTGTGGCGTGATCCTTTTTATCCTGCTAAGTGGTTGTTTGCCTTTTTATGGAACCAAGGAAAGATTATTTGAAGGCATTATTAAAGGAAAATACAAGGTAAATGACAGCATACCCGAGTCCTTTTCCAGTGAGATAAGCTCTGCTGCTAAAATTTCTGGAAATGGATTTTTGTGTTTAGCCTGATTTAAATTTGAAGCTTATAGAAATCTTGTCTGTGTTACATAGAGAGAGAGAAGTGTTTTTCTCTCTCCAGTCTGTCTTGTTCCTGCTGTGTTTTGTATCAGTGTTAGGAATTAGAATACAGAAGTATTTACTCAGATGAACTAATAAATGGGTGCAGTAACTAGCCCCTGAGTGTACATGGGGCTAGGTACGATTGCATAAGTTTAGACTGTAAAGTATGACATACTACATGATAACTTAGTTTGATGGATCATTTAATTTTTTAATCAAATAAAAGAACTGTTGTAAAGGCTGGTATTGTATTGTCTTGATTTAAAAACAACTTGTATACTACTGTAAAAACGTAGTTATGCATTTTTCTTTGCAGTACAATATGTGGTAAAGTGCAGCCAATAATTCAAAAGCAGCCACTTGCAACTCAAAGCAAATCTGTCTTAGTGCAAGATAAGCATATTTCATAACATCAGTATCCTTGAGCTGTTATGGACACAAATTTAAAGCTTGGAGTTCACTATTTTTGTAGTTTTGACTGGAATCAGTTTTGTTCTACTTTGCAACCAAGGTCATACATGAACTGTGTATTAGCATATCAAGAGTGGAAACCCCCAAAACTGTCAGATAGCCTGTTACATGGTTTAGGAAATATTTTATTATATGAATTCTGCTAAAATGTAAGTGACAGCAGTGGTACTGCACTTGGTCAGGAGCACATTTTTTTGTTGTTTAAGTTCTGTGTTGTTAGAAACAGCAGGATTTCTTCATGGCACTGGTTTGGGGATTGCATGGACTGTGAGGCATTCCAGTGTCACTTTATGGAAGATTTCTTTATGGAAGCACTTAAACGGCTAAAAACTTCTGGAAGCTTACAAGTTAACTTTTCTTTGTTTACAAAAAAAGTCACAGCCAACACATTGTGTCTTCTCAGTTCCTTTTTTGTTCCTGCTTCCACAATAATATGTTTTTTCAGTGAAAATAGTATAAGGATTTCAAAGCAGTCCTGCTGCAAATTTGCAATTACCTTCATTTCATTACATCAGAAAAAGGAATGACAAGTCGTAACTATAAATGTGCATTTCATAGTCAGATAATGTTAATGAGTGCTCCAGTTTAAAGTGATCACCTTTTGTAAAGACTGATTTTAAATAAAATGGACCTCTTTAAAATAAGAGATTTTGACTTTTCATTTAGTACCTTGTGAAGTTAGCAGTGTACCATTTAAATAACAATTAAAAATTCCATAAATTAAAGAATTTTTAGGAGTAGTTTAAGTTGTAAATCTTTTATCACAGAAAGATTGTTTTTACTTTGGTGTGGTCTTTTCGGGTGTCCGTCATCTTGAATAGTTGAACACAAACCTGCATATGCACAAGATGAAAATGTATTCTAAATCATCCTTCACATCACTGGCTCCTAAAGATACAGTTCTGCTGTAAAAAGTGTTGCAGTTGTTTGTGTTGTTCATCACATGTCAGTATGATCTCCTACTCTAGTGCCTGAAAATGCCTAATTGTCGTAAAGCTGAAAAGAATTTATTGGGAAGATCCCTTGTCCATGATACCTGTGGGACGGGACCACAGAAGTTCACAAGAGGCATTAGCCCACCCTCTTCTTCTTCAGAATCACTGGCATGAAATTGTGGGTTGATACAGACAGACTGTCATGTCATTCTTTATGTTGATTTCAGGAGCAGATTTAGTTTTCACATTTATCATATGCATAGTTAGCTGTTAGATAAAGCCTCGTTATTTTTCCTTTCTCTAGCGAAGGGTCACTTTTATCTGAACAAAGTGTAGCATGTGTAGAAAATTATAATGAGATTTTAACACAATACCAAGGATATATCAGATTTTATGTGATACAGTGCTCACTGTTTTCAGTTTTTTATGCCATTTCATGCAACTAATGCACAATTATGTAAGTTATTAAAAAACTTTATAACTTCCATTTACATTAAGTTTGCAAGTACCAGACACTGTTAAATCTCTGCAACTAGTTTACATAAAAAGTAGGTTATTTTTTTATATTCTTATTTCTAATTTAATTTCTTTTTTCTTGCTTGTATTCAGATGAATCCTAGGCAATGGAGCCATATTTCTGAAAGTGCCAAAGATCTGGTACGCCGCATGCTTATGTTGGATCCAGCAGAAAGAATAACAGTATATGAAGCACTGAATCATCCCTGGTTAAAGGTAGTAAAAGCAGCTGTTTATATACCAGTTTCCTCTTCAAGGTAGAAAAAGATTTATTTACTTATTTGAACTTTTTAAGTAGACATGGCATTGTACAACATGTGTGATAATATACTTTAAATGCTTTGTAAGGTTAGAGCCTGATGTTTTTATAATTGCAAGGCCTGAAGTCTTGGTTATCAGTGAGAGCAAACTCACTTAGGCATCTTCAGCAGCATCAGAGTAAAGGGAGCAGGGCTGCATAGAATAAAGTTTGAAGAAGGTATTTATGTGGCTTTCTGTGGTTCTCAGACTCAGTAGGAGTTATTTCTGACCTCTTCTTTACTTGGTCCTATGTAGACCTCTTTCCTATTAGGCATGTAACTGTGCAGTTTGTTGCAGTTCCTTATGCAACTTAATTGTGCTGCTTTCTTACATTAGATTCGTGAAATATCCCACCAAAGTGAAGAAAGTACGTAGTGGTGTGTTGCTCAAAGGCCACTGTAACTACATAAAAGTATATGGCTTCTGGTAATCAAATTATTTTTCAGTGGTGGCAGAGTTTACAACACAATTTGAGCCAGTGGAAGAGTAGTTTCTGGACACTGAAGATTAACAACAGAAGCAGGAGAATATACATCTAACTTCTCAGCATTCCCATTAATATTGGAATTCGAGAATGATGAGTGTGTTGCAGATTTAAAAGCTGGCAAGTGCTGGTTCAGAGTATTGTGTTTTCTTTGGCAGAAAATGATGAAATAACTATTTTTCTTAGTTATGTTCTCTTTTTTTTTTCTATAGTGTGGACCCAAGGTAGAGGGTCATACTGTCAAGTGAAACAGGGCACTTATTTGGAAAGGATGCTGTTCTGGTGTCTACACCTGGACTGTTCATATGTTCTACATTAGACAAATATGTACACTCAAAAAACACCCAAAATGCTGCCAAAAAAAACCTAGGAAACACAGGCTTGTATGTTTTTCAGCTCCCTCCAAGTAAATGGTATAACTGGTAGTAATTGGAGTAATTCTTAAAATTCTCTGCTCTCTTTCTGGCTCTTACTCTTACATTCAGAGCTACAGAATGATCCAGCTTATAAAAGGAGGACTGGAGTGTGTGCTTTTTGGGAATATATGTGGTTAAGGCACTTTTCTGAATATTGAGGAACTGTAAGTTCAAACCTTGCCACTTGAAAGGAACTAAAGTTCTGTCTGTTCATCTGGGGCATGCATAGTGCATCAATATTTCAAAAAGTACTGGAAGGGACACCCGTGTTTGGGAATCCTAGATGATGGTACTCCAGTTATTGAGTCTGTGGTAAACACA
The DNA here is from genome assembly GCA_033558105.1 of Coccyzus lansbergi. Classification (NCBI taxonomy): domain Eukaryota; kingdom Metazoa; phylum Chordata; class Aves; order Cuculiformes; family Coccyzidae; genus Coccyzus; species Coccyzus lansbergi. Next base: position 882,368 of record JAUMJK010000197.1, read on the forward strand.
GGTGATGTCGTTTTACATGCTTGGAATTTGACTTGTCCCTCATTTTGTGAGCTCACCCACACTTAAATGCCAAAGCAAGGGTTTTGTTGAACATTGTTTTGATAGAAAACTTTGCCATTTTTGCTCTTTGAGCAACTAAGCAGACTAGGCTTTTTAAAACAATAATTCTGTAATGCAAATGTGCAAGTTCTCTGTATATAGCATAGCACTTGCGATGTCTGTGGTCTCTCTGATCTTGCTGGGTTTTGTTGAAAGACAAGGAAGAAGAGAGAAGATTTAGTTTGAGACAAGTTTGTTTCTAAGCTTAGACCAGCATCCTGTCAGTCAGTCCTGTCTTATTTTTGCCTATGATAAATTACCTTCCCTGTTGACTCAAATTTTCTTTAAATCATTTATAGATAGCAGCCAAATACAGCATGAGACAGAGCTAGAGACAGAGACTGAATTACTACTGCTAGTGATTTCACACTGATTTGGGAGATGCATGTTATAAACATTTACATTAAATTAGTAAGTGCTTCTGTAGTGATTCAGGGTGGGGGAAGAAACTGACCAGCTGCTGCAAGTTCTGCCCCACTGTCTGGTGTTCACTGGCAAGATTTTGATCTGCATCTACAACGAAAAGGATTCTTCCAATGAGCTAGCACCTGGTGTCACCAGCCATGCAGCTGGCACTTACTGCCGTCAGACACATACCTCATCTCCTGAAGTGTCTAGCACACCTTAAAAGTGTGCTTGAACACAATGCTTCACTGGGATTTGTGACTCCCGAGAAGCAGAACTACTTTGTGCTTGCCAGCTTGAAAGTTCAGTGCTAGTCACAGACTGACTTAATAATGCAGCTGTAAAAAAGGCTAGAGTCTTACTACAAAGTAGGAAATGAAATTACAAAGAAGAAATACCCCTGACCCAATTTAAGGATTATTTCAAAATATTTTAATCCCCCTCTGTTCCTTGACATTTTTGTTAAGGTGCGACAAATCTTCATTCTTCTTAGGACACTTATTAGCTTGTGCATTTCTTGGTTTCTTAATGTCAAGAGTGTATTAGGAGCTTGTATTTATAGTTTCTTCTTTTTCTGTCTTTTTTTTTTTAAGGAGAGAGATCGCTATGCATACAAGATTCATCTTCCAGAGACAGTAGAACAATTGAGAAAATTCAATGCAAGACGAAAACTAAAGGTAAAATTAATATAGTGGTAAAATAATCTAATTATGTAACATGCATTTTGTGTGGTACTTTATTCATTTTAAAAGTGCTGAGAGAAATCTGTGCTCTGAAGTCGACAATAAAATAAAAAGTTGAAACAGACCTTCACAGTCATTAATTGCAATAATGTTTTCTTAAGGATGTTTGTCCTTTCTTTCTTAATGCATATTTTTCAAACTAAATTTCAGCCCAAATTCTCTGTTATCAACCGAGGTATGTATGAGGTCTTCATCATAAATCAATTTAGTGATTCTATGTAATTGGAATTATTGGAGAAGAGAGAATAGTACAATGCCTTCTGTTGTTGTTGTTATTATTGTTACATTTATAATAAAAGTAACAAAATAATGTTTCAGTGTCTTTTTTCAAGAAATGCAAAGATGTGTTCTTCAGTTTATACTCTTTATGTGTAACAACTATATATGAGATTATTTCTCAGCCAAATTGAGAAGAATGTTAACATTTTAGCCCAAAACAACATGGCTTCCCTGCAGTTCCATCTTGACAGGTTTGAAAGAAACATTTTTAAATTCACTGAAAGGTTGAGAAAATTTTAACTGGAACTTGCTGCATTATGATTCATGAGTTTTTTTCATAATTTGTCATAAAACACGTTCTCATCTGCTTGTTGAGTTGTTCCTTTGCAAAAGTTTAATGTAGCTACAAAACTAACTATGATTAGGACACAATAGTTGCTGTAGTTCATGATTAACAGCACTTTCTCGTGGGTTGTTGGTATGTCCAGGTAATACTTTCATTAAAATGTTAACTAGTACATTTTAGAATGTGACCTGTTTTCCTGCTCTGAATGCAGTTTCAAATCTTTCCCAGATTTCTTCCTAGGGAGGCCACTATATTTAGTTTCCCAAAAACTTTTTTACTTGCACAGGTTGTTTTCTACCATTTGTCCAAAGCAATGTTCTGCAAAATGTTTCCAGAAATTATTTGGTGTCTGTTTTGCCTACTGCCACAACTGTAAGGCATTAAAACTTGAGTGGGTAAACTGTAATTTACTTGAACAAGGAAATATATGTCAGGGCACGTAACTCTTTTTCTGGTTGTGTAGCTTCCCATGTAACCCACATTCTGGGAATCTGGAATTATTGCATTTTCTTGTAACTACATTATAGATGTCAAATATCCTAGTTCTGTAAGTCTCAGATTCTGACAATTTCTCAAGTAACAGCATATTGCTTTGCTTTACGGAGTAAAGTTTTATACTTGCTAAGCCACTCAGTCTAGGTAAGAGGGAAAGAGAAATAAATCAGTTACTTTGTTTACATTGTACTATGGGAATTTATGCCTCACAGTTATTTTAAAGTGCTTTTCTGTGAAGAATTGTTCTCATTAATCTCCTCACAAAGAATTTATGTACTGTTTATTAGAGTAATGTTTGACCAAGTCTTCTGTTAGATGTGGTCAGTGATAACACTGAAGCAGCTCCAAAGACTAAAATTTGTTTACTCTTCACTGAGAAAGTCAGCACAGGACAGACCTTGGGAGACCGAGTGTCTGGAAATGTTTCATTATCCATCTTTCTGTAATTTAGACTTTGTGGGTATTTTTGTTTAGGGGGCAGTACTAGCAGCTGTGTCAAGCCACAAATTCAACTCTTTCTATGGTGACCCCCCTGAAGAGCTGCCAGACTTCTCTGAAGACCCCACCTCCTCAGGTATTTTAACATAAAGTTTATTTAATGCAGTTAACTTGTCTTAATTCTATCGTGACTAGAGTACCAAGTGCTTACTCATTTCTCATTATTTCATGAAGTTGCAACTTAAGTTAACATTTAAATGTGAAAGCATAGGTCATTTTTGGTCATAATCGTGTTAGTGGCTGGAGAAAATGAAGATAAAATCTCTGTGCAGTTTTAAGTTTTTACAGAAATTCTGTCTGATTTTTGTTTGTTGTTGTTGCATGTGCATTTAATTACAAATACTGCTATAAACTCATATTTCTCCGTATTACTTTTGTGTAAAAGCTTATTGAAATTTTGTCTGGAGAAAGGAGTAAGTTTCTCTGCCTTACTAATAGTTATTTATAAAAAGAAACCATGATGTACCAGAGTTTCTTTACTTCCTGCATTAGAGAACAGTATGATTAAGATGTCTCCTCTTGAAAGCAGGCTGGGCAGTATTTCTGATACTATAACCCAAATCCCCAAATCTTCAGACAATACTTCAGAGACTTCCCAACATGCTTCCAAGAGGAGATATCTTTGCCGTGCTGTGAGCACATCGCTAGGCCTTGGGCAGGACAGTGATGTTACTCCAAGCAGTCCTTTTACCTTCAACCCATGCTTAAATAATCCAGTGGTTCCTGTACTAACCTAGCCCTGTCATAATTATGTATCTTAATTTTTACATAAAGCGTTTGCATTGTGAAAGTCAGGGTTGGTATATCTGATCTAAAATTGGGATTTAGGATCAAATTAAATGAACGTCTAAGAAAAATCTAATGCCAATAGGATTCACTTTTATGTTTCTAAAGAAATAAATAGTACTGGCAGAGTATTTCAGCTATATGCTGACTTTACCAGGAGACATTTCAGGTGTTTAATTACATGTGCTGATAATTCCCTTTTCCAATACCTTTATAGGTGAGAAAGTTACTGACTGCATATGTTAAGTGTTCCTTTTCTGCTCTTTCACATCAGCGAGTCATTGTTATTAATTATTTCAATACCATTAACATAGGAATTGGGGACAGCTTTTTCTTGACATTCTTTAATTTCATTTCTTGGAATTCACGTTTGAGTACTTAAATCAAGAGTGTTTCATCCTTAGTGATGCACACTGCTCATAATTTCCATAGAAGTGAATGGAAATCTCACATTGCAAATGTGTAATCACAGCCTCATGGCTTAATTTTTGGCAGCTAACTTTTGAATACTTGATGTACTTGTAAGTACGGATCCATATATGCTTTTAAAGAAAGAATAAGTTGAGTTTGCTTCACCCAGAATTACTTGCAGTGCTTTAATTTTTGTTTCCAGCTACTTCCCCCATTTCTGTAAAACAAACAGGCCATCAGCACAATTGGCAGTGGCAACTTTCCTAGTCTAAAAACTGCAGTTCTTCTTTCCAGTTTCAGTCTCACGTCAACAGGGCATGTGCCTTCCTCGTAGGATGATGTAATTTCAGATATCAGTATACAGCAAAGGTAAAAATTCTGTTTTTCTTCCACTCACATGAATCCAGTACACATGTCCATTCTACAGAATATCTGTGCTGGATTCATTTTAATCTTGTGTTCATCGAGGAGGCTGAGGGGAGACCTCATTGCTCTCTATAACTACCTGAAAGGAGGTTTTAGACAGGAGGGAGCTGGCCTCTTCTCCCAAGTGCCAGGGGACAGGACAAGAGGGAATGGCCTCAAGCTGCAAGAGGGGAGGTTTAGGCTGGACATTAGGAAAAAAATTTTCACAGAAAGGGTCATTGGGCACTGGCATGGGCTGCCCAGGGAGGTGGTTGATTCACCTTCCCTGGAGGTGTTTAAGGGATGGGTGGACAAGGTCCTGAAGGGCATGGGTTAGTGTTTGATAGGAATGGTTGGACTTGATGATCCAATGGGTCTCTTCCAACCTGATTGTTCTATGATTCTGTGATTCTATCTCCAAAATAACTGAAATGAGAACTTGAATTTCTCAGGAAAGCATAGTTGTTCCCTAAAATAACCTTGTTGATCTCACTGATGAGAGATCACAATGATCCAAAAACTGTACTAAGTGGATAGTTTTCATGATGTTTTTTTCCCTAACCCAACTGCATTAGATGATAAAATATTTAGTATCTCAGGATAAACACTGAGGCTTGCAAGAAAAGATACTACAACTTTCGGTTTCTGAAATTGCTAGATATGGAATTCTATTTTGTTTCCTCTTCAGGAATACACTGATGAAGTTTTCAGTTATTTCTAGCTTATAAAGACAGGCTCTTGTGGTGATTCTGAACTGAACTAGTTTGTAAAAATATGACATAAAACTTTTGACTTGCAGTAGAAACTTGACTATCTTAAGGTTAAGTCTCCTTTCTAACATCTCCTGATATTATTTCACATCATAAACTCTAATGATGAGCATTTAGTATTTTAAACATTGCTACCTATTTAATCCTTCCATAAAACTCCATGAAGTTTACCATTAAAATTAAATTATTTGTCCAAAACAGGCAAATGTGGAGCTCCTACTGAGATAAAGAGGCTAAAATCTGAATTCTTATTAGGTTATGCAAATGTTACATCCTGTTCTCCAGGCCTTTCTAAAACCAGAAAGAGAACATTTCAGTTTTGTTCTTTCTCCAGATTATTCTAGAAGGATTCTTCCTGTGAACACCTGAACCTGGGATTGCTGGACCCTCTGAGCATCTTCCTATACCACTAGAGTAATAACTTGGGTTATGAAGGCTCTATCGGTAGCAAGTCAGATTACTTTCTTAGGTGCAGAGTCACAAACTATGTTCTTGCCAGAAAGCTTTCCTTTTCCCATGAGGGTCAGCAAATTATGTAATAAATTAGATGGGAATGAACACAAATAAATTAAATTTAAAGCAAATCAGGTTGGGGTTTTTTTGTGTACACGTCTTCCTTGCATTCACAGTGTGTGCAAATAATTCTTGGTTCCCAAGAATTCTTGGTTCCCTCTCCCATCAGCAACTGTCCTTTGAAGGACTTAACTTGATCCTGCTATCATTCTCTTGGTAACGTGGCACAAATCAGCATTGCTAAACTTGGAAAGTATGATAAAGGCTTTTAAAATGTTGGGGGAAATTATGTAAATACTTATTAAACTAAAATATGACTTTACTGATGATAGGCTGTGCTCAGGAACTTATTTAGTAAAGCCACTAAACAGCTGAAATGTCAAGCATCTTGCAAATATTTTTTGCTAGAATGTAAAACATTTAACTTTTCAGGTTGCCTGTCTACAAGCCCTTGTGAAATGTTAGTTTCCTAAGGCAAGTGAGTGTTTTGGATATTTCTAAAATGCTGTAACAAATATAAATCAGAAGTCATCAGTCAGCAGCCGTTAAGGCTAAACATGGCACGTGGGAAGATTTGGCCCACTAGAGAGTATTTGAAGTGGACCATGAAATTAATTAGGTTCCTGTTCCTCACCCTCCCTGTCTCCTATCACCTGATGCACACTAGATCAGGGCAGAGGATTTCCTCTGCTTGTGTCATGCTGACCATTTGTATCCTAACAAACAACAAAGAGAGATAATTTTCAAGTGTGTTGGTAACAGTGCCTGAGGCTGAAGAACGAACATCCCTACTGTAAAGCTTTTCATTTTTTCCTCCTTTTGCTTTTTCAACTCCCCCATTCTACAGCAGACCAAGGGAAGGCTATGGAATTGACTCAAAATTGACATTTTTAGTTAGGGACCTGAATTCAGGAAAACTATCTAGATTATTGGAGTTTTACATAGATTTGAGATGTTTAGGTTTATAGCCCATAGTTAGAAAAGCCCGTAACTAGAAGAGGTTTTTATAACTTTGTATTTCCAGAATCCTTTTTATAGCCACATTTTGGGAATTACTGAGTCAGTGTTGGAGTTCAAACAGTGGAGAACCTTTGGAAAACTGTTTAATTGATTTTTAGATTAAAGCAAACCTTACATTTGGTTAAAGGACTTTCCTTTATAATACCTGCTTTAATTGCTGGGTTTATAGTGCTCGTGACTAACAGGTTTCAGGATAGCTTTTTGCTGCAAACAATTCTAGATTCCTATGATGTGGCTCAGTCTAACCACAAAGAAAGTTCAGCAGTGTATTTTATAACAGGCTGACTGACCAAATGTACTTATTTAGCCTCTTATGTAGCACTGTTGCAGAATTTCCTGACCTTTATGTGCTTTCTGAGCTCTGTGGTAGTGGTAAAAGGCAATGAACATAGGAGCAGTTCTTTGCAGTGCACAGAACACAGGCACATTTAATCTACATCAGTGTTTCTAGCTTGTTTTCTCAAACTGCAAGACACAAATTTCAAATGGTGTTTTGATAAATACATTTTGATATTTTGTCTCAGGATTGCTGTATGTAAATTGAATTTTTTCTATCTTGTTAAACCTGATATCATCATATCAAATGAGAAATTTTTAACAACATCAGATCTTGATTTTCAAATTTGAACGTAAAAATAATGGGAAAAAAGCTAAATCTGGTAGTCTTTCAGAGTGAGATCAAAGAGCAAATGTATGACCAAGTTTTAAGATCATTGTTTCCAACATATATGGAACTGACTTAGAGACAAGTTAGTGAGTGGTTAGTAGTTTCATGGGTTTTAGATTCCATGAAATCAGGGCAATATAAGCCCATATATTAAAAATCATCCATCTTATCGACACAAGGAAGAAAAGGAAATACTGTTGTTATGCAAAAATTGCCACTGATTTTGTAAATATTTGCAAATGGTCCTGTGCAGCATTTTTAAGTATGAGAACTTCAGGGAAAAAAATTACAATCAGCTTGTAAGTTACTGTTGTTATTAATTCCTTATCTAGTATTACAGGTGTAACTGACTGTCAGGTTTGAGATTATTAATTTGAGTGTTTGCAGTGTTCCATTATCATGCTTGTGATTTTTCAACTATTTAATCTTTGTTCTGGTATGTAAATACAAAAGGTTTTGAGTATATAAATTCACTGTTAATTAAAAACAATAATAAAGTTGTATTTCTAAATGGTTCTCATAATGATATTTTTGTAAAAAAGTAATTTCAATTTAATATTGCTAAGTAAATATATTAAATAATGTGTTACACATTGTTTGCAGTATGTTGAAATAATTTGTCAGTTCACCTCTTATGATATCACTGAAATCATTTTTCATCCATGAGCTTTTTAAAGTAGTTTATCATATGTTGGAAAAAAACTGACGTTATAGATACCTAACACTGCATACATGTGCTACCTTCCCTATGCCAAGTGTTTGTTTTCCTCCCACCCCAGCCTGCAAGTTCCATTTGCTTCACACATAGAAACTGTATTAAAATATGGGGGGGGGTCTTGTTTTGTGGCTAAACTAGTGTGCTAGGTTGCAGCTTTTAAATCGCTTGTTCTGAAATCTTCATACTGTTTGTTGTTTGTCCAAATGCTGCCTTCCTACTAGGACTTCTAGCAGCAGAAAGTAGGTATCCCTTTGTTTTCCTTTAAGGCATATCATTCAGCAATGATGTGTGTCTTTGCATGTTTAAAGATCAGCTTTCTTCTCTTTGCTCCTTACAGTTTTAATACTGCCTGTTCAAGAAAAATAACCTCTATGTTTTTGACTAAATCTGTCTACAACTTTGAAAGCATAATTAACCAAAAGTAATATGATTTCCAGGGAATTATGAAGATTCTAGTAAAAAGGCAGTATTAAAATTACCTGGTTTTTTTTGTTTTCAATATTTGCAACACAACTGAAATAAAATTTAATTTTCATTAAATTACTAAAGGAAAAATGGTATTATTTTTGTGTTTTAGTTCAAAAATTAGTGTTTTCACGGGCTAATGGGATATTTTTCTCATAACACTAAATATATACTCTAGCATCAGCCATATTATTTTCTTGTTATGCCCTTGCATGAACTTACTTCATCATTCTGTGTTTATGTGATATGATATATACATTGTGTATATGCATAGACCTAATTTAAATAAGTATCCAATATGTATCTCCTTAATGAAGGAATACTGTTGACATGTAGAGAGGAGGTTCTGCCATAAGTTAGCCAAACACTTCATAAAAGACTGAAAATGCAAGCACTTCTAAAACCTGCAGACTATACTAGACAGAGAAAAAAAAGTGTGAAATTGTAGATCCTTTGATAACAAACCACAACTATTTCAAAGTCAACAAATTCAGCATCTCAAAACACACGCTATGAAAAGTAGGGTATTTCCTGCAGCATTTTGAGATTTGTAGGCTAACAGATCTTTGATCCAAACCCAGGGCAATGAGACACATGTCCATCACTCAGCTTCTGATTACACAAGTGGATTTTGTTGTGGTTGTTTGGTTCATTCTTCCAGCCTCATAGGTTTTAGGGGATGTTTTGCCTTGCCTTCACATTTTTCTGTCTCATAATGCCTGTCTGGTAACGTGAGAGTAAGAAACCAGTGGATTTGTTACATAAAAGTTCTGCAACAGTACTACTTCTATACAGTTGCAGGGGGGAAAAATCCTCATACAGAGCCTTTGCCAGTGATTTGGGGGTGTTGTTTGTACATAGAGACTTTCTTTAGTAAACTTACCAACTGATAGAGAGGGTGTTGTATTTGTACTGGTCAGAAGAGGGCTTCCATATGTTTTTACAATGAGGAAAAAAGTATCTTTTACTTGGTTGATTTGTTCAGTTGCATTTGAGTGCAAGGTGTGTGTTTGGTCTGAAAATCCATACCTTTTCACTACGTATTTCTTTACCATCACAGTAGACTGTTATATTTATGTTATATTTAACATAAATATTTTATGTTATAGACTGTTATATTCTGTTATATTTATGCATAGTTTTACAGTGAGAGATAAGTGGGAAAAGGAATTAGCAGACTTATGGAGACAGGAGAAAGCTGGGGAGATGCATGTACACAGTTCCCCTGTGTGTACAGAATAAAATTATGACTATCAAACATCAGTTTCTCCCCATCCCTCCTCCCCTTCCCTCTCCTTTCCTTCTCTCCCCTTCCCTCTCCTTCCTCCCCTCCCCTCCCCTGCCCTGCCCTGCCCTGCCCTGCCCACTCCTCCCCACCCTTCCTGTCCCCTCCCCGCCCCTTCCCTCTCACCCTTCCTTTTTTGTATTTCCATATATAGTACGTGTTCCTGCTTCTGTTTAGGGTCACTTGTTTTCTCTTTTATATTTTCTCCCTTCTTTCTCTCTTCTTTTATATCTTCTCTCAAAAACACCTTGTTTGGTGTTTTTCTCTCTGTTTTTCTCTCCTACACCTATTTCCTTTAATTTTCTTCCCTGACTTTTACATACCTTTCTTTTCCTTCTTGTATTCCATAGGTGTTCTTACCTTCTTTCATTAAGTAGTAAATCCCAATAACCCTCCATTGCACTGTCATCTTTCTGCAGTTTCACTGTAGTCTCCACAAATCTCCATCTTTCTAGTTCTGTCTCTAGATGCTCCCTGATGTCAACTCTAGTGATTTTTGCACATGTGGTTTGAAGTGGAGATGAGCATCTGGTCTTCAGTTGGCTTTCTCTGAATCTAAGAGGTTACATCAGCACAAATAGTGGAAAGGTCCTAATCAAGATACTTTACTTGCCTTTAATGGAAACAGCATATGTTTAGAATTTTCTGTACAAGACCAACAGGAAATAGAGGTGTTCTTACCTGTAGATTTTTAACTCTTGTCAACTGCTGCCAAGACAGACCTGGCCTTGTATAGAAGCTGGGCATAGTACTTTGTAATTATGGTGAAATTAAGCCTAGACTTTCATGTTTCACTAAAGTAAACATTTTTAAACATGTATGTGATTGTGATATGAAAACTTCAGGTGATAGATACCCCATCATTTCCACAGGATTTTGATATATTGCTTAATGATCTAATACGTTAAACATTTATCCCATGTTTTTACAGCATAGTAATCAGATACCAAGAAAACCAAAAAAATAGAGGCACCAATTTATACAACTATCACTACATTAGGTCATTTAAAGGCATAAATGGCACTGGAGTCTTAAAGTAGAAGCAAGGAGTCTTTGTTTTATCTGTCATATCTGAAAAATAAAAATAAAATACATGACTACATCATAGAGTTAGCAAAAATTATCTTATTATCACTTCACCAGATGTGTCCTTTCAGAATCTCATAATACTTGAAAGATTTTTTTTTTCTGAAAATAACTGCACTTTATAATAATGCCTATACTTGTTTTTTATGAGATTAGATTCAGTGACTTCATTGAATGATTCGACTATTTGATCTCTTCTAAGTCGAATGATGTTTTTTCGTATGTCCTTAGTGTATGCGCTAGCCTCAGACCTCTTCCTAAACAAAGTGAAAGGTAAATCCTGCCTTGTGAAATGCCTGTAGTGAATATTCTCTTTAGTTTTCCTTAAACATTCTAAATGCACACTAAGGGCTTTGAACCGAGAAAGAACAGTTTTGCTAGAAAAGAAAATTATTAATTTAAACTCTGAGCATGACAAGAGGAGTAATAAAAGAGAATTCCAACAAATTTCCTTCTGCCAGCTGCGTCTTGAAAAGTCAAGCACTTTCCTTTAGGGTTGAAGATCTGTTCAGTTCATCAGCCTTTAACTGACATACTGAAAATGTTGAAAGAAACACAATGCAGTCACTTTTGGTTCCATAGGTAATGTTTTTCTTTCTTGCCTGCGAAGCTTATCTGTGATCTCTCTATGCTTTTACCAGCAGATTCTCAATCCCTATATTTTCTCAGATTTTCTGTTGTGTCTCCCAGTGTAGAAACTGTGCTACAGGCAGAGGAATATTAATGGCTCCTTTCAGCTTAGCATGCTTATTAATTATCAATAAAGGAGCAGGTTTTTTCTCTTCTTCAGTGCAGCTGACCCCCTGTGGAGCAACTGTTAGATTGCTACCAAAATAATTGCCCTTTTTTTAACCATCAACTTTAAAAGTAGTATGTCTCAGCTTATAATAAAATTTATTAATCGAAACAAGAACCATTAGAATAGATGCACTGATGGCAACAAGAAAAAAGTCTGTTTGTTCTGGTGTTATAGAAATCTGGACTCCTGGAACTGATTCATTCTTCAAAGGTGTTTTGAGCTGCTGCTTGGTTGTTAAAAAACTTCTCTTGCAGGAAGTTGTTGGGATGCTTGAAAAAGTGTTAATTGGTGGGAGAGAGGTCTGGTGAGTAAGCTGGGTGAGGTAGAGCTTTGTAGCCTACTTTGTGCAGCTTCTGCAGAGTCATTTGTGAGATGTCGCTGGCCGTTGTCGTGGAGAAGAACTAGTCCTTTTCGATTGACCAATGTTGGATGTAAACGTTGCAGTTATTGGTTCATTTTGTTGACTTCCTACCATTGTGTCTCTGCTGCGATGATTTCACCAGGATTCAAGAAGTTGTAATGGATGATTCCATTTGCCAACTACCAGACAGTGACAATAACTTTTTGATGCAGCTTGGGTCTGGGAAAGTTTTGGTGCTTCACCTTGGCCCAGCCACTGTATGGAATGCCATCAGTTGTCATATAGGATACATTTTTCATCCCACGTCACAATGGAAATATATCAGTTCTCTTGTGCAAAAGAAACAGAGAGCAGTGGTGATTTCTTTATTTTCATTCAGCTCATGTAGCACCCATTTGTTGACTTTTTTTGATTTTCCAGTTTGGTGCAAATGTCAGCAACATATGTCAGCGTTTATTTCTTCTGCAACCTCTTGAGTTGTTTTGCATAGATCCTCTTCAGTAATGACCCTCAATTGGTTGTCATCCATCACAGGACATCCACTTTCTGTTAATTAATTTTTTGGAACCAATGTCAAGCTGTGCACTTGTTGATAGTCCCTTGGCCAAATGCTTGATTGATATCACTAGCAGGTTTTGCTGCTTTACATCACCTTTTGAACTCGTAAAAGAAAATCGCTCAAATTTTCTTTTTTATCCTTATTTAGTTTAACATCATGATATAAAAAAGAAAGAAGAGTGAAAACAAAACCTTTAGCATAAGTAAGAGCAAATTTCACCCTTTAAAATGATATACAACATGAACATGGTTAAAGAAAAGTTTAATCCATAAGAAGCATCACAGTTTACAATGACAAAAAAAGCAAATGCTTTTTCCTGATCAGCTACTTTTGTAAATGAACCTAACTTAATACATCAGTTTGAAATAAGTATTCAGACACATTCAATGGGAGAAGTCTAAGAAATCTTATTGCTCCAGAGCCGTGAGCTGTGAGCGAATGCAGTACTGTAGCATTTCTGCACCTTGGTGTACAAAGAACTGTGGGAATCCTTCAGTGAAATTCATCCAAAATGTGATGCAAGAATTTCTAGCCTTGTAACTTACTTTTCCTTCTAAGCCATGAGGTCACAAGTTTTGTAAAATCGTTTTGGGCTGGTTTGTTATGTTTATTCCAGTTTTTCAAAGTTTTCAGAGAAATAAGTCAATTTAATTCATTTTCTTATGTGGTTAGGTAGGGATTGGGGGTTTTGTTTTTATTATATTCTGAAAATGCAATAGATTACAGGAGGGGTTGAGTTAAGGAGGGCTGGTTAGAATTGTTCATATTGTGAGGAATGGAATTTCAAGAAATATAGTAAATTTTTTGGTATTATCTATCTTGACAAAAGGACACTGGTAAATGAATAAATAAACAGAATAAATATGTTAAGGAGAAATGAGTGAATGTGTTACAAATTTATTTATGAAAAAGCATTTGGCAGTTCAGTGTCAGGCACCATATTTTTTGCTGACTAACACTGGACATGCTGCCATCTTTCCAGATGTTTATACCACTGTGGAAAAACTGAAGACGTGGGCTGTGCATGTTTAGATAAACCAAAGTTACCATTCTAGTAATTCACAGAAGTAGCAGCCACCACTGATGTCTGGTTGTTGTAACAAGTTTTTCCACAAGGAATAAATAGGGACTGGCTTACTATAGATTTGTGTTGTGTTTCTGTATCCTCCTCTGCTATGAGTTCAACTCTCCTCATGGATTTCCACCTTCTACAATATCTCCTGTTCCTCCTTTTTGTCCCCATATCCCTCGTTTCTCTTTTCACCCATGTGCCATATTAAAAATCATCCACATCTTCCTATGACCCAAAACAATCCACTGGCCAAAAGACAACAAGTGCTTTGACTGAGTCTGAGATAACTAGGCAAGCAGAACAAACAGAACAAAAAGTAGAACTCATTTAATACCAAGTAATGCAGGATTATTGATCTGCTTGAGGGCAGAAAGGCTCTGCAGAGAGATCTGGACAGGCTGGATCAATGGGCTGAGGCCAGCTATATGGGGTTCAACAAGACATAAGTCACAACAACTGCCTGCGACGCTACAGGCTTGGGAATGAATGACTGGATAGCTGTCTCTTAGAAAAGGACCTGGGAGTGCTAATCGACAGCCAGATGCATGTGAGCCAGCAGTGCTACTCAAATCCCCCTAACTACAAGACCTTGAGGTGCTGGAGTATGTCCAGTGAAGGGCAGTGAAGCTGATGAAGGTTTTGGAGCACAGGTCTTATGTGGAGCAGCTGACAGAACTGAGATAGTTTAGTCTGTAGAACAGGAGGCTGAAGGGAGACCATATCGCTCTTTACAACTACCTGAAAGGAGGTTGTGGCCAAGTGGGTGTCGATCTTTTCTCCCAAGTAAGAAGTGATAGGATGAGAGGAAATGGCCTTGAGTTGTGTCATGGAAGGTTTAGTTTGGATATTATTAAAAATTACTGAAAGGGTTGTCGAGCACAGGAACAGGCTGCCTGGGGAAGCAGTTGAACCACCATCCTTGGAGGTATTTAAAAGACAGGTAGATGTGGCTCTTAGAGACACAATTTAATGGTGGAGTTGGCAGTGCTGCGATTACGGTAGGACTCAATGATCTTAAAGGTCTTTTCCAACCTAAACAATTATATTATGACCTTTTTCCACAGCAGTCAGGTCTTTCTTTCTCTTTCCTCCCCTATCCAGATGCTGATTTTAACAGAATTGTTTTTTTCAAGATTGTTCTGATTTAAATGCGTGTTTTAAATTGTACAGCAGGTTAGAAAGTGAAAAAGGAGGTGAGAAATGATGAGGACAGGCAGTTGGGCAGATAATCTAAGTAACTTTGTCAGACATCATTGGAAACCAGGCTAAAATACCACAAAGCTAAACTTAATAAAAACAGGTTTTAATTCCTCTTCAGTTAAACCATTTCTTATGTATTGTTACAATATGTGTGGGCACTGTTGGTACACATAGTTTATTCATTGAGTTTTCTTGTGAAAACTCCAGCTTTTTAAAGTTCCTCTTCCAGTTATACCAGATGAAGTTAAAGTTCCCTTTTCCAAAGTTCCGTTTCCTGTGAGCCTTTGCTTTATTGATTATTATTCTTTCTTTTTTTTCCACACACCACCCCCCACCCCCCTTGTTTATTGCCCCATAGGAGCAGTCTCACAGGTGCTGGACAGCCTGGAAGAAATTCATGCACTTACAGACTGCAGTGAAAAAGACTTAGATTTTCTTCACAGTGTTTTCCAGGATCAGCATCTTCACACGCTACTAGATGTAAGTTTTCTGTGTATAAGCAATTTGAATGCATTTTTGTAATTCTTGTTAATTGGATAATATTTTGTTTCATACCAGATATATTCTCTTTTATATGTTTCATACAAAAATGTATATATACTGATACCAGTACTTAGGTGTGGAAGATAACAATCAACTAGCACTTTGCACAAAAATATATTTTAGGACTATGTGTACAGAATATTTTCGAATGTGTAAATGCTTGATGACTTGGCTTGCTTCAATAGCTTTGCCTTAAAATAATTTATCAGAATACACTTTTTTCATTTGATGAAGACTGGATTTGGAGTTTTTTATTTTAAATATGAATTGTAACTTTATAACTGTACAGATTCATTCCTTTTTTATTATTATTATTTTTATGTAATGTAATAATCTTACACCAGTTCTGTGGATACTTTTAGAAGTATGACATTTCTTGTGTGGAGCATCTAGGTGGGCTTGTTTCTGTCCTGTACTTGAACACAGTATACCATAAGCTCAGTCATTGAAATCTGTATTATTCTGTGGTCCATGAGAGCTATTGCTCTGTGAGACAGCAGTGGATGTACCACAAGAAAGTATGCGAAGGTTATGAAGCTGGACGATACAGTTTAGTGCCTTCTGGTAGACATAATCAGGGTCTGCTTTCTTTTTCTTCACTGTCCGTGAGCATAGCTTGCTGTCTGGCTACCTGTGCAGACCAACTTTAGTTAATTGGATAGTCCACAAAAATATTTTTTTCTTCCAGAAAACTCAAGTACTCTGTTCTGCAAAAAATATTTTGAAAGGCGAGTAGTCTACTGTTTGAGAGAAAAATGCTTCACACTACTTATCTTTTTGCGCCTTGAGGATTTCCTGTTTTCAAAGTTTCTTGTTATCTTGTCAAGTGCAGAAATCGTGTTTGTGTTTCCCAATAGTTTTTTAACCATGCAGGCCTAACAAGCAAATACATTATTCTCTTCCAAAACTGTGTGAATTTGGAAAAACATACATATCATTTTCATAGAATCACCAGGTTGGAAGAGACCCATCGGATCATCGAGTCCAGCCATTCCTATCAAACACTAAACCATGTCCCTCAGGACCTCATCTACCCGTGCCTTAAACACCTCCAGGGAAGGTGAATCAACCACCTCCCTGGGCAGCCTGTTCCAATGCCCAATGACCCTTTCTGTGAAAAACTTCCTCCTAATGTCTAGCCTAAATCTCCCCTGGCGGAGCTTGAGGCCATTCCCTCTTGTCCTGTCCATTGTCACTTGGGAGAAGAGACCAGCTCCCTCCTCTCTACAACCTCCTTTCAGGTAGTTGTAGAGAACAATGAGGTCTCCTCTCAACCTCCTCTTCTCCAGGCTAAACAACCCCAGCTCTCTCAGCCGTTCCTCAGAAGTCCTGTTCTCCAGCCCTGTCACCAGCTTTGTCGGTCATTTTGCAGTAGAGGTACTTATTGAACTTCAACTCTCTGCAAAAGTAGGCAGCTTCTGCATCACTGCAGCCTTACATTGAGTGCAAGAAAACTTTCCTTATTTTTTTTCTGGGATATATGGATACTTAATGTTGAAGCTGGAGGACTTGCTTTCAGAACAGATAAAGTTTTTTAAACCAATCTACACATTCCAGTCATAAAATACTCATGATGGAACCAAATTCCCCGAGGCACAGGATATGTCCACATTAGCATGTACTACAAGATAACAGCAACAAATCTGTAGAGCAAAGCAGTTGATGCTGAGGACCCCATGTTGACAATTCTATGTATTTTGTGGGCTTTTAGTTTAAAGTAGCTATACTGCAGTCCTAGGGACTGAATAACTACCAGTCGGTGAAGAGAATCTTCTGTTTTAGTGTCATATGAGAGTATATATGCTCTGGTAACAATATACAATGAAACCTAAAGAAAGATAGGTGAGCATAATCAGAAGATTCATTTCAAAAATGCACTCCTGAATCACACCAAAATGCTCTTGTGACAATATACATGATCACTATTTTACTACTATCTTAAATTTAGCAACTTTGATACTTCAATGAATACCACAAATCCAACAAGATGTGCTTTTTACCTAGTAAAGACAAGCACGACTAAGAATCATCCCAGCTATCTGATCTGCAGGTAGATAGGTTGTAGAAACTTTAAAGACTTCCTGAAAAAATAGTTGAATGCTTTAGGTTCCTTAATGCATCTTTTCAGGAGTATGTAAATGGTGACATAGTTCCTTTGACATCCTAATTCTTTAAAGTGTAATAGATGATTTCTACACTTCTTACAGTTTGTTTAGTGACTGGTGGATAGTGGGCCACCTGGATTCTGTGCATCCTTCAAGTTTAAAGGATTCAAATCCACCTGTACATCCTTCCAGAAGAGGACTCAGCTGCAGGGTTCTGAACTGGCCTACATAAGAATATAAGCCTTATGTTAAAGCTTCCTCACAACTTAGCTGCCTGTTCAACTCAAGAAACCAAAGATAGTTAGAAGTGATGGCACTAGACTTCACAGTTCTAATCTTTGTTCCTGCCAAGTGGCAGGGGACAGGACAAGAGGGAATGGCCTCAAGCTGCACCAGGGGAGGGTCGTTGGACGCTGGAGCAGGCTGCCCAGGGGGGTGGTTGGGTCACCTTCCCTGGAGGTGTTTAGGGGACGGGTAGACGAGGTGCTGAGGGGCATGGTTTCGGGTTTGGTGAGAACGTTTGGACTCAATGATCTGGTGGGTCTCTTCCAACCTGGTTGTTCTATGATTCTGTGATTCTAACTGTTTATGCATTTCACATTAAACAGGCATCAGATAAAATTACATGAAGCATGCCCAAAGAAGGGAGTAGGAGCTTATGACTTTCCTGAATTGCACCTTCAACAATGAGTCTGGTTCATGGTGCTTCACTAATGATCTGTTATTTCTGTAATGATCTGTAGTGGTCTGCTATAGCCTTTTAAGCAAGAAAAGAAATGGAATGAATTCATAACATTTTACTGTTCTTCTATTTAAAAGTCATGGTCATTCTCTTAGAAAGAAATTTAAATACACACTATAATAACATAATTGTGAGAACAAAACACTATCAAAAACATTTTTGTTTTATTATACTGTGTGGAAGGGGGATGATAGAATTTTCCCAAAGGTACTTTAATTAAAATAATAGAACATAAAATTCTAAAAGATTGCAATGTCATGAAATACATAGTTGAAAATCTGAAGCAACTTACAAACAGTACCATTTCAAAGAGTAGCTTTTTCATTTCAGTTACATGAATGTGTGAGATAGATTTCTGTTTATGCATCGATACTATTCCAGTTTCTCTTAGAACTCTGAAAAAATCACCAGTTGTACTTGGATGAAATCCTGTCAGAGAAACTGTATATTGCTCTTAGAGTATTTGGGGTTGATGAGGTTACCAGAACAAGTCACCTGCAAAGCGTTATATTCCACTAAGTAGGAATTGTCTAATCTATTATGCAGTTGTGGCTGTCACATTGCATTAAAACTACTGTTTCTCATCCATGGCTTTTTTTCCACAGTTAGATTTGTTCTCATGTTCCTACTCTTTCTCAAGAGTTATCCTTATTTTTAGATTAGGCACATGGTGATAGGCCACTCCTTCTGCTCAAATACCTTCCTTTGCTTCTGAACTAACTCTTTTTTTTAAAGGAAAAGAAAGGCAGTCTGTGTTAAGAACAGAAGTTACCTATGTGGTTTTTTTCAAGTAATATAGATCACAAAATAGAAGCTTTCTTTCTCAGTAACTCATTAACTGAGTTCTTATGAGGACAGGCACCTCTGAAGGCTATAGAAAGCAGCATTTCTATCATCTCATTAGTTGTTTTCAATTGATTAGTTTGTGTATGTCAGTTTAGATAACTGTCTTAAGACTCTGTTTCACTTTACTTGGGTGTCAAAGCTGGTCAAGACAAGGGGGAAAAAGGTCCAACTGCTTAGAGAGTAATTTATATTCCTTCTAGGCCAAATCTTACATTACACCAGCACATCTTGATGTGAGCTTACTGAATGCTTTCACTGGGTGATTTTTTTATATATAGTTCTATGGAATCCCTCTGTCATATTGAGTGTTTTTCTGTGTACAAAAGTTGCACAATTCATTATTAGGAACTGTTTTTTGTTTTCTGGGGAGTGTAAATAAAAGGTCTTCTAGAAACAACCATTTAGAAATAATCACTATCTTAAAAAAAATATTTTTAAATAATTGCTCTTTCTTGTAAAACAAAAGAGTAACTTTGGGTTGAAAAGCTTTTCTTTCTTCTTCACTTCTGTTAGAAATGTGATAATCAAAATTTTGGTGAATGATGTAGGACATTCCTGTGTGTGACTTAGAACTGTCTGGGTTTATGCCTATGTAAAGCTTTATAGGTTGTTTTGTTCTGAAATCCTGTTTGGATCATAAAGAATGTCATGAAGTTAAGTAAAGGATATAAATAACTTTCCGGAAAAACTGAGTTAAATTTAAGTATTGAAGCAGCTTTTTATTACCAGTGACAGATTTTTAGAGGCTTTAGCAAATACTTTGATTAAGAATTTTTTATTGACTTGCATGAAAGAGATCCTGAGAGGCATTACTCTCTTGTGTCAGTGGTACTGATGACGAAATTGGTAGTAAGTATGAAGAGGTTACTAATTTTGGAAACATTGGCATTTGGCTATTTTCTGTATCATGACAAAAGATTACTTTAATGATTATTTGTTTTGAATATTATACTGGGCTTCAAGGCTGCACCTGATGGGGAAGGTCTTCACACATTGTGTTTCATCTTTATCAGAACATCAAAGGAAGCAAGGTTTGCTAGAAAAAAAGAAAAAATAGAAGCTGCTGTTTTATGCAGCTCCCTACATTGAAGGAGATGAGAAATCTTTCTTCTGTTGAGTCAAGCAGTTTGGGCACCTCGTGGGTGATTCTGAATGCAGATGTCGTTCGATTTACAAGTGAGATTTTTGCTCAGCAGGAGAACAATATCAGCTTTTGTGTGAGTGGGGCCTCTCTATGCTACTGGCTTTGTCTGCATCTGTCTGTCCTGAGTCAGATAGTTCTCTAGGCTGAAATATTTTGGCTGTTACTTTAAGAAGTTTGTCACATTATTTTCATAGATGGAATCATTAAGGTAAGTGTTGTTATTTCTGCAAGCTTTAAAGAAATTTTATTTTATGCTTTGCTGGCATAAAACATTGCACATGTACAATTTTAACTTAATGAGATTAAATAAATTTGGGAGTAGTTATATGTATCATATCTATATGTGTAGACTCTTCTTCCTTTTAGATTTTAATGTAGATTAATAGTGCATATATTCAAGATGTAGTGATTTTACAAGAGTATCTGGCTTTTATGTCTATTATCCTTTGCTGCTAATGGTAATATTTCAAAGGAATATGCATACATGCACACTTCAGAGTCCCCTTAGTATTTTTTTAATTCTGTCATCCAGAGAGATCTGATCTTGCAGTCCAGACTTTTAAGGAAACATTTTCTCTTTTGCTAGAAAGAATGTTGTTGGGACCTCATTTTAGCCTCTTATGTCGTTGGCTAAAGCTTTCTACTGGATTTGTTTTGGTTTGTTCTGTTTACCCTCTCAATGTTGAATGTTGGCACAGTAAATCTGAACATCTTCTGTAAATGTGTCAGTTAATAAGCGCTGTCCAGCCATGGCTTCTCTGTTTTAAACTCTTCCTTTAAACTCTTCCTCTTTTCTGAGCAAAGTGTATTACATTAACAATTCTATTACATACTTCTGGGGAAAAAAACAAAGCAAGAGATATTTTGATTTCTATTTTCAGGATGCTTTCATTTCCATCTTTTTTTTCTTTTCTTTTAAATCACAAATAGATTGGTGGAATAACTATCAGATTATATAGAAAAGAAAATAAAACCAGCAACTGTGTATAAAAAGCCTAAATATTTTCATGTACCATCTAGGTTTTCTGTGTTTTGATTTGAATAAGAATAGCTTTCTATGTGAATCACATGTTGGGATTCCAGTTTTTTGGATTAACGTTGGTCCTCACTCTCATGAACACTGATTACATTTAATAAGCAGAACATATTTTAGTGAAACACAACTATGTTTCGTTTAAAAAAAAAATCTGTATGTCCTAGATGTCTTGCTAAACTCCCTCAGAATGTGTTATCTTTATGTGAAGTAATCCTTTCTCATTTTAAAAACACCTTGTTTTCCTATTTTTAATTATCTTTTAATTGATATATTTGTAGGACAAAAGCAAATGGAAAATCTTTGTTTAAAAAAAAGAAAAAGAAACTATGTTGGCAGGAAAGCACCTTGCTATTTGGGGAATCAAATCTGGCCTTTATCCCAGTCCAGCAGAGGCAGCTTGCTGCCCCAGGGAGTGGGAGGGACTGTCTCTTACACTGCAGTGGAAACTCCTTTCCCAAGTAGCGTAGAGGAAAAGTGACCGAGCCTTAGAGAAATCTGTTTGAGGAATTTCTTCAGCAGGTGGGCTAGATCATCATCACCAGTGAAGTGTGCTTTTTTTCTCTAAAAGGTAATTTCTCTGAAAGGCATTGTCTGAAAGAACACTAAAAGCAGAGGCCATCTGAAATTATCTTTTGCATTATTTCGTAGTCGTTCTCTGAAGTACCTTCCATTTTCAACTTCCTTCATATCTTTGCATTTCATTTTCCGTATTCCTCAGATATGTAAATCACTGTGCTAGTCAGCATAATCTCATTGATTTCTTGCTCTTCCTGTTTCTGTTTCTCACTAATTTATATAGGAAATTTGTCTTATATTTAGTATTCTGAGCAGAAACCATTTTTGTTCCATGTTTCTTTAATACCTTACATAACAGTGATAGATGACCGAGTCTCTTAAATACAAGATTAGTACAAATAAGAGCTAAAGGTAACATTGATGATTAAGATTTATTTTTGAGAAATTTATGTGTCTACCTCTTTCTAACAGTGCAGAATTCTGGGTTGGATTGCATGACATTGTGATAGTTGCTTTGTTGCACTCATCTTGTTTTCCTTCTAAAGTGTTCCATTATTCCTGAGTATTTATGAGCATAATACTGATGTGGTGAATCATCATGTGAAATTGGAATAGGGCTTAGTAAAGTATGTATTTCAAATGATAGTTGTACTATATAGTCCATTCCTCTCAACCTAATGTCATCTTCCCTCTCTCAGTGGTGTGTCATTCTGGGTGTCTGTGGAAGTGTGTGCATCTGTCTGTGTGCACCAACATAATTTTCTCCAAAAGCATAAATCCACATACAACTTTTTTAGAATGTAGAACTAAAAATTCCCTCAATTACAGGTTATTTTTGTGTTACTGGTCTGTCAAAGAAGACTATAATTGTATTCCTGTCTCTTGTAGAACATTTAATTAACCTCACTGATAATGTTTCCAAGTAAAGAGGTTCATTTTCATATTTGATGTTCTACAGTTTATTCACTTATGTTTATGTTGAGTTTAGTTCAAGTTAGTTACAATTCCATTATTAGCCATAAGGAATTAGATTTTTTTTTTCCTTCTAAAACTTCAGATTCTCAGATTTATTATTTCTTCAGAAACTTGGGACTTACTCTGAGAAGTGACAAAACTAAAGAAATGCTATAGGGCCTGGGATACAGTCCACAAATCTTGAATAACACTTCTGTTTTGTTGATACCGGGAGATTTCTTCTGAATGTTGTTTGAGTTTACACTTAGCTTACATTAGAGTTCTCAAAGGCAATGTAGCAACAGTCCGGTAAGCAGTTTTCCTATCTTTGAAGTCAGTCAGGCCTCTTACTTCCAGTTATTCAAGTAGTTGGCTGGTACATGTTGGCTATTCTTTGTACTAATGAGCTCATTTGAGCATGTTTTTAGTCTCAGTATATCATTACAAAATATTTACATGGGTAAGGAGAAACAAAAAATATTGTAACTCCAATATTGGCACCTCCTGGTGCCTCAGTGTCACAAAGCCAGTGAGAAACTGTGTTCTTTGACAACCTTCTGCAATCATTGCGGATTTAACTAGTTTTATATGGATTCTGTATCCCCCGGAATAAAACTCGTGGTCATTAGCGTCCTTTTCTTCAAGATGGTGATTTAAACCTGAAGAGTTAATTCACTTGGCAGAATTGAATATGAAGCATATTTAGGTTTAACCTGAGTCTGTAGTTACTGCTGTAGGTTGGTAGTCCAAATTGGAAGGGGTGTAGTGGGAACAAGACAGGGGCAAAGATTCTTCAGTGGGGTGTATCAAGGCTTTGTCCATGTAACATAACTTTTGTAGCCCTTCCTGTATTGAGGGATTGGTTTTCCCTGATGCTTATAGAACCATAGAATCATTTAGGTTGGAAAAGATCTTTAAGATTATCAAGTTAAACCGTAATCCTGGCACTGCCAAATCCACCACTAAACCATGTCCCTAAGCACCACATCTGCAAGTCTTTTAAATACCTGCAGGGATTGTGACAACCATTTTCCTGGAAAGCCTGTTCCAGTGCTTGACAACCCCTTTGATGAAGAAATTTTTTCTAATATCCAACCTAAACCTTCATTGGTGCAATTTGAGGACAGTTCCTCTTGTTACTTGAAAGAAGAGACCAACACCTACCTCACTACAACCTCCTTTCAGGTTGTAATAGAGGACAGTGAGGTCTCCTCTCAGCTGCCCCTTCTCCAGGCTAAACAACCCCAGTTCCCTCAGACGCTCCTCAGACTTGCTCTCCAAGACCCTTCACCAGCTTTGTTGTCTTTCTTTGCATATGCTTCAGTGCCTCAGTGTCGTTTATACTTACTTTTTTCTATTCAGGTGCATGATGTCGTCTTTAAAAGGTGATTTGTTGTGTTTTTGTTAAGATCAGCTTCAATTAGATATCTGATGCAGGAAAAATATTAAGTGGCTACGTTATTGAAGTAATGGGATTTCTGTGTTCTTAAAATTACAAATACGTTGAAGCACCTTGTGAAGGAATGATCTAAGCCTGTGTCTTACACAACAATGCTACTGGTACATTCCAGAATGAGAGGAGTTTGGGTTTTTTCTTATTTGGATCATTGAATTTCGTTGTGTTGATCTTTCAGCTGCTGGGTTTGTTTCCTTGGTACTGTTATGTGCAAAGCAGTACCCTTATCTCACCCTGTTTTTTCTTCTTTCATCTTTCTGTAGGAGTTAAAATGTTTCAAATATCAATAGAGAGAAGTGCTTTATGATACAGGAGCAGAGTTGAGACACGCACGCCATAAACAAATGTCTGGAGGGAGTTGTGACAGAGTTCCTGAAATAGATTAGATGTTGTAGTGAAGATGCCTTGTAGTGTATAGTGCAGGACTGAATGGTACCCTAGATGTCTGCAGTCAGCTCCTGGCAGCAGAAATTAAAGTGTTCTCAGCTCCTTTGAGGAGGTAGGAAAGCATCTTAGACTGCTTAAATCTGTTTGATCTTTGGTTTGTCACTATGGTTTGAGACTGTAGCATGTATTTAAGATTTTTCAATCCCAGGCTTTGCTTACCACAGTTTACAGCTCGAGAGAACGTAAATTTACCTACATGTATCACATATGATGTAGAATTTAACTGAATTGCAACCTCTTCCTCTTTGGCGAGTTGCATACATGTACTGTCTGGCATATCTTTTAACATCTACCATCACTTCTTGAGAACTACAGTTTCTAGAGTCAATAGAATTTTTACAATGAGTGTTAATATATTTTTTTTGCTAAAAATATGTGACATTCTACTATGTTAGGTCCTAATTTATAGTGAAATACAATGCTGCCGTATACTGGAGTCTGGATTCATTATACATGAATGAGGCATTTAAAGGCACCTGAAATTAAATAGAAGGAAATAATGTCTTGTGTGACTTTGAGGAATAGCATAACTGTTTCTTATCAGTATGCCTGTGAAACAATTAAAGCTTCTTGGTAAATATGAAGCAAATCAAGAGGCACAGTTTTAAAAGGCAACTGTAGGGAAAACAATGCACACACCCTGCAGTCTGTTTTGTAAGAATATTGTCCTTTCCTTGGTTCTTTTACCTCCAAAGTGTGAAGGCTTTAAATTTACAGAGCAAGTGTATAGCACATGGTAGTTTCTGCTAAAAAGGAATACATTCTACAATAGGGCTAAAATTTGTTTGTAACTCACGTGTGATGAAGGTAAAAAGTTACCCCCTAACAAAGAAATAGAACATACAAGTCAAATACTACTGAACAGCTTGCCACTTGACCCTGTGGTCTGAACCAGAATAGGCATAAGTGTTTCTTTGAATCTGCTTTTAATTATATCAGTTTGAAAAATAAAATTAGATCAAAGATTGACTTAGAACAACCTGTGCAAATATTTTATGGTTTATGAAGACTGTAAAAAACTTTGTGTCATGTAATTAATTTTCTTTATAATTTTAAAAGCTGGATAAGAAGCTATAAGTAAAAAGATGTTGTTGCACTCATATACATAATCAAAGTAGATTTAATATACAGACTGCACGGATTTGTATAGTCTTAGTTTCAGATTGAACTTCATGTGATTTCCCGCAGTTCTTGGCTGCCTACAGTTTCACTACAGGACTGTACCCTATTGAGAGAATTTAAATTGGGGTACATTTTCACTTATTTTTAATTATGGTCAAATTGTAGATATAACAGGTATCCCCACATTTAGCTGCATAAGAGAACAGAAAACCTTTTCAGAGCCCTTTACCTTAAACTTCTAGTTCCCTGGGTGTTTCCAGGCATGCAAAAATGTATCAATGCAAAATTCAGATGATAAAATATTGAATGGTAGTGTGTGTAACACCATTTGGCATCTTTGCTTATTGCCAGTACTATCAAAGGAATGTATGTTTTCCTTCCAGCTGTCAGGTAGCAAATTCCTACCAATACATAGACCCTCCAAAGGCAATGAGGAGGAGTTCTTTCTGGGTTCCTTTACATCCCTTGGATTACTATGAAGGCAACACATAGAGAATGTTTTGGCTGTGTACTTCTTGGGGACTTGAGGGGATGTGATTTCCCCCTAAAAGGAAGCCTGTGATTGTCTCAAGGTTCCACCTAAATAAAACAGATAGTGTATCTGTCACCTTCTGTGCTTTAATATGTATTTATCTCAACAGAATGAACCTTGATCATTTATGCTTTACTAAGATGTTGTTCTGACAAGTGGTATCACCACATCTGACAGGCAGTGTTGTCATTTCTACACACACACACACACAGAATTTTATTCCAGCAGTTCTTGAAGTAGATCAGCTAGTACGTCTTCTCCTTCTCCAGCAATAAGGCATTGACCAGTAAGAAAGATGAAATATCCTCTGTGATCATCAGAAGTCTGATCATTAGTAACATTATTAAATGTATTCCAGTTGGCATTTAGTTTCATTGGTATGTTAGTTTTGCATGCTCATAATTTCAGGATTTATATGTGCAACACAATGAAATTTGTCATTCTTACTCTGTAGAAGACAATTGTTGGCCAATCTTGTAGAGAGAGAATTGAAGGAATACACAGAGGAAAATGTTATGACCAGTTTGGTTGGGTTTCCCAACTCCTCACCCCCAAAAGTTAAGTTCTTGATCAAAAATAAAACAAATGAAGAAGTCCAGATATGGAATGATTCCAAAAAAAACACAAGCAGCCAGGAGTAAAAGCTGGAAAGCCGTAGGGTTGATTGAGTTTAACTGGCATAATTTTTTCTTAGCTGTTGTAGATAAAGGCGTAAGAAGATCTGGGTTTATATTCTTTTCTGACACAAGTAGCAGCAAGTGTAACTCTGTTCTATAGGTAACTCATTATGGATACATAAGGATGCAGATGACTTTAAAAGAAATTACAGTTGGCCTACACTTTGCAGATAGAAGTTTCTCTAAAAATTATAAGAATAATACATGTATTCCAGTTCTATCACATAAATGATCAATATTTAAGTGGAAGTTGGAGTTCTCATTGTTACTGTTAGGGGATTTTTGTGTGTGTTGCATGTAGGTGAATATGTAGAAAGAAACCAAGTATTTCAAATTAGCATAACCTCTGTCAGGGTTACTGAAAGTCTGAGTGCCTGAAGTGACAAGCTGCAGTGATGGGAACTGTCAGTTCTGTAGCATGACAGAAGCAAACACTCACGTTCTGCTTCTGACTACCTTGTGCTGTGAATACTGTGTTGGACAATCTTCATTTTGGCTGATAAACCACTTTCTGAAACATTCTATTGCAGTAGTTCTGTTCACCTTTTAAATGCACAGCATTTCACTGTGTAAGGGACTTGAATGCAAAGGCTGAGATTGAACTCCTGTTCTACACTAAGTGTATCACACAGAAGAAAGTTTGAAACTGTGGGCAACTATAACCTGTACTGCTCTAGAGGCCACAAAGTAGGGTCTTAAATATGTTTCAATCTTTCATGTGAGACAGAACTATAACATGCTGTAGGAGTATGTTGGGAAAATGAATATTAGGTCACTGATGCAAAAAGGATACCTGTAAGCTTCAGGCACAGTCCGTAATAATGAAATACAGAGGGCTTAAAAGAACAAACTGTCTTTAAACAAAGTTGAAGATAAAGCGTCTGCTGACTGTGACCTTGTTATTCAGTGTGTTTTGCAGTAGCAGTTATCTTCAGGGATGTGTTTCCTTGAGGGCGTAGAATCCAAAGGAAAGCGAAGGCATGAGAAGGGTGAAATGGAACTGGCAGAAGAAAGAAAGATGTGGTCTATCAATTATATAAGTTGCTCTTTAATTTTAGTTCTTCATTCATAATACTGCTTGTGAATATTGTTTTGCTCGGTAGGTCGTAGATTTCTTTCAGACTTTCATCAGGTGAAATCGCTGGAGTAGAGTAGCACAATAGGGAGCTACGACAGGTAAGAGAACAACAAGCCTATTTGTAGTAACAGTTGCTATTGCAAGGCTGGTCAACAGACAATTAACAAACTATTGAGTTGTTATGGATATTCTTTTCATAGCATTTGTGTTCTAGAATGCAAAATTTAAAGCAAAACTTGTCTTTTTAATAAGCAGAACTATTCTGTTAATTAGCTATATTGTCAATTTATGTTTGTTATAATATGTTTAGTTAGTATATTAATTGAGATTGTTAAGCTTTTCTAGAGCAAACTCTTAATTTAGA
The DNA here is from genome assembly GCA_033558105.1 of Coccyzus lansbergi. Taxonomy (NCBI): domain Eukaryota; kingdom Metazoa; phylum Chordata; class Aves; order Cuculiformes; family Coccyzidae; genus Coccyzus; species Coccyzus lansbergi. The sequence goes on from JAUMJK010000197.1 coordinate 910,852, forward strand.
TTTTCTGGGTAGCAAATGCAGAAGAACTGATGCTGAAGAATGAGACTCAGATGCAAAGTATTCTAAAGTCTGGGAATTCCAAAGGTTGCAATTGCTGTGACATTTTACAGCAATTCTTTGTTTTAATTATTAGAACTTTTTTTGTTTTATTTATTCTTATTGCTGAGTGCAGTTGTTGGAGGTTGGGTTACTGGGGTGAGGGGGCAGAGTTATTTGCTTGAAAATAGTGTCCCAGCAAAAAGAAAGCCCATCATTAGGTCACGTACAAAGTTCGCCCTGCTGTATGTCTGTTGATATCACATAGAAAATCATTCTGTTGAGGATAGTGTCATATGAACCAGTTCATTCTGTTCCACAAGAAACCACCTTTGGTGTGGTCCCTGAAGGACTTAGGGTTGTAGGGCTGCTGAAAAACAAAAGCATTGTAAACAGGCTGATTTTCTGTGATTCAAATCGTGTGGCTAACCACGTGTAGTAACGTGTCCTGTATCACAGGAGCATGTAAAGCCTGGCTGTAATTGTCATTGATGTTTTCTTCAATGTGTGCAAACATGTTTAATTTAAAGTTTTCTTAAACATTTTGTAACATGTTAGTGTAGAGGTATACTGGATTCTTTCTAAGGGAAAAAAAATTTGTTCTTAATATAGACATCTCTAAATTCAGATGTTTTCAGAGATTAATTATGGAGCTGTAAATTCCTTCTTCTAAATTGCTTCTGCTATAGCTATTGTTTAAGTGCAAAAATATTTGAAGTGTATTGCAAAACAGTCTTTTTTCGAAGATTGCAAAGAAGGTAGGAATGCTTCACCAACTTTGGTGCATTAATGTGTAGTATATGCCTTGCACCTCTTACCAGTTTCTGGTGGAGAGTTTCTAATCATGTTCTGTAACCAGTAATGACTAATTATTGTTAGAGTTAGTGTGGGGGTTTTTAAGTAGTCTTAATAACATAATGCTAAAAATTTTATCCAGACCACACAATTACTAAAATTGGAAATGAGAGATACAAAATAATATCCTGGATTTGTCTTTCTGTTTACATGAGTACATACCAAACAAGAGACAGTTTGGAACCAGACTAATTTTTAAATGTCAAAAAAATGCTGTGAAAGTACTGTTGAGATAGTATATTGGAAAAATTAAAATCTAACACAAGTACTAAGAGGCAGTAGTAATTCCTTTGTTTCTGTGTTTATTTATGATTACTATGGGGTTTTTTTACTTAGTGGTATTATGTTTTTCAAACCATGTATCTTACTTGTATGTTCTTATTTTTGCTTTGACTACACATAAGTTAATGTAGAAATCATACCTCTGATACAATCATGTAAATAATATTACTTTAATTTCTCCCAAGGCTGTATTAGAAACATGTAATGGCATGTAAACCAGAAAAAGATAAATGATTTGTTGGGTACTGCTGTGTATGTATTTATAGATTTCTAAACAATCTTGCCATTTCATTGCCCTCACTGTGTTGTAATTACATTTGTCTTATGTATTGTTATTTGTGCTGCTACTCCTAATTAGAAGTAATTTAGTGTTATAATGCATTATACCAGAGAGGAGTTGTATGGCCCAAACAAAAGGTTGTTTCCAGATGAGATATGAAAATAGACACTGCTCCTTCACTATACCTTCCCAGGTTTTAATTAGGGATTTACCTTTTAAAAATGCATATCAAGTTGGAGAGGTTCAAGTTTCTTTTCAGATTTATTATGAAATTTGTTTGCTTTTTGCTTTTTACAGTTTAGATTGGCCAAAATTCTAGTGAAAAACACATTATATTCCTGGTAAAAAAGCAGTGCATTGTAGGCTGTTTGCATTGTGTTTCCATTGGAACCTGGAACGAGTGCCTTCCACTGTAATGAAATTTGGAGGTAGAACACGTAAGGAGAGTCTCTAGAAGAGATGTGCTCATGCTATTGCAGCTACAAAAATACATTCTTACTGTAGCTAAGGATGTCTTCTACTCCCATAAACAACAAATGAATCCCATTACTTGGGTAGTATATAGGCTTCTTTTAAGTGCTATCAGAGTCCCTCCAAGTGCTTGTAAGCAAATCTCAGTAAGCATCACTCCTGAAAGATGAAATTTAAGTGTCACTCTTCAGCATGAAGGCACTAGGGAAAAATAAATGCATCCTTGTTCAGTCTGAACTTTGCCTCGATTTTTTTAATAAACATTCTTAGAGGCACTTTGCTTTCTACTTTCTTTTTTACCTCCTTCCCAGTCTCAGAAGATAACTTATCCTTTCCCTTGAAAGTGAGGAAAAAATTGTTTCTGCAAACTGCCATTTGTTTTGGATCACAATAACACAACAACTTGAATTAAGTCTGCAACTTAGGTTTAAACAATTGCTACAGATAACTAATATTTTCATGCTAACTTTTCTGTAATTTCATTAATCTTAAACAGGATACATGTGTGAATCTTTTAGAAAAATGCATTCAATAATGTTCATGTTGGGTATGCTGCATATTCAACAACTCTTACTCAGTACGCAATGGTTAGTGCAATTTCTTATCAGGTGTATAAATGTGATACTTAATAATAGAGAGTTGCGAGCATTTGGGTATGTTATGTTTCATTACTTAAGAAAAGCTAAAAACAAATAATTGTATATGCAACTGAAGTGTTTCCAGATCTGTAAGGTAGCAGAAAGCTCTTATTTTAAAAACTTCAGCAGTAGTCAAGGCTGCTAAAAATGTTGAGTATAGGAATGTTTTCGAAGCACAAATTGTTGGATGTGAAAGAAACTCTTGTAACTTGACTTTTCTACTTTTCTTTCCCCATGATAGTGGTATAACTGTCCTGCAGGCAGTGTTTTTTGAAAGTGAGATTGTTTCCTTTTTTGTATTTATTCTCATACGGACTTGAAATTGTCAGCATGTGCATTAGACTATTAAGAAACCCAAGGAAAATTATGATGTTGGATTGCATTTGTTCAGATTTACATCTCTCCTAAAAATGAATGGTATCTCATGTGAGAAAGAGAAGAGGGTGCATCTACAGCTTGACAAGATTCCCTTCTTCAAACATCCAAGGCTGTCCTCAGCCAAACAATGGAGCAGTAAGCTTCTCAGAGTAAACTCCTGTGAACTCCTTGCTGAGCAGCCTAAGTAGGGGGGGTTCTTATCAATTCGTCCTTTACAGTGTTAAATTTGCTAAAGATGTTAGTCACTTGCGTGTTTTGAATGTTTATTTACATACACTATTGAATTTCAGTTGAAAATTTTAGTTTTGTGAGCACTTTTCCTTGCTAAGTTTTGTGTTTCTCTTCTCTGAAGACTTCAGCTTTTGTACCATTCTGTTTTCAAGAGCATTTTCCCATGTTCTGAGGTTTATTTAAATTACTGTTTGGAATGTTTGGTGATTTGATTTGTTGAGAATTGTATGTAAATTAGTTTGAATTTTTAGCAGAATGCATGATTTACAGCATTTATTCAAGGTTCATAGGATCACTTCTGGTAGAAGAATATAGTTTCTGTAAATCTGTGGAAAAAGCAAAGGAGGTCTGCAGAATCCCTTAGCCTCTTGAACTTTCCCATGTCATCCCATGAACTCTGAATCTATGCACTGTTCATATCAGGAAATGTTTAAAAACTAAAAGTCAAAACCCTAAGCTGCTAGATTTTGTATATAAAACATCTGCGAGTCTTGCAGTTTAACAATCATCTTGGTCATGATAACAAAAAGCAGGCTACTGTCAGTGCTTCTCATTACTTTATATAAAGTATCATATGATTTCAGCAGTTTGTTTTCTTGCTGTTTCAGCTTTATGACAAAATAAACACAAAATCTTCACCACAAATCAGGAATCCTCCAAGTGATGCTGTACAGAGAGCCAAAGAGGTAATGGCTTTAAAATATCTTTTTTTTGCTTTACAAGTTTATTTGTATTTAAAGTGGAACATTTTTTTTTCATTAAGATACTGGTATGTATCCAGGCTTATAATCTGAATTATTTCTGAAATTCCACTGTTGCTTAGATAAGTTACTTAACATGTTGCATGAACTTGCAGACTCACATTATGATTGTAAGGATTATATATATTGCTCAGTTTCATTATTTAACCTTCGCTGCATCAATTGCAGTATTAAAAGAAATACTCCTGTTGGATAAATGCATTATCTTTCATGTTCAGTTCATTTATCTGCAGCAAAAGTTTGATGTTTATATGGCTTAGTCACAAAATAAGATATATTTCTAGGTATCAGCTTTAACAAAATACGTCGTAGACACCTGGACTAAGATTATCATAGCTAGTTCTAAGAAAAGCAGACCTAGGAATGCAATGAAAATGGTATTATATCTTATCATAAAAATAAGTACAGTTGTTGGGGATAATGTCATAGGAAAACACTGTTTATAGAACTATTAAAATAGAACGAACAAGAAGACAACTATGTAATAACTAAAGTCACACTGATAGACACCCTGTAGTCCTGTTCTGCAACATTTTCTGGCAGTTAATCCTGTGAGGTTCTTCCAGAAGCCAAATACTCTGCTTTCATTGTCCATGTCATTGCATGTGAAAATAAAGATGTAAGTATCAGGTTGCAGGCAAATGAGTTAAACCATATTTACTCCCTCCTCCTTCCCCAAATGATAAGCTGAAGTATTGCTTAGATTTTATAAACTCCAGAGTTTGGAGTTGAAGCAGCAGGTAAGACTATCAACACTTGGTGTCTTTAACAATTTAATTGGTGGAGAGAAAGTTTTATGAGTATAAAAATACTGCTTTTAAACTGATTGTTTTAATAAATTCAGACCATGTGTGAAAGTAACAAGTGGCGGTGGTGATAGGGGTCACCTCTAAGTTAGCATTTAATTTCTTTCTCCATATTTAGGTGTTGGAGGAATACTGCCAAATCAAAAAAGGCTAACTGTTTCATTTAAGGGGGGTGAAACAAATTGTCCTAAACCCTTTCCTGTAAAAAATATTCTTTTATATAAGCATTTGGAGATTCTGACTGAGCAGTGAGGATGTTCGTTTGCTTGACTAATAGCTTTATTTAAAAGAATGTTACAACGGGCATCTCTCCTGCTTATTTTGCAGGTATTGGAAGAAATTTCATGTTACCCAGAGAACAATGATGCAAAGGAGCTAAAGCGTATTTTAACACAACCTCATTTCATGGTAAACAAATGCTATTCTTTTGATGGTTTTTGTTTTTTAATATTCTTTGTGTTAGAAGCAAGTTCTCTCTGAAATCTGCAAGCGATGAAACTGCCTACAATATGATATACCTATTAATAACTTTCTACTCTGCTGGTTTGGCAAAATAGTTAATATTACTACTGCTGTTGGTCCCCACTACGGTGCAATTTCACTGTCTTTGGGGAGCTGTGTTGCACGTAGAAGAATGATGAATCCTTTTGGATGCTGGGAGGTAGAGCTGGAATCCTCCTTTTGCTTTCTTCTCAAGGTCTTGTTAGGATAAAGATATGTGAATTCATTGCGAAATAAGTGGTCGTGTAACATTATTTTATAATAAATCGATAGGCTGTAAAGTCTAGTGAATTTGTGCTATGTATCAACTCCTGCTGTGTCTGCTTCAGAAACCCAATTTGTGGGCAATTAATTGTTCAGGGATGTGACTGCTTGGCAACTTGATTTGAGTTACTGAAGTCCAGTCTTTTGAAACTACATAAAGGATTTGTTTTCTTTATTCTGTGGAAGAAGTGCATAACTTCGGAAATAGATGTGTTCACTTGAATCTGCTCTATGCTATTGTCAGTATGAAATCGTGAATTTGACTTTCCCTAACACAAAGATTGTATGCAGGGGGCTTTGTGGAATTTGCTCACCTGAAACCTGAGTTACTGTAAGTCTGAAGGATAAACCTAAATTCCAGGGAAGAGTGAGCTGAAACCAACCTCATATTCAGGTATAAGATGAAATCTGGGTAGCTGCATGTGCCAGTGTGTGCTTTTGATGGCAAATGTAGCTTTAGGTCCATTTATTATAGTACTTTTAAGTCAGATCAGGAGTGTGTTTGGTCTCGGAGCATGCAAACTAGACTCCTTGCAGATTAAAATTAAACTTGAAGATGTATGCTAGAAGCAAGCCTAATCCAGCAGCTGGTGGGCATTCAGTCCACATGGCAAGATGGAAGCTGCTCAGAAGTAAAAATTCCTGCAATGTACTCAGCGCGTACATTGGGTCCTCACTTACCCAGTTGTTTTACTTCTTGATTCTTCCTATTTCATTGCACTAATTACTAAGGCAGGCATTGGCTTTTATGTTGTACTCAGCAACACACTGATATGATGGAGATGATAACTGTCTGATGATACAAATCCAGTTTGACATTTAACAGGAATACTTGCTTGGAATAGAACATAAAACAAGGTGGAATGGTGCTCAGGTACTCAGCCATTAAAAATAAGAAAAATCCCAAGAGCAAACTGTCTGACACTCAACATTTTTATTTGGAATCTGACAGGTTGATTTGATTTACCTTTTTGCATAATTACCACATGGTAATTCAAAAACAACAAGCACTGTGGAAAAAACATTTTTTAAGTCTAAATTATTTTTAGGGTAGACATCAATAAAAATTATTGTGGCATATAAAAAGTTTCATGTATCACATCTAGCAACAGGAAAAGTGATTTGGAAGTCATACTTTATATCTGTTTCCACCTGATGTTCTCATAAACTTAAAGCCAACTGTCGGAATTCTTTTGCTGCAATTCTATAGAAAATTATTTTATAAGAAATAAGTTCCCACTCCATAACAAGTATTTTTGATGAGGAGTAAAAAAAAAAAAAAGGAGGAAATGTGGGTAGAGCATTTCTAGTGTAGGAAATTCTGTACCATCATTGTAATGCTGAATTGCTAACTATAGTTGGAAACTGATTTGATGAAAGGAAACTTAAACTGTTCATGAAGTTGTCTTTTATAACATAGTGCACTTTAGAAGTGCTACCTTGGGAATAAATTTAGAATTTTGTAGAAGCTATGTAAGAAACATTTCTACCTTGGATTCCACTTCAGAAATACATTGTGTAAGAGTAGTTTGTTATCACGTTTTTTTCTGGTTTTGTTCTGCTTAAACATTCTAATTGAAGTTGCAGAGTCCGATTTCTCTGCCAAAACAAATTCTAGATGGTCAATCTCAAGTCTTGCAAGATTGATAGGTTTTGCACGTTAAGAGCTATGAGAATTTAAATTAAGAAGTTATTAACTATAATATAGATTGACCTAATGGCACAGGTGGCTGATATCTTTGATGTTGCCTGATTTATCAATCCTTATCTGAGAAACCTCTGCCCATTTGGGTATAGACACAGTATCTATCTCTGGTCCTTGATGAGTTAATGTAGGAGTAGAACTAGCATGTTTACATTTAAATCGTATTTAGTTTTTGGACAGGAGAAGCTAGTTATAATATACCCATTATTAACAGTTAAAATGAATGTGATTAATGTGAAATGAATGTGATACAGGACTCCTAAAGATATCCTGGAAAGCAGTGGAATGTCATACCATAAAAATTCCTGGTTCTGTTGAATACTGCTTTGCAAATGCTTATGCTTTGTCCAATATTTAGTTTGTCATACTCTGTTACAGTTCTTACACTTATACAGGCTTCATATCTTTTTCCTAGCTTAGAGTTCTTACACAGGCAGTTGTTCCACTTATTAAAGATTAAATAGACTTAATCCATTACCTGTTGTACCATTCTTTGCATCAAGAAACAGAGTAAGACTAACAAAGCAATATTTGAATTGAAGATTGTAATTCTTGTCAGGCATTTTGAACTCAGTGTGAGTGTGCTGGGTCTGTGCTCTGGTGGAAAGTCAGAATATGGAAGTGAACAACAAAGAAAGGTTTTTCGTTCTTTCAGTCACTACTGATCCACAGTCTGTCTTTATTAGGATGAAATGCCATGAGGTCTGAATACCTTCCCATTTTACTACATTAATTACTATAGAATGGTTTGCTCAGAAAGGTGGCTTTCTAATTCTATGTCTTAGGAACATAAATAAAGATGGCTTAATTCTGACACCATGCAGGTGTTGATAAGATGAGGGAGACGGAAGCAGCATCATTCTCATTTAGGTATCTACAGTAGAAAATAAGATTGTACTCATGCAGATTGCAAATGCTAGATATGTGTGTATGCATTTGCGGTCTGCTGAAGTTTATATTAGACTCCTTTAAGGGAAAAGTTCCCATATGGAAAGTGAGGCACAAACATCTTGGATTTCCTGTAGTTTCTGGAAAGCTTCAAAAATACTCACAGGGGCATCAGAGATGACAGAAGTCTGATATATTATTGCTGTAATCTTCTCTAGGCCTTACTTCAAACTCATGATGTAGTGGCACATGAAGTTTACAGTGATGAAGCGCTGAGAGTTACTCCTCCTCCCACTTCTCCATACTTAAACGGAGATTCTCCAGAAAGTGCCAACGGCGACATGGATATGGAGAATGTAACACGGGTTCGACTGGTGCAGTTCCAGAAGAACACAGATGAACCAATGGTATGGAGAGAACCTCAATATTTGTCATAATTCTATGAGATTGTGCTGGGTCCATGCTGTAGGGAAAGGGGAGAATACGGAAGTTGTTATGCTAGTAAACAATAAAAAACAGTATTTTATTCTGTCAGGCAGTCCCAATCCACATTCTATCTTTATTAGGACGACCAGCGTGATAATGATTTCAATGACAGATTCTGCACTTTGAAGTAGGGTTGCCAGTATGGCTGGCATAGTTCAGCAACCACTGGAGATACTTATCCGCTTGCATATATCCTTAACTTAAAATGCTGTGTGCTGTACCACTAGAGCTGGTTTTGTTTAAAAAGAACCTTATAGTAGTTATAGCAAATTAGGCTTTAAACCAAACTGGACACTTTGACTTGAGTACAAAATTACATTTTTAACAAACCAGAGTCTTATATGCTCATATATCAAAGTATTATACCTTCAGATATAAACTGTATCTGTTTTCATTGCCTAGATTTAAGTGAGTGGCAGAGTTCTTATTTTAAACTTAAAATTTATATAGTGCCTTCAAGCTTTTAGGAAAAGTGACTCTTATTCACCGAAAATTGCACTGCATAGTGTTTTATTTTAGAAGAATAAACATTTCTTTTTTCTAGGGAATCACTTTAAAAATGAATGAACTGAATCATTGCATTGTGGCAAGAATTATGCATGGCGGAATGATTCACCGGCAAGGTAATCATGTGTCATTAATAGTTATTTTGTCTTCAAACACAATTTTTTAGATAATTTTGAACAAATTGTGTAATAGTAAATACTCCTCATGTTGATTGCTACTATTCTGTGGTAGCATACCTCTATTTCTGGATGGAATCCTGATATCTGCCTTTGTTACCTTCCAATTGCAGATGTCTACCAGCATTTTTACATGAAGGCCCACTGTGTTTCATTTAGGCCCTAATTAGGGTAATGGGACTATAGTCCAGTAAGAGATTGAAATGCCAATAGTTTCTGGAGTTGTATGTATTTAATCGCCTGATTTTTAATATATATAACTATATAAATCTCCTTGGACTAGTTGCAGTAAAAATGAAAAAAATGAAAGACCTTTGTTCAAAAAAAAAAAAACCCCAATTTCTTCATATGTTTCCACACAATTCTTGAGGATCTTTCTTATGATGAGGCTCATAAAAATTATTTTTTAAATAAATGCATTTCTTATGCCTAGAACTTGAATCTAATTTTCAGTTTTCACTGCAACAGCAAACCCTGCAAACATGCATCTTTTCTCATCTCCAGTCTACTACTTTTTTCCATTTTGTGGGTCCAGATCAAGTGTCAAAAAAAGCTGAGCTTTGTCCTACTTTAAACAAGTAACTTCCTTGCTAGATTGTTAGCTGCAAGCTTGGATTGCAACCTTGAAGGGTTACTTTAGTTTTCCAGTTTGCCATCTTTTGACTAACACAGAAATTTTCATCATCATACCAAAGTTCCTTCTAACCTACTGCTTTGTTTCAAAGGAAGCTAGTGGCAGGTACTTAGGAATGAAGACAAAACATAGAACAGGGAAAGGTTACAGTGATCTTTTCCCTGATATATTCACTTTATCTCCTTAATGTAATCAAACCTGTCAAGAAGCAGGAGAGAGAAAACTTTACATAGGAACAAAGATGCAATTCATATAGACTTCTGCATTCCTTTAGAGGACCCTCTGAACTGAAATTTATTTGGATTCTAAAAGTGAATTTTAAAAGGAGATTGCTCTGAGATGCACAGGAAAAAGATTTTCTTCCAACTATACATGGGTAGCTGTGATCCTCTGCAGAATATTGTTTCAGATGACATTATTTCCATAATGAGGGTAATAAAACTTTAAAACCTGGGAAAACTGGGTAAAAAAAAAAATCCCACCATGCCCATTAAAACTCTGTGATTTTCTTTTTAATTATCCAGTGTCTTTTATTTCTAAAGATTTGGGAAATTTAACCTATCCTATGTGAGCTCCATCTAACTAAGACAACTCTTATTCACTTAAATTTAGCTCAAAAATGAGGTTTATTTCTGTAGTAGTGTCATCTTTTTTAAAATGTTTCTAATGTTGTTAGTGCTCTAGATGCCGCTTGGGGTCTGTATGATCATACATATATTTAGAATATTTTCACAAAATAAAACAATGTACATATAATCTGAATCACATATGTCTGAATCCTATTGACAGGGTCTGTGATGTTTATTTCTTAGGGGTTTTTTTTATGTTGTTGCTTCTGCTGTGTCCTCTTGCAGTATGGAAAACTGCCAGGCAATAACAGCGATGACTGAATAATAGGTCTACTGGGGTTTACAGGAACTGTATAATTTCAGGTCTATCAATATTAAGTAAAAACCACACAATTCCCAATCACAAAATAGTATTTGCTGTGAAATCTGCCTCCTGTCACTGTGCTAACTGTGTCTAGTTCCACTAGTTGAAGTGGGAAGGTAGGCTTGTAATGATGTTATCTACTTACACTTTGCAGAGGATTCAGCTAAAACACCAGTTACAGTCATTAAACTTGTCTTTTTGTTGACTTGTCTGCTTTTTTACAATAAGTAAATGAATGGTATCTTAGATTCTCAGCAGCTCTCAATATCTTAACCCATAGGGGTTTTTGTTGATGTCTGGTTTGGCATGTACATGCTTAAATATTAATTCATTCATAAGATGCATTTAAGAGGTCCCAATATGACACTTCAAAAGATTTCCAGTGAAGAGAGAGGATTTACTGGCTGTCCATTTAACATCACCAGAAGAACAGCAGCTTTACATTGTCTATGTTACATTCTCAAAGTGAAACCACACCAATTTTTAAAACATTGGTGTCTCTGATAAGGTTTATTCCATTCTAACAAAATGTATATAAGAAATAGATGAAAATAAGATTACGTGTTCACAGCCTTTCACTCTTCAAGCTACAAACTAAAATGTTTGTTCTGTCTTCTTCCTGTTAGGGTAGGATCTCTCATACTTCCATGCAAAGTAAGAACACACACTTCCTAAAGCTCTCTTCGCTCTAGCTTGTGAAGAAGGAAATTATTTACTCAGAAATACATCCGTTCCAGGCATGAACAGAAAAATACTCATTTCTGTCAGAGTAGTAAAAATGGGAAGTGCTCCAGAAGAGGGGATTTTGTTTAAGTACACTATTGAAATTATTTGATACAGTGATATTGCTGTGTCTGATTCTCATTCTAATATTTAATTCCATCAAATTTGTATTTTGAACAATGCCAAAGAACCTTTACACTATTCCAGGACATATGCTTCTTCTCATTCAGTATTCTTGTTTAATAACAAATATAATCACTTCAAAAACAATTTAATTTTTGCGTGATACAGTTGATGCAGAGCCTCTTTTTTTAAGAATATTTATTTAAGATTTGGGTATCAAATACCTTCCTGAGGAAGTGCCAAAACTGAACTTTCAACATGTTTCACTAGAGACTTGGTCATTAATATTCTAGATGTGAACTAGATTATTTGAAATTCAGATACAGAGCTGTTGCATTCACATTCAGTAAACTATTAATTGTGATGATTTCTCCACTGAAGAGTGGCAGAATTGTGATAAGAATTTTTTTTATGATTTCACTATCAGCAGATCATCTCCTGTAGAATTGTATGGAGCATTTAACGTGACTGAATGACTTACTCTTGAGAGTACTGAAAGTTTTTGTACATTTTGGACTGTCTCTTGTAACGCTGCCAAATGAGCTCCTGTTCCACAGAGAGACCCCAAAGGGAATCATAGCAACAGAGATGTTTCAGGATTCTTATCCTTGGTTTGGGGTGTGTTTGTATTCAGCAGGCGTGCAGTTTGATTTTCATATGATTGTCAAGTCGAAAGTTTTAGGTTCATGTTATGCTTTGGAAAAACTGACTATTTTCGTTCAGGAAAAGAATTTTAAAGGTATTTTTCAGTTAATTTTCCATAGATATGTTGTAATTTAGGAAATGCTTGCCAGTTGGGTTTTTTCCAACTAAGATTAATTGTGTACTAGGTGCACTTATTGAATTAGGTACAGTATTTAGAAAAGTATACTTGCACAGATGTTTTATATTATACAGCAGAAATAAATATATGTGAAGTAAATGATCTTGTCATATTTCATTATATATGAAAAATATCTTCTGGCTAATAATGAACTGTGGAATGTGTTTTCGAGAACTTCTAGAGGAGTAGGTGGCCATGAGCTACTCAATGCAGAAATTATCATCCAAAAGAGCCTCCTAGATTGCTTTTAATCCTGAAGATTCATGTGCAGCCTCCTCCTTGTTGAGCTTTTTTTAGTGTCTTACAGCCATGTTGTTGCATGCCATTCCCATCCCAGCTTCAGCATGTAGTTTATGCCTTGCCTAAGCTAAGCAGATATTTGTTTCATCATCTGGCATTATGGGTAGTCACACCAATCGTTTACATTCAAGCTGAAGTCAAGTGTATGTACAGAAAATACATACCGTAACTATCCCAAATCAGAATCAAATAAATGAAAAAATACAGGTCTGGCAGATAAAATTAAAGACTATATCTAGAAGGCAAACTGCATTAAGTAGTCATCTGATAAAATACTACTTGAATTTCTCTGTTGAACCATTCCAGCTAACTAACTGCAGGTGCCTTTTCAGTGTGTGAGGTTTTGCAGTGTTCTTGTAAGGTACTGATGTTTTCCCCATGTGTGTGCGATGTCCAGGCATCTAATGCTGGTGTATTGACTATTCTGTGAAAAAAAGATTTGTAATCTTTGTTAACTAATACATAGGTAACAAAGTAATTTTCCGAATTTGGGCAAAAAAAATTAATATTGTTTCATATTTATGCCTCTGTATGAATATCAGTACTGTCTTACAATTATCTCAGTTTATAAAAACACGTTTGAGGTAAATCTGTGTTTTCTTAACTCCGCAGGTACGCTACATGTAGGGGATGAAATCCGAGAAATAAACGGAATCAGTGTGGCAAATCAAACTGTAGAACAGCTACAAAAAATGCTTGTAAGTGCTTGAAATCTTTCTCATGTCTTTTATAAAAGTGCCTATCTTGCTTTGACAAAACTTTTATGTAACTGCATTGTGACTTCCCCATTTTCTTTTATTCTTGATAGCTTACATATGCATTTAACTCAAAGTCCTGTGTTCCAGTGTTAAAGCCTCTCCCGTGTTTTTTGGTAGTGGCTTTTTTGCATATTATGCCCAGGAATGGTAGAAGGAACCTCCAGGCATCCTTGTATTTATTCCATTTAATCCCATAGAAAAGATCATTGACACCCAACCATTCCTGACAGATGTCTGTCTGTCTCTTAAAAAAACGAGTATTGGAGGTTCCCCAAACTCTCCAGGCAGTTGACTTTAGTGTATAGCTCATTACTTTTTAGAAAGTTCTCTCTAATGCCTGAGTTTCTTTTCTTGATATGCAGCAGTTTCTTCTGTCTCTAGTGGACGTAAAAGAAAAAAAATACTGTTTTCCTTCTATTACCCATCCCAAGTTAGTCTGTAAAGATCATCATCTTATTTTAAGTATTCAATCTACTCCAAGTGTGTTCACTGAGTATACTGTGAAAGAAGAGAATATTTTCTTGACAGTTGGGTGTAATTGCTACACAAAGATGAAGACAATAAATCGTAGAAATATTTGGGTTGGAAGAAACATCAAGAGGTCTCCAATCCAAAGTCCTACACAAAGCGGGGTTAACACTGATTGCAGCCCAGGTTGCTCAGGTCTTTGTCTGGGTAAGCCTTGCTAATATCCAAGAACAGAGATTTGATATGACAGGTGCCTCTTTGGGCAACATGTTCCAATACTTAATTATGATCGTAGAGGAAAATGTATTCCTTATATGTAGCTGGAACATCCCATCTTGCGATATATAACTATTGTGGCTCATGGTTATTAATGTTACAAAGCAAAAAAATATTTTGAGCTCAGTCAGTCTGACTTCTTGCAGGCAAATTCATATCTTATTCATATTACAAATTTTTCTGCATATAACCCTAGCCTTGGGATCCTGGAGGGCATCATTGATGCTTTTGTTGTGCCCAGAACCATATAAACAAGCCTAAATGAGTTGAGTCAAATAGAGTTTGGGGGTTTTTTGTGGCTTACAATAAGCCAACCAAAAAAGAAAAGGGAAAAACTCAAAGATTGCTTGTAGTGATTTGCTTACCTTTCTGCAGACTAAGTCCTGTAGTTGTCAGCCATGTGGTAGCACTTTAATTCAAACTGTCATTTAAGAAAATACAGCTGAGCAAGTATGTTGCCGTAATTCTGCAGTTACTACTTGTTATGAGTATTCTTATACTACAGTAAATGCAAACTAGCAGATCTTGTCTTCTGTTTTGATGAAAGACTATTTCTTGCATTTCTACCTTTAGTGCAGTAACATGCAGCTTTTCAGATACTGTGAATGTGCTTTTGCTACTTAACATGTATGATGAATGGGAAGAAAATGTCACTTTAGTAGCAAGAACACAGGAATTTAGCTGCAAATACAAGATTGACATGGAAGAAACCTACACATCTCTGAATCTCCTTAAAATACAGCTGCAGATTCTAGGCATTCAAAAACTGGTCAGACATACAAACTAATAATGCATTTTTATCTTCTAGATTAATGATAGGAGATTAAAATGTTTATTTATAAGTGAAATGATAAATTAACTGTAGCATTTTAGCTTTTCCAAATGCATACTCTAGGAAAACATACTGTTACCCTTGAACTATGGTGCTTTCCTTTCAAGCACTAGGAATCTGGAAATTTTTTCTTCAGTTTCTTAGTCCTTAAAGAACTACTTCTCTTTTTGCAGAGGGAAATGCGTGGAAGTATTACCTTTAAGATTGTGCCAAGTTATCGCACGCAGTCTTCATCCTGTGAGGTAATGAATATAATAAATAATCCCATTTTTTCCTCAGTCCTGTAACTAACTGCCTGCTGATGGCTGAATGTTATTGCTTTCTGGGAAATTGTTTCTGCCTGTCCTGTTAGATCACGCACACCAATTTTACAACAAAGATAACGGAACACGAGTAGGTCCTACCTACCTACTCAACCCTGCCTTCATATTCATCTCATCAGCACCCTAACTAACTCTTTACAGCCTATTAAAACAAAAACATAGGAAAGGGGATCCTCAACTCATCCGTTTAGGAAGCCCCTTTAAAAAAATTACAATTTAAACTCATTCTCCAGGAAATCTGTCAGAGTTCCTAAGCTGAGGAAGAATCCTCATTTTTTTAGGCATTAAAAATTGTTTTACTCTTTTAGGCTGTTAAGGGTTAATTGAAGAATCTGTTTCTGCATAACCCTGTTGAGGTAAATTTGTGATGGTCGTCTGTAACAGTTACATGTGGCTTAATATTATGTTTCCATAAAAATATGGTATTTGTCATTACAGAAGAAAAACAGATTTGGAGTTGGTTCCTACTGAACTAGAAACTTGGTGTTATGGTTTTTGCACAGTAACGTTTAATTCCCTTCTGCTCACAAAGTTGTTCCAGGTTGCAACTGAAGGGAATTTGATTCTAGAAAATGGTTACTTGAGAAATACTGTTCCAGTTTAAGCACACAGATGGCATATGGGCAATGTAGATGATACCAGTCTTTGTGCCACATGCTTAACTGCGCAAACAGTTCCCAAATTACAATTCCAAGAGAGAAGTCACAATCCCTGTTGAAGTCAAGCGCCTTATCTTAATTAGAGCTGTGATTTCACCCTAATTGGTTTTGTGTCTCAGCAGATGCTAGACCACACAGAAACTGCTATTGCAATTGTCAGAACAATCTGTTTGCAAGAAAACATTATGCTTTTTGGTTGCGTTCTCTACTTCTAATAGAAGTCAACAAGAGCTAAAAGGTTTTAGAGTTAGAGGTTTGGCAGATTTTCACTTACAAGTCCGATTTTCTTAAAAGGTATAAATATGAAAGCAACATTTTTTTCATTAACTGCAAAGGCTTTTAAAAAATACCTCAAATAGAAATTCTAGAGTGTGATGACGAATTTATTTAGTGACTACTGTGTTGTAAACAGCAGTGTTAGTAAAAGCTATCTGCTTCACAGTGTTGAAATACAGAAACTGATAAAGCTCTAAACCTGCAGGGAGGACAGTTTGGAAAGAATAGTTCAGCATGCAGCTTTAAATTAATACCATGTGGTGTGATTTCGCTAGTAGCTCTTTTCCTTAGCTTCGTGTCCTTATATTTTTCATGACTGTTTCACAAAAGAGAAGATAATAGACTCTTGCCTTCCCTTGGTAAAAAAACCAGCAAAACTAGAAAGTTGTGGTCAAACATACTGGGGGGGTGGGAAAGCATGTCTAATTATCACATGTTATGGAATTTAGCATTCATTTAATCAGCTGAGTCTATTCCACCTACTTGGCTAAATTTTCAGCTGGTATAAATGTACACAAAAAGATACCATTTTGAAATCATCCTATTAAAGCATCACATTTAGTACAGAGAGAGGGTTTTTTCACTGATTTTTTTAGGATTCTGATTCAGAGATGAATCAAATTGTTAACCATTGGTAAGGGCTAAAAATGAATATCAAATGACATCAGTAAGACATGGATATTTTCCTTCTCATGATCTCAAGAAATAAATAAATTCAGAAATGCTAGGTCTTCACTAGTATAATCTTGCTATTTAAGAGGTTTTTTGGCAATGTTTCAGTATAAATTTATGTTTTATTCCCTCCCTTCAGTCATGGACTGATAGTCACGTAGTGTAGCTTTACCAGAAAAGAAATATAGAACAGAGTCAGTATCTGGGGAATTTTTGAGACGCCTACCAATCCAATGATCCAATTGCATCATTGGATTACAAAACATCGTTTTAATATCTTGAATAACAAAAACGAAATATTAGTAGAATCATATGTGATATGCCTTCTATATAGAATCTACCTATATGCCTTCATATACCAAGATGAGGGGGAGTGCAGTGTGTTACTTTTTAAATAACTGAAATTTACATTTCTTTTGCTATAGGTTTCTTCTTTTGTAGGCATTTAAAAGAAATGTTGTGGTGGTGATTTCTAAATATTAACCACCTTTGGATATTTAGGGAAATCTTGTTCCTATAGTATGTAACAGTATTTCAGTGTCACTAGGCAGATTCTAAAATCTCAATTGAATAATTTCATGTTTTTAGGAATTTGTGGCTTTTCCTGCACCTATATCTTCCATTCAGTTACCAGACCTTCTATTTCATTGAGTAGACTTTCCTTGAAACCGTAATACACATGAATTCCCTTGTATAAAAATTCAATCAGCTGATCTACTGTGAGGTGACCTGTTTAGTCATTGGTGTGGCAAATAGTCCGAGTTACTCAGGGATCTAGATAACACAGTGGTCGGTATGTTGTATTTTTCTGCTTCAGATAACCAGGAAATTATAGACTTACATAAATATCAATTTAAGTAACTCTTGCAACACATTCCTCTTATGGCTGATGACTTCATATGCTGTTTATATGTTTCAGCTGTCTCCAGATGGAGGATTTTGTAAGCATTTTGCTTTAGCTTCATTTTGTATTCTTACTTTGAACTTACACAAGACCCTGAGTAACTTTTTATGGTGTCAGATACATGAGAATAGTAAGAGAATTGCTTTTTTTTCTTTCCTTATAAACATCTTTTATGTTTCACATTGTCTTTGTGAAACACTTAAATTGTTTCAATTAGAAGAAAAACCTTTATATAGATGAGCTTTTAAAAATCTGGTGATAATCACCATGGATTTTTTCCTTTAGTCTTAGTACTCAGGATTCTTTTTATAGTCTTAAACCTACATGCATTGAACATACTGCCAGAAAGGTTCCTGGTGCTTTAACTGAAGGACAAGGATCCAATCAATTGCCAATTTGTTATTTGGCTTGGACTTAGGCAAGGTTGGGAAGTCTAGATAGTCAAGTTATACTGAAATACAATGATAACACTTTACACTGCTTAGAATCATTGGATCCTTCAAGTGTTTTTCTCCCCTTCTTCCTGAGAGAACTAGGGCTTTTTCTGATTTACTGGAGATAGAAACTCACAAACAACGCTGAAGTTTTCCAGTCCAGTTCTAAGCAGTTCCAGCTTTCTACAAGGATCTCTCTACTCATTGATTCATAGAATCATAGAATCATAGAATCATAGGATCATAGAACAACCAGGTTGGAAGGGACCCATCGGATCTTCTAGTCCAGCCATTCCTGTCAAACACTAAAGCAAGTCCCTTAAGACCTCATCCACCCGTGCCTTAAACACCTCTAGGGAAAGTGAATCAACCACCTCCCTGGGCAGCCTATTCCAATGCCCAATGACCCTCTGTGTGAAAATCTTCCTCCTAATCTCTAGCCTAAATCTCCCCTGGTGGAGCTTGAGGCCTCTAGTCCTGTCCCCTGTCCCTTGGGAGAAGAGC
Source organism: Coccyzus lansbergi (assembly GCA_033558105.1). Lineage (NCBI taxonomy): Eukaryota > Metazoa > Chordata > Aves > Cuculiformes > Coccyzidae > Coccyzus > Coccyzus lansbergi. The sequence continues at coordinate 929,759 of JAUMJK010000197.1, forward strand.
CCAGCTCCTAGGCTGTGTATAATACAGCTTTTCCCTTAACTTCTGAGTATGATATTTTTTGAAAGAAAGGCCAAGTTGCTAGGAAATTAAGACTCTAAATACCTTTGAAATAGTGGCTGAATTGCCTAATTATTTAAAATTGTATATAATCCTCTTGACTAGCTTGGTAGATTAACTTCTTACATTCGGTACTGAAGTCACCAATTGCATTGAAAATGTGTGTTTTCCTCAGTATGTTATGATCAATGTTTGCTTTGAGTAATAAGCTGCCTTCTGTTGAGCATTGTTGGAGGAATACAAATCAAAACATTCTCAAATGAAGAAAATTTCCTTCCAAGGGAGAAGCCCTCAAGAGAGTCTGGAAATAGTGACATTCTCCAAGTTACTCTGAACTTGTTTTTCTCCAAATGACTTGGATGCTTACATCACTTGCCAAAGCTTTCCCTTGCTAAATCATCACTGACTATCAGGTCATAACAAGCTAGATTTAAAAAAAAAAATAAAAAGGAAATGAAAATGGTAATTTTTTTTTTTTACCTCATAATAGAAGAAAACAGCAGAGACAGAATTGCAGAGCAAGCAGAAAATTACTTTCTAAAAGAAAGAAGTCACTGATTTTTTGGACAAAAGTATCTCCCAGCTGCTATTTGATAAAGGTGATCCTGATAATCCAGTATACAAAATGAAGAAAGGAATAGTAGTTCCTTTAGGCCTTTTGGGTTTTCTTTTGTTTTTATTAGCTTATTTGGTCTCACCTGAACATTTTAAGTGATTTTTGTAAATAGAATTGGAACTGATTTCTCCCAGTGTGTTACCTCTTGCGAGTAGTTGTGGGACCCAAATGAGTATTTTGCTCTTTTGCATGTAGCAGCAGTATACAGACCTACATACTTTGTACCACAAATGTCAGATCTTACATTAACTGTGTTAAAACCTAAGCAGATAGATACATACAGAACTTTCTGTGAAATCATATCTAACAAGTGCACAAAAAAGTGCACAAATTCTACATGAGTGTGTTGCACATCAGGTCATACAGGCAGCAAGTGGGATGAAGTATTGCCTATCATTTTAACTTTTGATGCTTTAAAATAGCTGTGAGTGTTATCACGTAAATACTGCAAATTTGAGAATATTAGTAGAGGACCTTTACCTGATGAACGTTGCATGAACAGTTTAGCTCCAAGTCTGGTTTTTAATCTGTTCATACAGGGCACTTGTATTGATAAAATGTGACAGGAATAACTTTGTTTTCTTCGAAGTGTCTTAGCCCTTCTTTTCTGCTATATTATGCAAAATGATCAGACTTTCGTAAAATGACCATTGACATGGAATATTATGTTCCAAAATTCATTTGAGGACTTATTTTTTTAATAATGTATGAGTGAGTTATTTGATTTCTTGAAGAGGTGGGTCAGTTATCTGATTTTATGGAATTAAGTACTGTAAAATCAAAATGGCATGCAAAACAGATTGCTCTGCAAGTGACTTCCTTGCCTTTGCAAAACCCACTTCAGAAGTTCCTGTTTTCCTTTCCATAGAATTTCCTGGTATGCACCCTGCACCTGCTGTCTTCTCACTGGAATGTTAGGACCACACTGGTAGTCTGAGTGAGGAGAGGTGGCTTTTTTAAAGTGATATATTTTGGCATGATTTAATATTTTTAAACCCTTAAGAATGTTACAGGAAAAACAAACTCGGTGTGCTGTAAAATGGAGGAGGAAGAAGAGAGTGTCCAACTTCTTTCTCAGTTGTTAGCTTCAGTGTCTGTGAGGCACTGTGGAAAGATGAATCTTACAGAGTAGAAACTAATCAACACTGACATCCACCACATAGCTGAAAAAAAAATTAGAAGTATCTTTAAAATAGAATATATGCCTCATTCTATTCAAAGTATTATTCGGCATATAAATTTCAGGTAATTTCCTTGAAAAAAGACACCAATGTGACGAAAGGCCTTTTGCATTGTCAGACACTTGAGATCTAGGAGGTCCCAGCTATTCAGTAATAAAAAAGCTGTTTGATTGCTCAGGCAGTATAAAAATAGTTATTACCTAGGATACATCAGAGTCTCAAAACTGAATCTTCAACAATAGAAAACCATCTCAGATTTAGAGAGTTTGTAGCGTGGAAACTTTCACAGATAAAACAGCTAAGCAAATGGTTATAAGGCTGTGGATGTAACTGTTCTTTTAAATATATCTGTGTTCCTGTGATAGTGTTGTGTTGTTAATGAACCTTGTGTCTTATTTCAGAGAGATTCCCCCTCTACATCCAGACAGTCCCCAGCTAATGGTCATAGCAGCACTAACAATTCTGTTTCGGTAAGATTTCCAGTTCCACACAGAGAAAGTGTGAAAGTTTTGTTGGTGCTCATCTGCCATTACTGTTATACTTATCGTGTGGTCAGTGGAAAATGTTGTCCTGCTGATAGAATCAAAGTTACTACACATGTAACTCCCCGTTTTCTTTTTTAAGGTTTTTGTCCAACATTTTCTTCTCGTTAAAAGCCATATAGTGAATTAAATGTTAATAACAGTGTTGTGACACTTCAGTCATCCTTAAATCATTGTTAGCAGTTTCCTCAAAACTAAGTATAGGTTTAAAATGGAAATTTTATTTCCATCCTGAACTTTGGAAGCAGTGTTTGAACAAAGATAAACTGTGCAGCTGGTATTTCAAGACATGTTTCAACTCTTTAAGTTTTATGTTTTGAGAGACCTCTGGAACATGTACCAGTTTCCGCTATCTGAGTTAACGAATTGGTGTGCCCTCTGCTGTTGTGGTACGTGCACATACATTGTGAAATATGAGCCTTGCCTGGATATGAAAAGCAAAAGGAAGTGGCTTTAAACTGCACTACAAAAAAAGCTATTATCATCACATCTTTAACACAAAGTACTTCTGTTTTCTATGTGTTCAGGTTCAAAAGGTGCTGTTGATCTCCTGTTTTTCTAAAGTATATTAATGTCAAAATCTGTGTTGTTTATCATTTGTCATTGTTTGAACCAATGTAGTAACTGTACACACAAGTTCCTTCAGTAAGAGTGCTATCAATATCATGAGTTCATGGGACTAGCTTAAAAAAGTGCTTATTAATTAATACAACGAAATCTAATTGTGGATGAAAAACTTAAGAAATTTTTGTGAATTAAATTGAATTTGTAACATAAATAGTAGTTGTTCCTTAGCACAATTAATCACATTATACATCTTTAATAATAAAATTTTTAATATTTATAATAGTTGTTCCTCTCTTAAAAGCCAGACTAAGTGTTGGGTGGAAAAGGCAATCTCATAAAGAGCCCCTTTCACTTGACAGTGCTTTTGTGTTGAAGATGCTGAATTATTTATTAAAAAGCACATTCTCTCTCTGCTTAAACTTTTTACCTGCTTTCTTCAGCTTGCTGCTAAACAGCCTGGGTTTGATTTTTCTTTAAGAAAAACAGTATTTCTAAACATGGGTCAATGCTTCTATTTTTGTCTGACTTACCATTATATTGTAATGTAGTATGAATCACTAACAAATGGTGTTGTATACCCTTAAAAAGTAAAATGAAAATTTCTTCTCCTGGGTTGACTTTATTCTGCAGGACTTGCCATCGACAACACAACCAAAAGGACGACAGGTGAATAGATATCCTCCATGGGAATTTTTGTAAATTTAGCTGCTAGTGAACATCCCTCCTTATCTTTTTTTCCCTTCATGTTCTGTATATGCTCGACTAAAACATTTAAGCTTGGAAAATATGTTCCATTTTTTCATTTTTCTTTTTAACTCATTTGTTTGTGGCTAATTCAAAATACCATTTTTTTCATGTGTCCATATGTGTGAGAGTTACAGCATCATTGTAAATTTAACTGGAGATACTGTTTTAGTTCAGAATGCGTTGAAAGACTTACTGTTGTGCTTGACCTGTGCAGTTTTACATCTTAAAGGAAAGCTCAGATTTATATTTTAGCTGAAGTGGTGACCAGTATGGCAAATGTCTAATACTCTGCTCTAAAACAGTGTATAGACAAAGTTTCTAAAGCTTGACTTCACCTATTCACTTATTGACACTAACAAAGCTCTTCAGAGAAAATTATTAAGGACAATTTCTGTAAAGAGTTGATAAGTCTGAAGATAGCCTCTTAAATTTTCAGTCCTAAGACCAAGATTCAGTAACTTCCCTTAATTTTTGTTACCTTGGCGGTAGTCACTGTCACCATGAACCAAAAAAAAGATGTTCCTTCTTGAGAGAGTTCCAAGAAAGCCTTTAAGGGCTCTGCAAAGGATTCTGTATGATTTCCTTTGCAGTTTTGAGAATTTGGGAGGTTTTACTGCAGCTGCCAAATCAACACATTCCATCAAGCAATTTGTGATTCAATTTCAGTAACTGTCCCATTTATATATAGCCCTTTGAGAATCTGAACCTTAACCATGGACTTAACTTCTAATGCTATCAAGAGTTTTAATGTTGACTCTTGCAATTCTATTCTAAGAGTCATTGGACTGTTGTCTTTAACAATCTTTTTCTACTACTGTCTGGTTAAGTTGTCTGGAATAGCTGTTACCAGGATGGATTGCTCTCACTTCTCTTCCCCATTTTTAAAGCTTACAGCTATATGGTTCTTTCAACTTCCTTTTATTTTATGTCATTTCCAGCTGCGTGAGCATAGTCCTGGAAGGGCTCCATGGAAGACCTTCCAAGCTATTGTGTTAGGTTTAGTTTTCCTCTCTGAAGGTATTTTTCACAGGAGAAGAGTGTTTGTGCAAGGTAATATCAGAATAATGATGTTCTTTGCACTCACACTATTTATAGTTACCTGTTGTTTTCAAGAATGTTTTCCCATTGAACCAGCATATTTTTCTCATGGCTTGTCATCCTTGAAAACAGTAAGGGCTTGGGTAACAGTTATATTGCTATCTGTATGGCAGTCTGTACCATTTCCATGAACAAGCCAGTATACAGTGGGTAGTGGCTCAAACTGCAGCAGGGACTTGAGAAGCAAGGAGGTTTCTATATGGTAGAAATACAGCTGAGTTTTCTAGACCTCTGTCAGATAAGTTGAGAGAAAATAAGGAATTGATTCAGTAGCAATTGCGTCCTAGAAAGCCACTTACTAAATAAAAGTAGTTGGTTTCAAAATACCCTGGTTTTCAGGTGACTAAAAGAAGTTGGATTGCTTCTCTAAATTCACACGCTCAATGCATAGCAGAACAAGGGTCAGATGTAATATATTAGAATTTGCATTCTCTATTCTCTCTTATTCTATAATAATTCATGACAGTTAACACCAACTTGAGGGACTCTATCAGTTTGTCGCATGAGTTCAATTTTGCGGTTCAGGTTTTACAGTATGGAAAATACAGGAGCTTTCAAAATAACATCATAGATCTCCGTTGTTTGCTGGAGGTGTGTCTGTTTCATTTTCAACTATCACTTACACTTTTCCCATTCTGTTTCTTCCTTTGCTTGTTGCAAACAGTATGCGTAACCACATGCACAGATCAGATTTTCACCTGTTACTCTTTAATACTTTACTGGTATTAATATAAGTGTTTTTCATAAATTCTTTTTGATAGATATATGTAAGAGCACAATTTGAATATGATCCAGCAAAGGATGACCTCATTCCTTGCAAAGAAGCTGGCATCAGATTCCGAGTTGGTGATATTATCCAAATCATTAGCAAAGATGATCACAACTGGTGGCAGGGTAAACTTGAGAACTCCAAAAATGGTACTGCAGGCCTTATTCCTTCTCCTGAACTTCAAGAATGGTATGACTTACGTTTATAAAAATCAGTTCAGTGCTGCTTTTATTTTTGTCTTTCGTGCTTTTCATTGTTGTATAGTTAGTTTTTGTATAATTTTTGTATTTTGAAAAGGAATATATATTGCTTCAGTTTATGTGGCATTGATATTTTTTTTCTTGTACATACATAGCAGTAAGGGTTGCATGCAATATCATGTGTGTGGTTACAATAGAAAAATAAACAGCTGTGCTTAGGCTGAACATGAGGAAAATATTTTTCACAGAAAGGGTCATTGGGCACTGGCAGAGGCTGCCCAGGGAGGCAATTGAGTCACCATCCCTGGAGGGGTTTAAGGGACGGGTGGATGAGGAGCTGAGGGTCGTGGTTTAGTGATTGATAGGAATGCTTGGACTCAATGATCCGGTGGGTCTTTTCCAACCTGGTGATTCATAGAATTATAGAATCACCAGGTTGGAAGAGAACCACCGGATCATCGAGTACAACCATTCCTATCAAACACTAAACCATGTCCCTTAGGACGTTATCCACCCGTGCCTTAAATACCTCCAGGGAAGGTGAATCAACCACCTCCCTGGGCAGCCTGTTCCAATGCCCAATGACCCTCTGTGTGAAAAACTTCCTCCTAATGTCTAGACTAAATCTCCCCTGGCGGAGCTTGAGGCCATTCCCTCTCGTCCTGTCCCCTGTCACTTGGGAGAAGAGGCCAGCTCCCTCCTCTCTACAACCTCCTTTCAGGTACTTGTAGAGAGTAATGAGGTCTCCTCTCAGCCTCCTCTTCTCCAGGCTAAACAACCCCCGCTCTCTCAGCCATTCCTCAGAAGGCCTGTCTCCAGCCCCTTCACCAGCCTCGTCACTCTTCTCTGGACTCACTCCAGTGCCTCAACATCCTTCTTGTAGTGAGGGGCCCACAACTGAACACAGTATTCAAGGAGCGGCCTCACCAGTGCTGAATACAGAGGGAGAATAACGTCCCTGGACCTGCTGGTCACACCGTTTCTGATACAAGCCAGGATGCCACTGGCGTTCTTGGCCACCTGGGCACACTACTGGCTCATGTTCAGTCGCTGTCAACCGACACCCCCAGGTCCTTCTCCTCCAGGCAGCTTTATAGACAGACTTCTCCTAGTCTGTAGCACTACTTGGGGTTGTTGTGCCCCAGGTGCAGGACGCGGCATTTGGCCTTGTTAAACCTCATGCCATTGGACTCAGCCCAGCGGTCCATCCTGTTTAGATCCCTTTGCAGAGCCTCCCTACCCTCCAGCAGATCCACACTTGAACACAGCTTTGTGTCATCTGCAAACTTGCTAAGGGTGCACTCAATGCCTTCATCCAGGTCATTGATGAAGACATTGAACAGGGCTGGACCTAGCACTGAGCCCTGGGGAACACCACTTGTGACTGGCCTCCAACTGGATTTAACACCATTTACTACCACTCTCTGGGCCTGGCCATCCAACCAGTTTTCTGCCCAGGAGAGTGTGCGCCTGTCCAGGCCAGAGGCTCGCAATTTCCATAGCAGGATGCTGTGTCAAAGGCTTTACTGAAGTCCAGGAAGACCACATCCACAACCTTTCCCTAATCCAGCAGCCGAGTCACTTTGTCATAGAAGGCGATCAGGTTAGTTTGGCAAGACCTACCTTTTGTGAACCCATGTTGACTGGGCCTGATCACCCAGTTCTCTTGCAAGTGCTTCATGATAGCACTCAAGATCACCTGTTCCATGACTTTCCCTGGCACTGAGGTCAGACTGACAGGCCTGTAGTTCCCCAGATCCTCCCTGCGACCCTTCTTGTAGATGGGCACAGCATCAGCCACCCTCCAGTCCAGAGGTACCTCCCCAGTCTTCCAGGACTGCTGGAAGATGATGGAAAGGGGTTTGGCCAATACATCTGCTAGCTCCTTCAGTACCCTTGGGTGAATCCTGTCTGGCCCCATAGACTTGTGGGTGTCCAGTTGGGCAAGCAAGGCTCTGACCACCTCCTCTTGGACCATGGAAGCCTCGTATTGCTCCTCTGGTTCCAGGGTTTGTACACAGAGGGAACAACTTTCTTTACAATTAAAGACTGAGGCAAAGAAGGCATTAAGTAACTCAGCCTTCTCCTCATTCCCTGTCACTGTTGTTCCCTCTGTGTCCAAAAGGGACTGTATGGTCTCCCTAGTTCTCCTTTTGTTATTTATGTATTTATAGAAAGATTTTTTGTTATCTTTCATGGACCTTGCCAACCTGATTTCTAGTTGAGCCTTAGCCCTTCTGATTTTTTCTCTACACAACCTCACTTCCCTCCTGTAGTCCACCCAAGAGGCCTGTCCCCTCTTCCAGAGCCTATAAACATTCCTCTTCTTCTTAATGTCACTTAAGATCTCTCTGCACAACCAAACTGTTTTTTTCCCCTGCCAGCTTTTTTTCCAGAACATGGCTTTCTCCTGAGCTGCTAGGATCTCCTTTTTGAAGAGCTCCCAGCCCTCATGGGCTCCCTTGCCCATAAGTACTGTCTCCCAGGAGACTTTGCCAACCAACCTTCTAAAGAGTTCAAAGTCTGCCCTCTGGAAATTTGATGCTACTGTCCTGCTTACCACCCTCTTCACTTCACCTAGAACAGAAAACCCTATCGTCTTGTGATCACTTAGTCGTAGGCGTCCTCCTACTGCCACATCCCCCACCAGGCCTTTTTATTCACAAACAGCAAGTCCAGGAGGGCACCTTCCCTCGTTTGTTCATTCACCAGCTGTGCATGGAAATTGTCTTCCATGCCCTCCAGGAACCTCCTAGACTGCTTCCTTTCTGCTGTATTGTACTTCCAGCAGATATCAGGGAGATTGAAGTCTCCCACAAGAACAAGAGGCATTGATCTGGAGATTAACCCCAGCTGGTTATAGAAGAGCTCATCAGCTGCTTCTCCTTAGCTGGGTGGCCTGTAACAGACTCCCATCACAAAATCTAGCTTCTTATGGGCTCCTCTGATTTTAACCCACAGACACTCAATCTCCTCATCACCCCAATCCATCTCAACAGTGTCCAATTCCTCCCTTAAAAAGAGGGCTACCCCACCTCCTCTCCTACACTTCCTATCCTACCTGAAAAGTTTATACCCCACCATACCTGTACTCCAGTTATATGAGTCATCCCACCACGTTTCCATGATGGCAACAACATCATAGCCTCCTTGCCCTATGACAGTTTCCAGCTCTTCCTTCTTATTCCCCATGCTGCGTGCATTGGTGTAGCCAAGCCTTCAGCCCTATTAGAGGGAACAGTGTTTGTTCCCAGTTGCCTGGTAACTGGAGTAGCTTGCACCAGAGTACCTGTATCTCCTTTACTGCTCCATTCTATGATTCTATGAAACCAAAACTGAAGGCTACATACAAATGCTTTATGTAAGGGGATTAAATTAATGTCTCTTAGGTTCTAAATGCCGTTTTCATTAGTACTACTGCAGAAATAAGTTTTTAGCAAGATGTCAAGTGCAAAAGCTATTGTGGGGTTTTCTCCCCTTTTCCTTTTTTATGTTAAAACCAAAAAGTAGAAAGATACTGTAGTGCAAACCTTCCCAAATGATGGATTCAATGAACAGCGATGGTACTGAGTACCACAAAAGCAATATAGAGCTCTTGCCAAAGCTCTTTGGTAAATATCTTAAATGTATCAGCATATCAGCACAACCTTTAGCAAGCAGGACCTGAACCATAACTCAAGAAAATTTATCAGTATGGATGATCTAGCCAAAAATATTTCATACAAGTTTTGCTAAGTAAAAGAATTAAGTGTTATAAAGAGTTTAACGACACCTATGCCACCTGGAGTAGTTAAGAGAGATTTTGCTAGAAAAGAAAACAAAGGTAGACAGGCATTTCATTCCTTCTCAAGGGCTGACTTGTAAGCCTGACATAAGGGAGACGTTGGTATGCATTGCAACAGGAACACTTGAAGTAAATTATCCTAAAGATAAACCTCAAAACAGTTCCACACCACAACACAGCTTGCTCTGGATTAATTTGGACCATAGTGGTCTTTTCAGACCTCATGCTTTTCCAGCCTAATCTGCTGCAAAGTGGCATAGAGTCATTTTAGTAGCTATTCTTCCTCCCATGCTCACTTCATCTGTGAGCTTTAATGATCCCAGAAAATATTCTTTGTATCAAAATAACTTTGTATGTAAGTGCTCTTAAGTTATCAAAAAAGAAAAAAGTTTTAGAAGTTTTACTGTACTCCTGTGCTATTAAAAAGTCTTATTTTTCTTATTAATTTTGTGTGGCCTTTTAAAAATACATTGATTACAAGAACAAAATTTTTTTCTCCTCCATATACCAGGCGAGTTGCTTGTATTGCCATGGAGAAGACCAAACAGGAACAACAGGCCAGCTGTACTTGGTTTGGAAAGAAAAAAAAGCAGTACAAAGACAAATATTTGGCAAAGCACAATGCAGGTATGAAAACAAAAAAATGCAAACATCTTTAACAGGTTAAATTTCTTACAATCTAAACTTTGCCTTTAATTGTTCACCTAGCACTGATATATAAACATAATGAGTTACTTAGGAAAACATAAAATTCTAATTATAACAACATTAATCTTCTTGTTCTTTGCTGCTTAAATATATAGCTTAATCAGTGAAAGGCAAGCTGCATCAAAATAAATGCATCATAATATGTTCTAATAGGGGCTTGCGTTGGTTTGGTTTTTTTATTTAAAGGAGCACTAGAAACCAACGGGATATAAATTTTGCAATCTATACAACTGTGCTGTGCTCTACAGAAGACTTTTCAGTAGCATCTTTGTAACTGTGTTCATTGTTATAGCTTATATACATGAAAACATCATGAAAGGTCATTTTTCATTACAGCTGGAAGTGGAGTAAAAGTTATTATGTAGTGATTGTGTTATATACAGTTACCAAATAGAGCAAACTCTGGAATTTTATCATCCTTGCAGTGATTTCTGCCTGAATCCTAATTTCCGGGTTTCTGTTTAGACTGCTGAAAAGTTGAGTTGTTTTAGAAAATTATGAAACTAGAAGACTGTAGAGTAAGAGATCCTTGCTCGGCAAAGTTCAGTAGTTTTAGCAATTAAGAAGAAAGAGAACCCTTCAGTCATGAGCAGAAATTAATTCTTTTCATATAAAATACTCGTGTGTGTTTAAACTGTTTCTATTGCTTTTGCATTGATATCACATACTGTGATGATAAATATATTGCTGTGGTCTCTTGGGAGATTTGCAGAGGTTTTTATTGTTATTAAAGGATATGCCTGTCCAAACAGTATAGTATAAGTGTTATATATATAGCATTAATTTCGGGGATGGTGGGGTGGGGTCAGTTGCATTCTTAAGCATACCAATTAAACAACATCAGATTCTATTTTCACATGTCTCCTTGCCTGTACAATCTGTGTGCAGTGTCAGAGTTCATATCAGTACTATGGAATTTATAATTGCTTAAAAGTAATCTGTAAACAAAATCTAAGGGACTCAAAGAACAGTAATTGTCATTTATACTCCTTAGTTCACCATCTCAGTTAAGATGTTCACAGTTAAGTATGAAATTACTCATCTCCCTGAAAACCCTTCTCCATTGTCTCTACATATCTGATTATGAGACAAGAAGAGATTTCAAGGTTTAACTTGTTTCCTTCCTTTTTCTGCTTTGACATTCTGGTTTTTACTTCATTGCAGTAGAACTAAACACTGTTTTACGGATTATGACCTTAGCAAAAACTGTTAAGAGTATAATGGATTTTATGGCCTAAACTCTTTGACAATACTGTTTTTAAAGTACTATCAATTGCTTCCAGCATAAATTCCCACAGCATTGCTGCTCCCTTCAGTATAATTTCAGTATAATTTTTCATGGCCATGCTGTTAACTGGGTTAACTGAAGAATAATCCAACAAAAAGCATTGATTCTTTTTCTTCAGGGCAATTACATTTCTTAGCTCTGCAGTTGCACAGTGAATAGTATTAATAATGTCAGTGTGACTAAGCATGGCATGCTACATAGGAGTATGCAAACAAAAGAGGATGGTCAAGGAGCAGGCAATACTTTAGGAACAAAACTAGCTCAATGAAATCCCTGAGAATAAGGTAATCTAGACTTTCCTGTCATGATGTAGGTGGAACGTTTTGGAAGGTTGATAGCCTGCCTTAGTGCTCACCGCCATCAGTGCTGTTAGCCTCTTTACATCTGAGCACAGTATTCTTCAAAATGAGAAAAATTAATAATTATCAAAATGACAGTAGAAAAAATGTTTGGTTCAGAATAACGTCTGACACTTCCCCTCCTCCCTTAGAGGTCAAAAAGTTAATGAAAATACAGATTGGAATAAAGATTACTCTTAGAAATGTTTATTCATCTTATGTACTTGAAGTATTAAAGATGATGCCAGTAATATTCCAGAGAGTGATACCTCAGATGCTATGATACGCATGTGAGTTTGTTAAGTTTGACTAAGATAATACTGAATTTCCCTTCTCTGAACTACTCTCTCACATCTGGTGTCAGAATTATAGCAATACTGGGTTTTGCAGGCTTTAACTGCACCTGCATCAGAGTGAAAACCAGATCTTCTGTTGCATCCAAAATAAGTATAATTAATGTAGAACTGGAAAGTCTAATCCAGGTGTCAAAATGTTGCTCTTACAAGAAAGTAGAATTTATTTCTCTTAAATCTTAGTATAAAATTCAATAAAGTGGTTAGCATTATGCAATCTATTTGATCATACATGTTATTTTTGTCTTAGGTATGAGGCTGAACTGGGGAGCTGAGAAATGACCTAGTAAAATACTTAATAGTCAACTAAGATTTTGTGGCTAGCTAATGATTTCAGACCTAAGATTTTAGTGTCATATGTTGAGATAGTACTGGAAGTAGAAATGAGATTTTCTGCAAATCAGCTGTAGTTTATAAGGTAAAGAGGAGAATATTTCAGTTACTTTTTAAAATAAAAAGCAAACATTCTCCTTCACAAGAAAAATATAATATTTTTCTAGAGTATTGTGTCCTTGAAGAAACAGTTTCACAATCATACATATTATTATTTTGAAGTCACTTTTAAACCAAAGCCCACAGAAAAAAAACAAATATTTTTCATTCTTAGGGTCACTGAGATTTTTATAGATGTTCTAGAGATATACTGCAATAACATTTCAGTACTTCATAAAAGAACACTCTTTAGAACACACTAGAATTATGCTTCATATTATGCATAATGTAGAAAATTACCAAGCTTTTACAAAATACGTTTATCATTTCTTAATGTGATTTATTTGCCTTGTGTTTAGACTATTGCATGGTAAAGTTTATTTTGTGCATATACTTTTTATTTTACTAATATATTACAAGCCATATCTCAATGACCCCTGTACATTTTTCATGCTGTCTTACTCCCAATGGCCTCTGTGCATGTAAGTAACCTGTCAAGTGACAATGCCTCTTGATTTGCTTCTTACTGTTTTGTTTCAAAAACTCCTTTTCTTTATTAGCTAGTAACACAGAAGCATTAGATTTCAGTCTTTAAATGTGTCCTTTATTCCTCATATCTCGTGTATGTTAAAAAATTGATCATTTTTCTTTTGCATTTTAAAACCCTACTATCATGAGTTAACTCTATGTAGACTGAGACACTTCATCTCCACACTGCTAGTTTGTGATGAAGGGATTAATATGCACCATTTCTGTTGTTTGTTCCTGTTCTTTGTATCTAACATAATGTGAAAAAAATAAAGGATTGATTTTTATTTTTTATGGGAAAAAATACTTGCAGGCCTAGATGGTTAGAATAGTAACACTATTTCACATGTTGTAGGTTGTTAGCTCTTTCTAATATGAAGTTAATTATTTAAATAGTGTGAAGTTCAAAAAAGAAAGTACTAAGAATTCCATGTTTGTAAGTTCGTGGAATGGAAGAAGAATATGATTAAAATCTTGCTTGTAATATTTGGGGAAAGGTTGAAAGAGATTCTTCTTTATGATGAAATTGAAAATGCTTCAAATGAAGTTTTCATGTCTGTATGTTTTCAAGAGCCTAAAGATTTGACTATGTGCATTTACAAATTTGTAGTTTGACCAAAAATGAGTAGTGCCTTTTCTCTAGGGTAAAAGGACTGCCATTGAATTGAAAAATCTACCCTATAAAACAAAATACATTAAATTAAATCTTTGCTTCTTTAACTGAGACTTTAGTACAAAAGGCTTTCAGTCTTAACGTTAATCTTGGTGGCTGGGGACTTGAGTAAGGAAACTAAAGCTCCCACCCCAACCTACTTAGCTAAGGGGTTTTGGATAAGGGGAAGAGGGATATACCTGGACTCATCCTAAAAGATGGATTTGGATATAGATGAGGTGCATACACCAGCTTAGAACTTTGAAATACCTAAAGATCCTATACTTAAGATGCAGTCTCTCTTCCTGTCTTTTTGCAGCATGCCTAAATACAGAACTGAAAACTTGTTCATTATTCTGCGCACAACTGATGATTTGTGTAATCTTTATAAATATAATTAGCTGCCTCCTGGCTTCCTTTTCATTAGAATTCTGCAAGAAGTACCACAGTTGTTCTGTTATTTGGCACAGGAGGAATGAGCTGTTTTAATGAGCAAAACTTGATTTGTCAATTATTATATACCTTGGCAATTGATACTAGATTAATAAGCATAATGGAATGCATCCAATTTCAACTGCAGTTGAAATTATTTCTGAAATAATACTTTTACAATTTTTCCCTAAATATGGTGGAGGTTCTTTTATGTAATGCCATCGCTTTTCATTAGAATTCTTCATTCTGTCACAAGTTTTAAAAGCATGTCAATTCAACCAGCACGTGTGTTTAAAGAGAACTCTAATTACAATTAATATGGTGGTAGTTTTGGAGAATAAGTACCATAAAGTTTTAACACTCATCTCTATGCATTTCTCATAGATCTTATTAAAACATGATTATGGAAGGATTCCTATCTTTAGTGTAAATAGATGTTCTCATATTGTATTCATGTTGGTCACTGTCTACAGATTTTTCTTTAGCATTGCTATTACTTAGGAATGCAAACATGAATGGCATGCAATTTTAGCTAATTTTTGTGGTCTGCTAAATACTGCATGAAGGGACATGCAAACTTTCCTGAGCATTTCAGTAGCTTTGTTATTGCTTTTTAATGGTTTTTTTGAATTAACACTTGTTAAAATTGCAAAATAAAATGGTTTTATTTTCTGTAGCATATTACTTTGTATTGTAAATCTAAAAATTGCTAAAATATTAATCTGTAGCACAACTAATTATCACCCTTTATGTGTCTTTTTTTCTCATCTGTGTGGGGATTTCTTTTGTGTTTTAGTGTTTGATCAATTAGATCTCGTCACATATGAAGAAGTAGTAAAACTGCCAGCATTCAAAAGGAAAACACTAGTCTTACTAGGTAATTTTCAATTATTATTCTAAATAAAACTGCGTATTTTTGAGCCCCTTCTGGTCAAAGATTTATAATTAATTTTTGTGTTGTGGATTAGGTGCACATGGTGTTGGAAGAAGACACATAAAAAACACACTCATCACAAAACACCCGGACAGATTTGCTTACCCCATTCCTCGTAAGTAGCAACGTTCAATGCAGTGCAAAACTGTTCATATCACCTTTGACAACATCCCACTCTACTACTGTGTGTTTGGTTCTACTAAGGCAATGCTATCCAAAAGGTGGAAACTGTGATAGGACTGAGTGTATTTATTCTTTTGGTTTTTTTCAGAGGGAGGGGTAGTAACTAACTTTCACATTGAAAGTTTCTTAGTATTCACAAAACTTCTTGCTAAGTATGCTTCTCTCTATCCCAGATATTTCTAAATTTAGAGTGAAGGCTGGAACATTTTTCATTTTTCTGTGCTAATTTTACCTTTACAGTTCAGGGAAGACTGGAACAGCCATCATGTTTAAAACCTTGTATAATTCCCATGAGAAGAAATATAAACTGGATTTAGAGGAAGCTTTTAATGTGTGCGTCATCTGTCAGTTTTAAATTACTTTTCACAGCCCAGCCTTCAGGACTAGTACTGTACTAAAATAACTTCAAATCTCCAGAGATGAAAATAAGAAAAAGAAAACTCACGTAACTTCACTGCTTACAAGTGGGTTGTTACGAAGAGCACAGAAGCATTTTCATTTCATGGTAATCTCACCCATGACAGGAACAATATATTCTACTACATGATCTCTTGGAGGTGCACCCTTTTTCTTCAAGCTGGGCATTCTGAAACAAGAGCATCCAGCGGCCAAATCTTCCTGGCTGACTTTAGAAATACAATACATGGCTCAGAAGTTACATTGTTGGCCATTGTGATGACTTCCTAACTTCAAAGAGCCTTATAAGAAAGATGGGGACAGACTTTTTAATAGGGCCTGTAGCAAATAGGACAGGGTGTAATGGTTTCAGGCTATAAGAGGGTAGATTCAGAATAGGGCATGGTGAAACATTGGAACAGGTTGCTCGAAGTGGTGGTAGATAGATAGATAGATAGATAGATAGATAGATAGATAGATAGATAGATAGATCGATCCCTAGAAACAAGGTCAGGTTGGATGGGGCTCTGAGCAGCCTGGCCTGGTTGAAGATGTTCCTGCTCATTGCAGGGGCTTGGACTAGATGACATTTAAGGGTCCCTTTCAACCCACCTATTCTGTGACTCTGTGATTATGTACCAGTTTCATTCTCCTTGTCCTGATCTGTCTTTCAGCTGACTCTAGGTAATTGAATTTACTCTCTCCAACTCCCAGGGATGGATTTTACTGCATTTTCTGTATTCTTTTACAGAACTGTGGTAGTAGTAGGTAATTTAAGTTGGTCATGGAGTTCTGGGGAATGCTTTATGAAGAAATTATCTACCTACTGAAAATCTGATCATAAAAGTCGCGTCACTCACAATGGAAGTTAATTAAAAGGATTAGTAGGACACAAATCTCCTGCCACATAGGTCTGCACAATCAATATATTCAAAATGTTATTACTAAGTAGCTTTCATCTCTCTCACCCACTTTTTAGGCTTACACTTTCATAATCAGAGCAAGAAAACATCATAAGAAATTAAGTAAAAAAGGAATATACAGGAATACTTTTACAGAAGAGGGAGATCTGGGGGATATGTAAGAGCATGTAAGTTCAGTAGACCTAGGGCAGCAGTGAATATTACAGTGATATTATATCATTTATATAATTTATCGTTCTTTAATTTCTTGAAATATTAACTGTGATCTATAACACTTCTGTAGAACTTCTCATCTTTGAAATATGCTGATTAATCCTCAGAGCATTTCTAATTAATCTTCAGAACAGTAATTGGTATTATTAAAAACAGGAGATCAGTTCAAATTTTGGATACCTTGTTTGAAATTAAGACAAGTTTGTTGGAAGATACTGAATTAGGTTTGGAAGAGAGGTAGGGTTTCATATGTGTCACCAACGAAAACATGATAGTGGACAAATATGAGAGTAAATCAGTTTATGAGGGAATATTAGAAGAAAGAAAAGCAAGTGGATGTCAGCATGACTGTAGGGAAAAAGAGGAACAGATGACCTACAGGGTCACAGAACAGTTAAGATCCTTACCTCTGGAAGTCATGTGGTTCAATTCCCCATGCTCAAACAGGGCCATCTAGAGCTAGGATGGAAACTTCTCTGGGCAACCTTTCCCAGTGCTTAGTCACATCACACTGAAAAACGTTCAGATGGAAGCTCCCATGTTACAGTGTCTGCCCATTATCTCTGGTCCTGTCACTGGACATCACTGAAAAGAGACTGACTCAATTTTCTTTACACTTTCACTTCAGATATTTGTACTCATTGAGGAGATTCCCCCTATGCCTTCTCCCCTCCAGGCTGAACAATCCCAGCTTTCTCAGCCTTTTCTCCTAGGAGAGATGCTCCAGTCCCTTGATGCCTCTTCGCTGGACTTTCTCTAGTATGTCCATGTGTCTCTTGTACTAGGGAATCCGGAACTGGACACGGCATTCTAGATGTGGCCTCACCAGTGCTGAGTAGAGGGGAAGAATCACCTCCCTCCACCTGCTGCCAATACATTGTCTAATACAGCCCAGAATACCTTTAACCATTCTTTGCCACAGGGGCATGTGGTGGCTCATGTTTAACTGAGTGTCTACCAGGATATCCCCCACAGCTTTTTCTGAAGAGCTGCTTTCCACTTGGTCAGCCCCCAGCATGTACTGATGCATGGGGTTATTCCTCCCTAGGTGCAGGTCTTGGCACTTTCCCTTGTTGAACTTCATGAGATTCCTGTCAGCCTGTTTCTCCAGCCTGTCAGGGTCTCTGTGGAAGGCAGCACAACCTTCTGGTGTATCAACCACTCCTTCCAGTCTTGTATGGTTGGTATCCTTGCCATGGGTACACTCTGCCCCATCACCCAGGTCATTAATGAAGATGTTGAACAGGATTGCACCTAGTACTGGTCCTTTGGGTAAGATGGAGATGTTTTGATTGTTTAGAAACTACAAAATCTGCGATATCTAGTGCAAGTAACTGATAGAGCCTTATAGTCTTGACCAGGTAAAGGTTATTCCTGACCTTCTGTTCTTTCTCTGTTACCATCTGATTTTTACATTTTCTGCATCCCTTTATCTTCTGCTTTTTGTAATATAAATCTCCCAGACTCCTGCTTTTCCCAGCCCCTGTCATTCTGCCTACCCAGAGTTCATGCTGCTTTGTTCTCTGTGTGATTTGACAGGTCATCATTCAGTGAATAAGTATTAATAAACCAAATAAAAGACCATTAAGCTTAGTATTGCTTTTGTGCTAAAAATATTTTGTATTTTTAGACACAACCCGACCTCCAAAGAAAGATGAAGAAAATGGGAAAAATTACTACTTCGTATCACATGACCAAATGATGCAGGATATATCAAACAATGAATATTTGGAATACGGCAGCCATGAGGATGCAATGTATGGGACAAAACTGGAAACAATACGAAAGATCCATGAGCAGGGACTAATTGCAATACTTGATGTAGAACCTCAGGTAACTAATCAGAAGTATATGAAAATGGGACTCATCCCAAATCCTTGAACCACATTTTATTGAGATATATTTTTTTTACTGATTGCACACTAGATAAGTAATGCATACAGTAAGTTGGACAAAAGACTCTGAGACAGCAAGTTATCGATTTGGAATTCTGGTAGTCATCTGGTTAGTAGAACATACAGCAGAAACTAATTTGTAGTTTAACTTAGTGTGCAACCACTACAGCTTGAAAATCTACTAGCTGTGTAACTTCTTAATATATTAGTCTCATGTCCAGTGAAATGTGTGAAAACAAGTGATTGTCATTGCTTGTCAGGAGTAATGTTTCAGTATTTTCAAAAATGTCTCTTTTATATTGTATTAGAGGGTAATCTTGTCCCGTGCTGACTCTTGGCTCCATATCAGTATGGAGCATGGTCAGAAACATTTGTGGGTCAGTCACCAGTACTGATTCTGTTTGCACAGTGACCAGTGTTATACTTTTCAGAAGAAGGTAGGAAGGAAAATAAGGCTCTCGAGAAACACTAATCATTGGTTCATTCACTATATAAATCTTCAGTGGGAAGATTCTGATACATTTCCTCTGAAACAACCATATGGTCGTGACTGTCAGTTCACAGGGGTGTGTTTATATGTCAACTGGAATAACATGAATATGGTTATGTTTATGTTATTCTAGCAGATTGAAGGAAATGGGAGGATAGACAAATACAAATTGTGACCAGTGTTATAGTTTGCTGCACTCTTTCTTCCTTGTGAATGGATTCAAGATGTTAAAATTCTTCAAGAATTGCATAACAAAAATAAAATACCTGACTAAATTATTTAGGAGAGTTCACATAGTATGCTGGTGTGGTACTGTCCTGAAAAACAAAATCCTACATCTAAAAGTTTTCAGGGAGAGCACTTAGTTCTAATGGAGCAGCTGTTAAAAGCAAACTCATGATAAATATTTTCAACTTGCATTATTCAGAAGCATTACAATTCTCAGGAGCCATTTTAATCTCTGTTAGAATATATTTACATTTGGCACCGGCTGCCTTTGCTATACTTCCTCCAGCATGTTTCTAGCACACGTCTTAACCAGCTTCCTCATGCATCCATCGCAGCTCATTACAGCCAGCCGCTCTGTGGACTTAGTCCTAATGATCTTGCAGTGCTTGACTGTTTTCCCTCGAGTACTCGTAGTTATTTGAGTTTTCATGACTTTCACATAAAGGATTAATCCCTTGTTTAGAGGAGTTTGGCATGGGTGGTGATGTATACAGATGGTTTCAAGCAGCAAAGATGCAAATCTTTTTAACTTGGGAAAAGTATAGATTAGGATTTCTTGTTGGAGGTTTTTTGGGGAAAAAAAGGCTTTGGAGAAGACAGGAAGCAGAAGGACGAAAATAAGACTGGCCTTTGGTAGTCTTACCTTATCTTGTCCATCCATTTGAGTTCAACTGAGGTGTGTTTACTTGCTGCACTGCAATTCAGTCTAACTTGGATCTGTACCAAAGTTTCACTTATGAATGTCCTGCGTATCACTCAGTAAGTATGACTAAGTCATCTTCTTAATGAGAACTCTTCTCTTTTGCATAGATTTGGTTCAGGGTATTAGTACTATGCTCCCTTTTTAAAAACACGGTAAGGCGTATTTTTTAAAAACATGGAACTTCTTGCATCACGTTTTCATTTACTTCAGAAAATAATAATAAAATTGTGGGTAAGGAGAAAAACTCAGACACAACATTATATTCTTATCAATACTTATTCTAAAATACAGTTAGTTCTCTTCTTTATTTATGACATAATTGTATTTTTTACCTGTTGTTAATCATTCAATTTAAATGCAAACAGAATTCTGTTCTCTTTGAGACTGTATGGGAAAAGCCTCTTTGAAAATGTTAAAACTCTTTCATTCAAGAAAAATTCACTTCTATTAAGGATCAATACACCACCCCAAAATGTAAAATAATACAAAAATTTACATGTCTGTAGGTCTAGAGTAAGGTCTTGACTCCAGAGCAGTTAAAAACAGATACCAGTGTGGGTAAATAGTGATTTTGCATCTTTTGCTTGTGTGACTAAACTTACTTTTTATTGATTGTTGGGAGATTCTTCTAAAGTATTCGATTTTTTTTTCACCTAGGCGTTGAAGGTCCTGAGAACAGCAGAGTTTGCTCCTTTTGTTGTTTTTATTGCTGCACCTACAATTACCCCAGGCATTAATGAGGTATGGCATGTTGGAATCTAATGTCCTATAAGAGAGAGAATTAAGAATTAATTAAGAATTAATGAAATGTACAGATAAGTGTCTTCAATTGTTTCCTTGTCTGTATATGGAGAGGCAGAAAGGCAGTTGTCAGGCAGCGTTATTTAGTTGATTCATATGTATTTATTGTTTATTAACTTTTTTCCTAGTTCAACATATGAACTTCACATTGAAGGATCCACATGATGTATTCTAAAAATACGTATTTTTATTTCATTCCCTGCCCTAGCTCAAATATCCATTTCTAAATCCTTGCTCAATCATTAGCACAGATTACTCAGCTCTGAATTGCAATACTAGATTACTACTGGCCTGAACTGAAGACATGGGTGTACATGACTGTGCTGTCATCCCACCTTTGTCTTCTAGTATTTTTCCTGTACAGCAAATATATATCAGAAATAGGCTTGTTAATTTCTAAGACTGTTCTCTAAGAATTGGAAGCTTAAACCAGAGGTATAATTGCTTGTACAAAAATATTAAGGATTCATGGAGGCCCCCATCCAGAACACCTTTTTTAGTTTCTGTAGAATATCTGCTCTGCAGATTGCTACTGATTTCAAATTCAGTTCTGGACTTAGTTCACAACAGGGCAAATAATATTTATACAAACACTTATCTGCTCAGGCCTTTTTAAACTGTGATATTAATGCATTTAATTCATTGGATAGGAATGTGAATCATAGAATCATAGAACAACCAGCTTGGAAGGGACTCATTGGATCTTCTAGTCCAACCATTCCTATCTAACGCTAAACCATGCCCCTCAAGACCTCATCCACCCGTGTCTTAAACACCTCCAGGGAAGGTGAATCAACCGCCTCCCTGGGCAGCCTATTCCAATGCCCAATGACCCTTTCTGTGAAAAACCTCCTCCTAATCTCCAGCCTAAAATCTGTTCCAAATCTCTTAGATGTCTCCTTGATCCCACAAAAATAAAATCAGAAGCCCTGTCTCTATGTCCTCTTTCTATGGAAATATAATTACAGTATCCCAAGTATGAAACTATGACACCATTGCTTGCAGGAAAATAAGGAACAAGACAGATGTATTTAAAAGCAAATACTCTGAATTACGGTTAAAATAGCAAGTGAGAGTGAAAAACATTGGCCTCAAGCTGCAATTCTACTGGCAGCCTGAGGCATTCTAGTGGTTCCCTGTTGCTGAAAGGAGCAGTTCTTTCTAAGTTGCTTCTGGGATGTATTCTGCCCATCTGCACTGGCATGGCACTCACCAGATCTTTCAGTGAGCTACATTAGCTCCAAGTTGGATTTTTGTCAGTTTTCAAGCAGCTCACAAAGTGTCTGACAAGCACCAATGACAAAACATGCAGTGAGAGTGTATAACCAGGAAGAGAGATGGGGAGGAAGGATCTTTTAACTTTCACAGCAGTGAGTTATGTCATTTCACTGTCTTTTATGGACCCATGCCCTGGCTGGTAAATACCATGAGCATACAGATGAAGATCTCAGAACATCACAATTTGCAATGTTAGTGAAGTGCAGTGACACTTTATCTAACTGCTGATATTGGCACCTAATGTAAATCAATCTAATCTTGACAAAATACCAACATTTTGTATTCTACACTGAATTTGGGTTTGTGCCAGCAAATGGCATGGCATTACGTGAAAAAAACTAAAATTATTCTTAGGATGTGTCAGGCAAGCATTATGCTTATAGTAGTGGTCAGGAAGCCAGGAACCATGTGAAATTCTATAACTGCCTGGGGTTTTTGCCTCAGTATCTGTGTTTCAGCTCCCAAATAGTCTCCCTTGGCCTCACTTCTCTGTCATTGGTGCTTAACTTTTAATCTTCCAGCTGTAGAATGTAACACAGAGAAATTTGGGACAATTCATGGGAGAAAATGTTTTCCATAGTACACTGGGAAGAGGACAGAAATGTACCTTTTACAGTCGTGATGGAGAAATATTTGTTTGTGCCAAAGAAATATTACTGGAAGCAAAGTATTATGTTCTAAATATTTGCATTCATGTACAATGAAGAGGTTGTCTTTATTTTAAGCTCTTGTGACTAAAGTCTACGTGCATGCAGGTGTTCACTCAGGCACACGAATTGCTGAACTGGGCCCACACATACAAGGAATGTTAATTTATGGATCATTTAAATTTAAGGAAGGGGAAGGGCAGAAAATGTTAATAGCAAGACTTTACCTGAGTACAGTATCCTGTTTTCCAAGATTTACTGTGCTGCATAAAGGGAGATACGCAAATTGTGTCTGTGTTACCTGCCTGTAAGGCGGCAAACAAGGGTGAAGGGTGTGTGTTTCATATTTCCCATTCATACTTCCTTTTTGAAAAGTTTGTTTGCCTAATGAGTCTCCCTTTCTGTTTATCCTCTTATCCAACTTTGTTTATTTTACTTAGGCTTTTTGAGAACACTTCTGTAAATGACTCTCCTTTCCCCCCCTCTATGTTTTCTTAAATTTCATCTTTGCTTTTCTTTTCATTTTCCTGCATTCATGCTAATTGTACATAGCTGCCAAAATGGTGCAGAAAATTGCCTGTAAGTACCAGCTAGGGACTGACAAGGTAGTCCTGGTTATTTCAGTAGTTTTAGAATGTAGATGCGCTCGTTCCCATTCAACATTACTTTTGCCATTGGAATAAAAATTTAATGTTAATAATGACTTCATATACCTGCACTAAAACTATCTGCTAGTAGAAAGAAACTAGAAAGTAAAATTTCTACTCTTACAGCTGTACATCTGAGTTTTGTGATAAAATCAATGCAGAGGTCTGCTCGGAAAAGTATCTGTCTTGAGACACTTTATCACAGAACACACAAAATATCTCAGAAGTCAATGATGACTTAGCAAGATTTAGAAGACAAAATACCGTGTTTTCAAGTGAGTATACAGTGCACTATGGGCAGTTCTACAGAGCACACAACCAATTTAAATAATAGAGGAAATCTGCCAGAGTGTACCCACATGTCTAATCACAAAGGAAACTTAAATCAGATGATTCCTGTGCTAAAACAGGGAGGAGAGCAAATAAAGAAACATTAGAGCAGTTCCTCTTTCCTCCAGCTGTTTTCTACCTCCTGTTGCCCAGACAGCAGCGTAGAGGAGTTGACAGGCTCTGCTTTTATGATCTAAATCTTTATTGAGCCATGTGTAAATCTTTATTGAGCCAAATTCTTCTGAATTTTAGCTATGCTTTCTCCGTTCCTACAGCCAAAGAATAAAAGAAATGTTTTCTTAAGAAGTTTGCAGTCCACTAGCCCTTTAAATTGAGAAGTTCTTTCTCTTGGAGCAAAATTGGCAAAGGCCTGGTGGTGTGTTTATATGTTATTTGCAGCCTTAGAAGGAAATATTAGTAATTTGTTAGGCTGTACTTTGACTGTCACAAGTGGCAGCTATTGTCCTACGTACTTTAAGGAAAAAAAAAAACAGCCCTCAGAGACTAAAGAGATCACCGTGGCCATTATCCACATGGAGAGATTTTGTAGATAAAAGCCATATTTCACTCCTTTCTGTCCTAGCTATGGTGAAGAAAAAGAGCAGATTAGGAAAATGAACTGAATTCTAGGGGCAGGAAAGAAAAGAATGTTCCAGTAATGGAGACATTGCAACTAGATCCAGATAAAATACCTATCGCATGAGCTGAGGGCAGAGGCAAAAACAGATATTCTGCTCCCAGATGTGAAAATATTGAATTCGTGACCATTCATTCATTTATGAGAGGCTAGGAAATTTAGATATTCCAAAATACAGCCCACTTCAGTCCCCGGTAAAGATAGATTTAGGAGCAGCCAAGGGAAAAACTAAAATATAATGAGTTTTTGAAATTCTTAGTTTTGTGACATCTGTGTGTGCAAAGGAGATGTTAACATTCATTCTTCTCTACCTACCAGTTGTTTTTTTTTTTTAAAAAAAATAAGATAGCTATAAGGTTTTCAGATTTTTTTTATGTCAGTCCCCTGCTTTAGTGAGAAAAGTTCATTGTGATATTTGTAGCATGTAAAGATGATGCTGATGGGCAATCTGAGTAGCAGTTAAAAAGCTACATATCAGTTAACAGTTCTAAGGCTTCATGGAGGTTTTTCGGCTAGTGTTGGCCTTGTTATGTGAGATTAAAACTCTTCTAAAGGTGCAACGTGTTTTTGCTAAGACTGGCTTTAAAATAGAAAATTAATCTTAGCTAGATTTGCAAAGCACTGAAAATATCTGCTTGGCAAGTGTATTTTTTTTCCTTTGTAGGAAAATACAGAAAAGTTTGAATCTTCAGCTGATATAAATTACTATTTCTTTTGGAATCTATGACTAGGCAGTTTACCTAAATAGGCTTTTGGCTTAAAGACACTGAGCTGTATGAAATGTTCTACAAACATATTTAGCATTAGCATTGATCCATATTGTTCAATTTGATAAGAGCATAAATTAAATTTACATGCACTGGTATCTTCTATGGAAGTTCCAGGCATTGCTGGTGGTGCATAATGGTCTGTACAAGGAGTATACCCTGTTTCGCATGTGAGAAGTATTTGTCTGGCTTTGTTTGAATGAAATTCATAGTTATTAATGAATGAAGCTGATAATTCTCCCTCATTTGGGGCTGCAGCTTCAGGAGAGAAGCAGAACTGGTAACTTTGGTATAAAACTTCTTCAGAAGTGGCTGGGTTTGCAGCTTTGGAGAAGGAGAAGTGTCTCAGTGCAGGTTGTTCCCTGCAGAGGACCTGAAAGCTGCTGTTCCACAGCTACTTGTCACCATAACTACAAGTACCTAGGAAGTTTAAACAACTCAAAGGGTAGGGTCTCTCATTGGGTAGATAAAATTCTGTTCACAAAATAATTTCTTGGGAAAACAGCTGTAGACACCGTGTCTGCACTTCCTACAGCCTAAGTTCTGATATAATAAAGTGTATCCCAGTTGATTGATTAAGTAAGGTGACCCTATACATACTTCATATTTAGTTTTACCTCATATCTCAAACCTGTGGGATGAGAAAGAATGTATTACTTTCCTGTGGCTGTTTCAAGGTTCCCAAATGCAGCATTTTTTTTTTAATTTCTAAGGGAATTTGTAGGAAAATTATTCAAATTTATAATTGCTCCAGAGCCCTAGGAAAAAAAGGCTTTAGCAATCCCACTCTCTCAGAAAGGCAGACCTCAGCAGCAAAGCTCACCGCTATGTCCCATAGTGCACCCACAGAGCAGGATGTTTTGTTTCTGTGAGGGAATTGACACAAAGCCATGGAAAGCACCGAGACTGGTGTAGCAGGCTTTTCTTGAGTGCAGGCTGCGTGTGTAGTTCATCTTCCAAATCTCACACTAAGAGATGTTGGAAATGACACGCTCTGAAATAAGAACCGCAGAGCAATGCGGAGTGCGAACTTCCTTTTCAGTAAGTGATTATTAAAGGAAGTAGACCCAGAAGACTGATGTTGAACAATAAAACACTACTGAAACCAGGAACAGCTGATGCCTGACAATATACCCTGTCGTGTTTCTTGTGTTCTTACCTGGACACAGGACCCATAGTTCCTATTTGTGCACTTGGTACATTTTATTCATATATGGTCTCCATTGTTCCATGTCTGTGCTGCTTTTCTAAACTTCCATTCTCTGACTTGCTTTTTTAATGCTAGGCTTGTGTTTGGCCTCAAGTCAATAACTGAGTGCTGTTTGAATGTCAGCTTCAAGAGAGAAATTGTGCTATTTCTCCTGTGTGGTTTCCATAGATTGGGGGGGGGAATCTGAACCACCCAGGCCTCCCTAAGGCTATTTTGCCCATTTCCTTCTCCATAGCAATAGTTAGAAAGCCATTGTGGAAGAGTACAAAAGGAGTCAACTTTTCTCTCTCCCATTTCCTTTTCTGACCACTGCACAGGATGAATCTCTTCAGCGCCTGCAGAAGGAGTCGGAAATCTTACAGAGAACATATGCACACTACTTTGACCTAACAATTATCAACAACGAAATTGATGAAACTATCAGGCACTTGGAGGAAGCCATCGAGCTTGTGTGTACAGCCTCACAGTGGGTCCCGGTCTCCTGGGTCTACTAGACCGGTCACGATAGGATTGAAAATAAAAATCTATCATTACTGGGAACCGCCTCATACATGGAAAACCTCTTTGTTATTGACCTTGTGTCAACAGGTCTTGGCCCCTAGAGACTACCTAGATGTAGTGTGACCTAAATTTATAATTATTGTCATGTACGAATAGATAGAAAGAGGGGGAAAAACAAATTAAACACTAATTTAAAGAGACAGTATCTTTTTTTTAATCATTTCTCCTAAACTTTAATAAAATGTATCTTTAAATATATGTATTATTCAGTCCTTTGGAATGTTATATTTTTTGAAATCATAGCTTTTTATTTCAAGGGCCCCTAAAAACTGCACAAAATAGATGCTGCTTTCTATAATCTATTTTAATAGTAATAATAATATGATTCTGTTACCTTAACTTGGGGGTGGAACACTACATTCTTTTTAGAGTCTGATTTTATGGATTGGAATACTTTCCTTTCCTTTATTTATTTGAAATAATTAGTCTAGTGGTTACGAAACAAATTAATAAATTTTAAAGGCCTTTCTTCGCTTTTTTTTTTTTCTAGGATAGTATTTTTAAGTACTTTTGTGTAACATCCAGATAATGTGATACTGTCTCTTTGAAGAACTCTGTAAAACTTTTAGAAATTTGAAATTGGGTCTTGACTCTTAATGCATGTGGACAGTCGCAAGCGTTCATGCCGTTGGTGTATCTGTGTTGAAAAAAAACTGTATTCTACAGCAAAGTACATTCCGTTCATGGGAACACGTACCCAAGGGAATAAAGTAAAATATTATTCTGACTAAGTTGTAAACCTATGCACATCCCTTGCATTTTGGGCAACTTTATAAAAAAACAAACAAACTGATTTTTATTAATAATACTCATGTAGTGAAATGTGTTTGTAATTTTGTCTCAATTTAATTTGTTGTAAGGTGGGAGGGGGCAATTACTGGTTTCACCATTTCAGATCTGTGTTGTCTGAGAGTATTAATGTTTTAATTAAGTTTAAGCAAAGAAATGCTGGTTTTTAATATGTATGTAATTGTTTAAAAATGCACACATTTTAAAAGAAAATACTGTGCAATGAAGAAACCAGTTTAGGCATTGCGATGAACTGACTATTCCAAAAGACTCATCTACAACAGCCCTGTAAATTCCTTTCAAAATGGTAATTGACTTTCCAGTCTGACCAATTTTTTTTATTTTAAATATACTTCCTTTTATGTGTTCAACAATTAAATGCTTTTGGGTCCTTCATTTCATCACAGGGAGTTTCAAGAACTAATCAGTGACTCTTGCAGTTAGAAAAGGTTTCTTAAAGTCTGTTAAGGGAAAGCGCTGGTAGGGGCACAGCCTGTATTTAGTCTGTTCCAGGAACTCTGCTCCACATGTTTGAGCACAAGTTGAACTAATTTAGAATTAGAGCAGAGCCAAGGAAGAGCATTTAACTATGTGTTGACCTGGTGTTTTGTTTCCCTTCTTCATGCTTTCTCTGATTCAGGTGGTTTGCCTGGGTTTTTTTCTGAAAATGGTTAACAGAAGCAAGCATTGCCACCAAGAGGTGTTCCTTAAAATTATTTCTCTTAAAAGCTTCATTGTCTGTGCTGCTGCATAGTGTGAAGTTTAATCTTTATACTAAATTGATAAAAATGTTCTCGAAGGATTATCCTCAAAGTTTGAACTATCGGCTGTAATTGATCTGTGGGCTGTTACGGTTGTTTGGGACCGCTACACGTGTCATCAGAAAAGGTCTAATGGTTGAACCCTTACCACAGGTGTAATTAACATAAAGTACATAGGTTGCTACTTTACTCCTGCCTATTTCTAATGCAGGTCAAGTGGCCAAATCTCTGTCCTTGTAAAATCCTTAGGTGAAATCTGGGTCCAGCTGCATATCCCAGCCAACCAGATCATCAGGCAAGGTGTTAATGTGCAGCATTCCCAGCACAGCTTGAAGCCTGCAGCACAGAAGGGAACTCGATCCATGGGTTTACCCCACCTACTGAACCCACTTAGGCTACAGCTGCAGTCACAGTTCTGTGACTGCATCCCACAAAATGAACTGTAACTGAGTTCCCTGAGTCTGTAGTTTGTGGAATGTTGCAAACTAACCAATGAGAAACTACCTGTGTGGGCCTCGTGTAAGCAAGCAAGCGAGCAAGAGCTTACTGGAGTAGGAGTAATAGCACCTGCTAATTTGTTCTCGTTTTAGCCCCCGTGAAAGGGGATAGGTACAAACTGTGAACTACTTAGTGAGTAAGAGGTAATTTTTCAAGTAGTTGTGCTATGTGATTTTAGTCCTGGATGAACCTTAGCAGGTCTTCCTGTAGATCATCTCTAGCAATGATAGTATTACACTCTAGCTGAGCTCATGAAAGTGACAGGTTCATTCACTCTCAAAACTACCTCTTTTCCCAGTTAAGCACAAAGATGAGAAGACCTACTGAAAATCAAGCAGTGGAGTGTTTCTGATGTTAGAAATACAAACTACTTCTCTGGTAAGCATCAGTATCTGACTTCAGTGACACATTCTTCATCTCATATGTTTACGACATTAAACAGGTAATTTTGATAACTGGGGTATGGATGGTCTATACACTTTTGACTCTGTTAATGTGAATTTTTTGGAGTTTCTGTGTATCCAGCCTGTTAGGAAAGAAAACTCATAAGGCCCATGAGGGTGCTTCTGCCTTATGTAGATGAGAATAAGTAGTGATTTAATGTAACTAATCTGTTTTTCTTCTCAAGTGGAGCTACCGTTAGTTAATATTACACAGTAGAAAGACTAACTTGGAAAGCTTTGGGTCTTTTATTCTCACTGTACAGCCTTTTATCAAGAGACAAAAACTGTAAAGCGCATCAGTTAGCGTACTGACTTGCCTCCTCTTTACCATAGACTGTTTTCCTTATAGGAGCCTTCAGTAGCAAAAGATTAACTTGGAACACTCCTAGGCTTTAAGTACAGCTGAACCACGCAGCCCAGTGAGCTCCATGAACCGGTTTCAGCACAGTTCCAGGAAGCATAGAGCAAGCCCAGAACTTCTCAGTCTACCCGATCCACACCTCCTCTGCCTCCTGGCCAAACCCTTCTGACGCATCTGTTATTTCTGTGGTACATAGAGGGCAGAAGGCTGCCATAAATTCAGCTGGAAGATTCACTTGCATAGGGAAGGAAAGACTCGTGCAGATGCAGAGCTAATGTTATGATTTTTTTATTTCAATCTTCAGCTGGAGAAGGATCCTCCTAGTACTGTAAATATCACTCCATAATTTAGAGCACCTCTTGGACTTCTCTAAATTTATGTTGAATATGACCTCAGAAGCAGCCCTGGGATTGGGAAGAAACAAATGTTTCTGTTTGCCCCTTTTATACTTTATTTTTGTACAGGGGCTCATAGATTTGTAAAGAAAACTTGATCTTGCCAGTATGCTGCCTCTCAGTCTGACTGATGCCTGTGATTTCAAGGTGTTAAGTTGGTCCAATAAATGTTCATTAACCTCTGCTTCCATTTACTTAATAAAACTACACTAGGTTATTCAATGTCTCAGAGTGGTAAGATTATTGCATGGGAATGGTAACATAGTTTAGACAATGCTGGCCACTGTCAGGCAACCCACAGCATGCATCTATTTAAAATCAAAGAGAGATTTTTTTATCTCACCACCAAAAGTGAATTCTTCCATATGTCTTAGCGTTGGTTTTCTTTTTATTTGATTTGGGTCAAGAAAGATGCTGTGCCAGTAGCCTCTAAGTGAAAGTTTCACCACCTACTTCAGAAACTTCATTAGCAAAGTTACTTAGTTGATTTTGAAAGGCCAGCCTGCTAGGTCTGCTTTGGAAGGGTTTTAGTGCTAGCACTTTGAGGGTTCCACTCTGCCACCCTTGTCTTGTGATTTGTGATTTTAAATGATCAAGATTTCAGGTAGAAAAGAAAAAAGCTTTAGTTCTCTCGTGTGTGTGTGTGTGTGTTTCTGTGATCAATATTTTCCCTTTGGCTGTAATTTGGAGTACCCCTCAGTGTGATACTAATTCATTGAAGGAATGGAAAGTCTGCCAATAATTTCAAGAAGCTTTGGTCTAGCCATGTACTTTCATTAATATGTTTTCATTGTTAAAACCATTAGCTTAAAAGTGGGAGATAACAGAGGGTGTTGCTGTCTGCTTTCTAATTCCTGCTCTCTGCCCCAGCTGTGCAACAGATGGGTTGCTTTGTAGGCTCAGGTGCCATGTGGAGTTCTCATACTGAGTCTCAGTCTAGAAGAGACCTTTTAGGATCCGCGTGGCAATGAGATCCTCTCTGCCTGTCTCATAAGCTCTGTTCTTGGTTTCATACAGAAATTAGGTGTGAGGAAAAGGTAACATTGCTGCTCAGGATGGTATATAAGAGAAAATCCTAGAGACTCTTGGGGTCAGGGTCTGTGACTGTTGTTTCCTGAAAGAGAGACAAAGATTGTCCAGGACACACACATCTCAACAGTTACTGTGTAGGAAAGCTTGCATTTGCTGGGCAATTGTATGTGCCTGTGAGCAGAGCCCCAAGTCACAAGACTGCTAAAACAGAACTTTTGAGAGCTTTTGGTCCCAGTCTAAGGGAACAGTCAACAACAAAAGCTGAAAACTTAAAATGCAACAGAAAACATTTTACTAAATAAAATTACATGCCTGTCTGAATACAAGAGATCAGACAAGGTGATTGTAAGTTACCAAATTCCATACACAGAGCAAGGCAGTTTAAACTAAGGTTTTAGTTCCCATGTTTTTTAACTCTTGTCATTTGAAGATCCCTAAAGCTTACTTAAGTAATCCACATGCTTTCTTGGAGAGTTCATACCAAACCTGATTTGGATGTATAAGGTACCTGTCAATAGAAATTAAACATTAGGATTGAGCAAACAAAAAGGAAGATAAGTTGCCTGCAGAGAAAATAAATAGTCAGAGGCTTGGGAACAAAGCAGCACTTGGGAATATGAGCACTATGCTTGACTCCAGGAGTCACCTGCTGTACAAGATGGGGTAAGTCACTTCTCCCTCTAAGTCCTCTCCTTCATTGTTACTTGCTGACTGTAAGCTGCAAGGGTAAGGATCTGATGCTTATCACATGGTTTAGAGTGTCAAGCATAGGTAAGACTACGAGGTGATACCAGAATGTACAGGTATAAACAACTCTTCCAGACCTTAAAGCTGGCAGTGAGGCTGAACAGTTCCCAAGCCTCTGAGCAGCATTTGTAGATGTGATCCATGTAAAATAACAGGGTTTTGTCACTGATTTTACCCCATCACAGTAACACTCAGTGGTGTTCAAATCTGGATTTCAGTAGGACCTGTAGATACAGCCATAAGTCAGCTGTCTGCCCAAAAGGACAGGTAGCTTTCCACTGTGAGATGTATGTATGCAAGTATATACATCAGAGATGTTAAACACTAACAACCTTTTTTAATACAAAGCTGCACAGGCGGTGTCCTGTATAAGAACTTCCATTAACTGAAGACTAAGAAATGAGAAATCCCCAGAACTAGAAGAAAGGAGGAGGGCTTTATTGGCTCAGGATGAGCAGTCATCGGGAAGGCTTCACTGTGCCAAGGCAGCTGCTCACAGAGTTTAAAATGAGGGATTTCGGAGTCTGTGGGATGTAGGTAACCTAACAGCTGTTTTCTATCATCAGTTCCTGTTTTGACTTAGTTATAAGTTGTTGTCAGTCATTGCTGAGGAACCACCACAGACAAGGTCTAAGCCAAGAACTGGGAAGTCCATCTCCACTCTTAAAAGCGACAGCTAGGAGGGAGAGGGTAGAAAAGCCTCATTAATCAAAGCAGTAAACCTCCACATCCCCAGAGGATCCTCTAGTGAAGGGCATTGTGCCCTGTGGCACAGAGCAGAGATGTCTCAATCCTCTCAAGAATTTGTGATCGTGTCCCATGCTGCCTGCGATCTGTGCAGTGTCAGTTAACTGCTTTGCTTTAAAAGAAGACAGAGCTTTAAAGCTGCCACAAGACCACTGCCTAGGTCTGTCCATCTAAACATGACTTGCCACCTTCTAGGTCTCCCTTCTAAACAAAGCCAGTCTTTTTAGTCCTGAACAAAGAGAAGTGTTAGTTCCATGGTTTGTCTCACTTAATTCTGTCACCAAACTTTATTTCTGCTATGTCTTTTCTGAGGTGGCAAGATGTAGGCTGGACATATTGCAGATCAGGATGTACTGGCAAAAGGCATGATCGTCTATTGGATTATCATTTGCTGTTTTCCCCATTGCAGTCTTTGTTACTTAGAGCATTTTGTTCAGTTTATGAGTTGATCTGCCAGGCCTTCACAGCAATTCTCGGGTCTTTTTTTGCACAAGTTCCCAGCCACGCCTGTGAGAAGTGTATTTAGTGTCTTCTGATATGTTTTACCTTACTTATGTCAACATATATTTTATCTATCACATTGCTCCAAATTACCTGGTTTTTCAAGTAATTTGGAATTCATCAAAACCTACTTTAAGCTTTACTGGCCTAAAAAACCTCTACATCTGCAAATTTCAGTGCTACTTTTTGCCTATTAAAATAATCAATCACCTGTTTCAGCACAGATATTTACAACAAGCTTTGTCTGATTGCAGGTTTATAATTTATTTCTGTACTTTCTCTTCTGACTATTTGCCAGCCTCATATATCAAGAAAGTGCCTGTCACATAGTGTCTGATAAACATCTTACTGTCACAGCACATAAAGTCATAATCATTTAGCTTGGTGAGGAATTGCTGCTGCCAATTCCATCCCAATTTATATGCACACAGCCTGTTATCTTTTGTTACTGATTTATCATGTTTGTCCACTTGCTTACTGCCAGCACTATGCACTCTGCTTTGTTTTCATCATCAAAAGCCCAAAAGTAAAATCCCACTGAGCTATATGTATTTTTACACCTGCCTGCATGACACAGCTTGCATCTAGCTAATTCTCACGAGGTACTTGATGTTTCCTTGCTTGCAGTGAGGAAACCTTGCTTGGTCCTTGTCTGCGCTCACAAAGCCCAAGCCTCCCCAGACTTCTCCTCCATCCTCCCCATTATCCCTCTGCCCATGAGGCAGCCTTCAACGTAAGGAAAATTAAAAAAAATAATAGAACTGTTAATCAAAAATTAACGTCCCTGGCCTCTCAGCTACAGCTGTGCCCTACAGAGTTCCCAGCATAATCCCGTCTCGCCCATCTAGAGCTGGAGCAAACAACTGCCACCTCCAGCCCTCACTACCTGTACATCAGTGTCTGTTCTCTGCCACTTCACCTGACAGTTGGTACCTGTACAGGGCAAACTGGAGGGCTGTATGCATCCACAAGGATGGTGTTGAGCAGAGGTTTTGGGGGAGGCAAGGTAGCTCTGCAGGCAAGGAGTAGCAGACAGCCCGCAGAGGGGTGTGCAGAGAGCCCTGGCTGCTGCCCTCTGCCTCAGCTTGGCTCCTGCCAGTCCTGTGCTGTGCTTCCTTCATGGCTGCTCACAGCTCACCAGCAGTTAACAGCCTGCAGGTGTAGCCCTTGCCACAATGCTCCAAGACAAGATTTTCAGAGTAGTGAAGTCTGTATCCACATGGCTGCTGAAATTCATGCTATATTATGGCTCTATATTCTCCACGGATCTATGCTCTCCACTGAACTATACTCTCCATCCCCATTGCTACTGACAGCTGAGGAACCCATTTCCCATGTTTTTATTCCCCAAGAGCTAGCTCAGGAACCCAGTTTTGTCCAAAACTGATCCAGGGACGGTGGTTCCTAATCCAGCTGTGAACAGCTGTACAAATGCTTGCGGTAGCCCAGGAGAGAGGGAGAACAGGACCTCTACTTGAGATACCCACCTCATTTGGGCTACAGTGCAGATCAGGGTTGTGGTGGTTTAAACTCCCTACAGATCCCACTCAAGCTCCTCACAAGCTACTCTTTTCTTACTAGACCAAGGCACGGCTTGGCCCTGTTGCAACTGAAGCCAGAAAACTCCCAGCAGACATTTTCATAGTACGTGGTGATCAGTTGTTAGATATTTACTTGTTGCTCACCATTTTAATTAAAGCACAAAAACTCAGAGGCTGCTCATATGTTGTTTCAGAGGAGATGCAAGAGGAGATGGAGAAGCTGCAAAGACATCTTCAAAAAAAAAAAAGCTGCACTATATAGAGCTAATGACAAGAGCTAATGATAGATTGGTTTGAGTTTGGAGGGGATCTTTACACAACACATTGTCCAACCCCCCTGCATTCAACAGGGACATCTTCAACTCAACCAGGTTGCTCAGAGCCTCATCCAACCTGACCTTGAGTGTTTTCAGGAATGGGGCATCTACCTCCTTCCTGGACAACCTATTCCAGTGTTCAATCACCTTCAGCAGGAATTTTTTTTTTCCGAATATCTAGTCTAAACTTCTCTTATTTCAGTTAAAAAACATTATCCCTTGTCCTATTGCTACAGTCCCTGCTAAAAGTCAGAATAAGAGCGTTTTGCAGTGTGTCTTAAACTACAGTGTAGGGCCTATTTTGCTGAAGTGTTTCTTAAATTAAATTGTTAATTTATTTGGGTCCTGAAAAAAAGTGAACACTTCTCCCTGTACCTTCATACCAAATCCATGCTGGCATGAGTAAATCATATGGTGCAGACCAGCAACTGAGTTCCCATCTTTCCAATTGGTCTTGTCCTCTTTTCAAATACAGCAACTGCATTTTCTTCTTCTTACCTCCAGCGTAGCCCACTTACACCCAACCTGATTCGTAGATGTTTAAGGGAAAAAAACCTGAGCTCCTAACCATCAAAAAAGGGGAGGGAGTAGCTGTTCTTTTTAACTGGGACATTTCAGCGATCTGGTTTCAAGCACGGCCAGCCCTTCTGCAGCAGCACAATGAGGGCACAGGCAAGTTTTGGCTTGGAACTAGAACAAACAATTGCAAATGGGGAAAGAGGGTGTAAGGGGGCCAAAGGGAGCAGAAGAAAGACCCCCTTAAGCTTGTCTCACTGCAAAACTACAGCCACACCAAGGGGTTCCTGTCACAGGTAAAATTCCCCGTCATAGATGCTGAACAAGCACAAAATCAAATTGGTTGATAATCCGAAAAGCAAATAAACCATGGGACGAGTGAGTACAGTGAAGTTAATGGAAGTTTTAGGTATTTTATTTAAAATGTCTTGGGCTTCTTTGTAGGGAATATAAGATTTTTGTGTACAAGTTAAGAATTAACTCTAAATCCGTTGTTAAAAGACAGAGAGATGAAGAGGGAAGTATAATAAAAATGAAAGGATGTGGTAAAGGTCAAAGATGAGAAAAACTGTAGAAGTAATGAACTTTTTGCAAGGCTAAAACTAACCACAGACTACAAGATCAGACTGGTTCAACTAACCACACGAACAACAACATTAGGCTTTGGACAAGACCTACTCTGTCCAGAAATATCTATTTGCCATATTTGTATTCATCCTTATGTTAGAGTTTGAAAGACCAGCTTTACTCTAACCTTCTGATGCTGATTTTGTGCATGTTTAGCTTTTGACATATAGGTGCTGCTTCATTATGTAAAATCTAAAGCCTGCCCATCAGCTGCCCATTCGATAGTGTCCCACAACACTGTTGTTTCTTAGACCTTATAAATTTTCAGTATTAACTTTATTTTGTTATGTTTAAAAAATAACTGCAGGATTTTCTTTAAAGTAATACTTGTGATGCTTATTCTCTTTTTTTTTTTTTCTTTTTAATTCATGGCCTTTATTCCATGGGTAACATTTTCTGCAAGGCTCTTTTGAACTGCTTCGGAGGTCACTGCAGCAATCTTCAGCTCCACAGATCTCTATCAGGTGGGATCTCTATTTGGGTGGAGGGAAAGAAAGAAACAATAAAGTGTTTGTTTGACAAAGCCATACTTTGACTCTACAAAAGCAGACATGTAGAAAGGTATGCTTGATGTAACTAGAAAGCATTTTTTCTTACCCAAAGTAGCCCCATCTTCTGAACTTCATCCTGGGGCAGCAGTGATCATTACAGGCTATTTTTGTACACAGCTTCATTTACACCAGCACTTTTCTGAAGTAAGAAACTTTAACTCAGTTCATTTGGTTCCTCTTGAATTTGTGACCACAAAAATTATCAAGTGGAAACTCAACTTTTTTTTTTAAGATCTAGCAGCCAGGTGTCATAAAGAATTAGCTAAAATATATAACAATAGACTTCAAAACTGGCAATGAACTTCTCAAGTCTCTGCTGGCCAGCATCTGCTGCAAGTGTAATGCTGATTTACATTCATTCTTCTTACCCTGGACTTCATATTTCTTTTCAAAGCAGAAAAACAATGTAAGAGTCCACAAGATAAGAAAAATAACTGATAGCTATATTTCACAGGAGGTTGCTGGCTGTATCTGTAAATTTAAAGTGAAAAAAGGGACATAAAGCCAATGTCCATGTTCGAGTACAACCCCTGGGAATGCAACACGGGGACAGAAATCTGAGGCCAAGAGGTAATATTCACATCCAGTATCAGGTCGTTTCTTTTTTCTATTTACTTTGACAATTTCTCCTTTGTAATTTACTATCAATGGTCATAGAGCGTAGATTACAGTTGCACTGTTGAAGAGCTCTGTGTTACTAGGTACCATACATGAAAAAAATTGCCTTCTCCCAGGGCCTCAGATGCTTTGGTCTGGAATCACTGGCTCTCTGAATAAGCTTCTGTCAGGAGGTACATATTAACACCAGGCAATTAGCAAGCATCCTTCCCCACTGCTTGAGGTAAATGCCCAGCACCTCACATCATGGGCAGGACAGAACAATGGCTGCATCACCCTCCCAGATAGAGCTTTACTGAAAATGTTCATAGTTAGTCCACACAGTTACTGTTTTGGCAGATGTTACAAGCTATTTTCCATGCCTTCCAGATCACAGGCAGACAGTGCAATGAAAACCAAGCAATCAGTAAAAAAAAAAATCCTGGTTTCCTACTAGTTCCTACCCCAGCTTCTACCTGACCTGGAACAGTGGTGCAGTTTGTGTAAAGTAGTGATTTTGTAACCTGGGCCCCTGCTGAAAAGATATCATGGGTAAGCACTAGAATGATGTCCTCCCAATGCATGGAATCAAATCACCTCAACTGAAGGACACCCACTGGAGAACCAATGAAGTGCACACCCTGTCTCTGTCAAGCCATTATGATTTTACCCTCAACCAGTACGTGGCGAGCAGCGTACTGGAGGATGTGAGTGCGGCCACCTCATCAGGTTCTTAAGCCCACATGTTCCTGCGGGAGTAGCATCAAAGTGCATGGCAGGTGACAAAGTACTCCTCATGCTTGCGAGTTCTCCCTTCTACTGCCCTCTTGCCCCAAGACAACCTCAGGCCCCACAGCACTGCACTTTTAACTCATTTCATGAGTACCTCAGCCCACGACAGAGTGACATGGACATCCCGAAGCCAGTGTAAATCCTGAAGGCAGTGTAAATTGCAGGTGGCATCTCAGCTAGGTTTGACCTGCAGGTATGTGACATCATTGGAGATGTCTCAGTCACAAAATAGTATTGTTTTGTGAAATGACTCTGAGCCATGAACTTGTAACAAGCAGCAGCTAGTTTACCAGCTGAAGCACAGTTTTGCAGCACTCCAGTACAAGAAAAGTCAAAAGTCTAATTATTCATGCAAAAGTTGTATCTGTGATTTAATTTTGTTTTCTGATCAAAAGATTCAAAACAAAGGAACAAAAAAAGGTAGATGTGAGATGGTATCACCCACTTAATCAGTGAATTTTGCTAAGACCTCAGAAACAAGGATCATGAAAGCATGAACCAGGTACTTCAGGGCTTTTGAGCAGCCTTACTTTGCTGTGCTTCCCAGAAAGCTGCTGCTCTTCCATATTAGTTCATGCAAAAGATGATTCCCAAACTGAGCAGAGTTACAAGGAACGAGTGACACGGAGCGGATGGGAGCGAAGAACAATGCACACACTTGTGAGTTTTTTGCAGAATCATTTAGGTTGGAACCTTTAAGATCATGAAGTTCAGCCATAAACCTAATACTGCCAAGTTCACCCCTAAGCCATGTTCCTAGGCACCACATCTACTGATCTAGCTGCAGGGATGGTGGCTTGACAGCAAAGTAATATATCCAGTCTAAACCTCCCCTGCCACAACTTGAGGCCCTTTGCTCTTGTCCTATGACTTGTGACCTGGGAGAAGAGAATGACACCCTCTTTGCTACAACCTCCTTTCAGGTAGTTGTAGACAGTGACAAAGGCTCTCCTCAGCCTTTTTTAGTCCAGGCTTAGCAACCCCAGTTCCCTCAGCTGCTCCTCGTAAGACTTGTTCTTCAGACTCTTCACCAGTTTCATTGCCCTTCTCTGGATGCACTCCAGCACCTCAACATCTTTTTTGTCCTAAGGGGCTCAAAACCCAACATAGTATACAAGGTGCAGCCTCACCAGTGCCAAATACAGGGAAACAATTGCTGTCCTAGTTCTACAAGCCAGGATACCGTTGGCCTTCTTGGCCACCTAGACACACTGTTGGCTCATATTCAGCCAGCTGTCAACCAGTACCCTCAGATCTTTTTCCACCAGGCAGCTTTCCAGCCATTTGTCCCCAGGACTGTAGTGTTGCACGGAATTGTTGCAACCCCAGTGCAGGACCCAGCACCTGACCTTGTTGAACCCATCAAGCCTGTCCAGATCCCTCTGCGGAGCCTCCCTACTCTCAAGCACATCAAAACTCCCGCTCAACTTGGGGTTGTCTGCAAACTTACTGAGAGTGCACTAGATCCCAACATCCAAAATATTAATAAAGATATTAAACAGAACGGGTCCCAGCACTGAGCCCTGGGGATCATTACTTGTGACTGGCCTCCAATTGGATTTAAGATTCACCACATCTCCTTGGGCCTGGCCGTCCAGCCAGTTTTTTATCCAGCAAAGAGTACGCTTGTCTGAGTCATGAGCTGCCTTCTTCTCAAGGAGAACACTATATGAAACTGTTTTAAAAGCTTTACTAAAGCTTTACTAAAGCTCATGGGGCCGGGTACCCAGAGAACTACTGGTCTTGCTACTAAAGACTGTGGCAAACAAGGCATTAAGTACCTCAGCCATCTCCTTCTCCTTTGTTACGTTTTCCCCCTGCACCCAATAAAGACTGCAGATTCTCCTTAGCCCTCCTTTTGCTACTAATGTATTTCTAGAACCATTTTTTATTGTCCTTTGCTGCAGTAACCAAATTAACTTCTGGTTGGGCTCTGGCCCTTCTAATTCTCTCCCTGTATGACCTCATAGCCATCTTTGTAGTCTTCCTGAGTTGCCTGTCCTTTCTTCCAAAGATCATAAACCCTCCTTTTTCTCCTGCTGGACTCCTCAGAGTGTTCAACTTGCCATATTCCCTGTATTGCTGGACACACACGTTGCTGATCTATCAACTCACAGGGAAGAGCAGAACTTAAGAGCTGGAGAGCATGAAGTCTGTCCCTGTTTCTGCAGGGAACCTGAAAGCCCATTACATGCAGCATGATGCCAGGCAGGCACAGCTATATTACAGAAGCACAGAGAAAGTTTTATGGGGCAAGAAGTTAGGGTGTTTGACTACTATAGACATGTAAATCATTAATGTTCAAGGTAACTGGCCCCATTATAATACACAGTAAAAGAGTTCCCTTGTCCATCACCTGACGTTGCAATCTCTGCTAAAATCTACATTTCAAGGTGTCTCACATTCAGATATGCCATTATTTGCAGATAAAACAGAAGTATCTTTGAAGCACAAATTAACATGAAAGCCATAATCAACAATTGCACAGGAAGACAATCTTGTGTTTTAATGTATTTCAGCACTGGAAATGAAAATGTGGGTTATAAAAACAACTAATTCATGAGGCATTTGTACTTTACAGGAAGTGAAATACAACTGTTTGTGCCCAATGTCCTACCAAGCTTATTGATAGACCTTCACTGACAGGATGAAATACTGCTCCTGTAAAGGCATCTTTAACATAATACGCCTTTACAGCATTGGGCTGGACCAGGTTTGAGAAGCAGCATTTTATAATACACAGATGAATTCAGCACTTAAGAAGATTAATGGATTCATAAATAGCCTGGAAATCCAAACTCATTGAATTTAGTTCATGGAACAGGTCAAATAGGCATTTATCAAACCATCTGGCATCTTTCTTCCCTGGGGAAAAAAAAAAAAACTGTGGTCTACCTATGGATAGCTGAGGAGCCATTGCAACAGGGTGGGGGGTTTTGCCCTGTGCTCAACTTTCCTCTGGAAATCACCAGTGCTACTTCGAAAGCACCAGATCTTTTTGGACAGTGCTGCAGATCAAAGCAGGCTGCCCCAAGGCACATCTTGAAGCCCCTGGAGTTGGTGCTCTTTCAGTAGCAAAACATGTGAGTAAAAATAAAAATAGCAGCTTCCCTGTTTCATGCAGCAGGTGCTCCAGTAGTTCAGGAGCGCTCAGTAACTTTGCACTGATGCTGGCTTTCTCCAGAGCTGTTTGCCCTATGGGCTGTGGAACCATTTGTGGGATTGTTCACAGATGCACTGGTGTGTCAGTGCTGCTTGAGGCCAAGCCCTGGCCCAGCCAGTGTGAGCGGATCTGACCCAAGGCACCTTTGCTGAAGCATTGAGCCCTTTTTGAAAAAGATTCTTTCTTGCCCTGGTTCTCCCAGGTGATTACAGATATAAGAGAGCACAGGAGTTGCTAAGAAAAGGTCTTCATGCACAGATTTGTATATTACCCAACACTTATCTGCTGTTCTATGCCCAAAGTCCACCTGCAGCCGGCCCGTCCGTTGCCAACATTTTTGGACATCCAACAGCGTGTGACTGGGAGAGGGGGCAGAGGCAAGTACAGCTCCTCCCATCTCTTTTTAACCAATGTGTTGCCCACACTAAACCACCACTTTAGCAAAACATGAACCAGGGCAACCCCCGCCTGCCACTGCTGCTCCAGCACCCTTGAGGACTGAGCAGGGGTGATGTTCACATTCATGTTGAAGTGCTCATGAAAAAGCAGGGGTTTGGCAGAAGAAAGGGGTTAGGAAAATGTTTCGAAAGTGTTTCTTTTAATTCATTTCCATTTTTATTCCTATTTCATGACATTTTAGCAGTAAGAAAGGATTGTATATGCTGTATCATTTCACATGAACATATACATCATAGTATGATAAGCCATGTATAATGATTTTATATAGATAAAGTATCACAGAAGTGTATCTCTATCTAGTCACTTATTTTTTAAAGCATTGCTACTGAACACGAATGTAAGCTTGGTCATGTTCTAAATTATAGTGTCTATTCTTTCTACTGCAATAAATAGCTTGCCAGTTGCTCTAGACCATAAAAAAGACA
Organism: Coccyzus lansbergi; assembly: GCA_033558105.1. Taxonomy (NCBI): domain Eukaryota; kingdom Metazoa; phylum Chordata; class Aves; order Cuculiformes; family Coccyzidae; genus Coccyzus; species Coccyzus lansbergi. The sequence continues at coordinate 972,156 of JAUMJK010000197.1, forward strand.
TTCATGTGCACCTATTTTAGCAGCCTACAAAAAAAAACCCCATCAGTGTAATTCAAGAATCTCAAAAAATACGGATTATGAGTAATTTATTTTTGTGAGCAAAAGATCAAATTACTTTATTAATGTGCTGTGACACGTAAAACATAATAAATGTTTCTAGTCCTACTGGTGATCTCAAAGATAAAATATGTAAGATGCCGTATAAAAAAATGATGGCATATTTGGTTATCATGGCATAATGTGACACATGATGTCATACTCATTAGTGGTGGAAATAATAGAAAAATGTTTAGTAGCTCCTGGTTGCTTTGTCATCACCATGTTCTGTCATGAAGTAATCTACAAATAAAAACAATATATTCCTTGAAACAATATGTTCATTGAAAAATAAAAGTACATTGCATGGATGTTAATAAGTACACTGTTAAGGTTAAATAGCTTTGCCTCCAGGAAGAATGCTTTGACAAATATGGGTTTGTCTCATTCTTCTGCACCTGTGCCAGGATAGCAGGGGAAGGACGAATCAAAATCTTGTCTATAGATGTGGCCAACACACTGTTCCCATCACAGACCCACCTGGAACAGTCACTCTCCCCAGATGCTGTTCACAAGGGCTCATGTTGCATCCCTGGACACTGCCCGGGACAGTCCTGCTAACCCAACATACACTGGTGAAAGTTAGAACTAACCAGTCTTCAGCAGTACCCACTTGTGCATGTGGTGTCTGTCAGGATATGAAGAGAGGGCCCAGTTTTGCTGCCTCATCTTGTTCTCATAAAGTCATTGAGAGGGTCAGCTGTAGTTAACCCACTGGAATAAACAGCACTGCACTGCCAGCCATACTGACTCCTCTTCCCCTCACTCCCAGATGGGGAGATTCTCTAAGCAAAATTCAGCATTACTACTGTTCTTTCATTGCTCATCTTCCACACGGCTCCCCCAGTGTCTGGGAGCCTCAGAAACCATACAGGGCAGGTTTCTCACCCGGAGTGGCACTCAGTCTTGAACTGGATCCTGCCAAATGCCAAAGCAATCTGGAGCCAGAGCCAAACAACTTGCCCAGGAGAGTTTGGAGCCAGGTATGTATCTGAGGCCCGCTATACAAACTTTCCCTAATAACTAGGTAGGCATGGGAACTAAATGCTTAAGCAGGAGTAATACTCCAGGCAGCCCTTGGACTATTTGATCTGTAAAACAAGCACTGTAAGAAGTGCTGAGAGGTAAAAAGAGGAGGCAGCTTCAATATTGTCTTCTTCCACCCCAGAAGAAACACCATCGATCAGTCCATCGAGCTGTGTGACATTACTGAAGATTTCAGTGGTGTTTGACACCTCTTCAGGAAGTCCCATCTGGAGCAAGAGTTTAGAGATAAGGCTGTTGAACTTGCTCTCCGTGGTAGACCAAGGCTCTCCACTTGGGGTGGGGCCTTCAGATGTGACATTTAGCTCCTCTGGGTCAAGACAGTAACCTTCTGGTGACCTCTCATAGAGCACATCCATCAGGTCAATCCCAGCTACTGAGGATGGGGAGGCACAGGGAATGTCCCTGACAAGCCTGTAGTTCTCCATCCACTCCTTCAGCCACTCAATGCGGCAGTCACACTCCCAGGGGTTGCGGAAGAGGTAGAGCCGCCCAAGGAAGTACACCGGCTGGAAGACAGAAAAGGGCAGGGTCGTCAGGTTGTTGCTGTTCAAGTGCAATGCAACCAGGCTAGTGAGGTTTTCAAAAGCCCCTTCCTCAATGTAGCTGATCCTATTACGGTCCAGGTAGAGGACCTCCAGCTGCCCCAGGTCCCTGAACCAAGTATTGGAAACATTCCTGAGGAAATTCCCCCCAAGGTTGAGCATCTTCAGGCACCTCAGGCCATCGAAGGAATTTTCTGGAAGCTCACTGATCAAATTGTCGTTTAGGTATAGGTACTCCATCTTCTGGCAGCCCTGAAAAGCTCTCTCATGAACAACATTGATCCTGTTGTCCTGCAGATTCAGGTATTTCAGCTTAGTCAGGCCCTGCAGGGAGTTATATGCTACCGCTTCAATCCTGTTTCTCTCCAAGTAAACATGAGTCAGGTTCTCCATGCCCCTGATGGCCCCTGGGATCCTCCGGAAGTTGTTCTGGAAGCAAAAGAGCTCCTGCAGAGCAGGCAACTCAATGAAGATCCTGTCTGGGATGTTGAAAAGGTTGCAGTCTGCCAGGTCCAGCCTGACCAGCCGTTTGAGAGCAGTGAAAGTCCGTGTGTGGAGATAGCGAATGTACTCGTTGTGGGCCATCTTCAGCTCAGTAAGGCTGGGCAGCCCCTTGAAAGCCCCTGGGGTGATGAAGGAAATATTGTTGTGGTTGAGCGACAGGGATTTGAGGGAAGGCAAGGTCCCAAAGGCTCGCTCAGATAGGAACTTGATGCTGTTTTTGTCCAGGTTGATAGAGGAGGCTTCACAAGGGAACTCACTAGGGATCTGCCCCAGTCCGGCACGATCGCAGAGGACAGAGCAGCTCCGCTCCTGGGTGCAGACACAGTTGGTCGGGCAGGACCGCACACAGGCCCACACTGCATGGACACGGGGGACCCAAAGGATCACTGTGAGAGAGAAACACATCATCCCCATGGCAGCATGCAAGGAGAGAATCAGGATGCATCATTAGCAAATACATTGATGGCAACAGGAGAAAGAAATTATGCTGCCTTTTCCTCCCTTCTAGCCAGGTTAATTGTCACCTGCTACTTGCATGCCAGAGCTGACCAAGGAGTTCTCATGAAACAGTCCTAAAAATCTTCTGCTGTTTTTTTTTAATCCTCCGAAAAGATAGGTATATATATACACAATGTCATCTAGCATGTCATTTCTGATTAATTTCTGTCTCCAAGAGGGGGACTCACCTAAACTTAAGTATTTATGAGTAACTCTGTGACTGGTCTCTCTGCAAGCTGACAGGGACACTGCCAGGAGGCAGGTGGAGATGTGCTTTGAAGGGCAGCAGCAGTGGATAGATTGCAGTATTTCTGGTTGGGGAAGAGGGGAGGGCAGCATATACTAGTCCAGCAGTGGACAGGGGAGATCAGTTAGTTGCCTGGGACATGTAAAATTCATCCTGTTTCCCATCTTTCTTTTCTTTGTTTTTTTAACCTAATCTTTCTCCACCAGAGCCCTGTGATGCTGCACCAGGCAAGGGGAACTACCAGCTGCTAAGGATGAACTACAGTGTCTAAAAGCACATTCCCACTGTTTTGGTAGAAAGGCACAATTTAAAACAAATTCTGGGATACTGGTCAACTGCTACATTCATGATCTCACTCTACTCGTCCAGCACAGTTTTCACTGCTTTGCCAATTCTCAAGACAGTTGTGATAATGTCTCGCTGTTAATGGGAGCAGCTGCTTTGTCCTTTTATCAGCCTGACATGGGAGTTTTGTGGCTGTTTGGGTTTCTTTTCAAGTTAGGTCCACACAGGTGGATGTACAAAAAGGAAGAGAAAGTTAAAGCTCTTTGGGACAAATCAAGGAAGAACAAAAGGAACAGGAGACATCAGCCTCATACATGGACAGGGATTTTTGTGGAGAACAAATATTCAGTCAACTAGACATCTGCAAAAATAAACTCATTAGGGAGGAAGAACTGAAGGCAGAGCTCATTTTGTAATTGCTTACAGGAATATCGTTCTTGCCACTCAATAAAATGAGCACCCACACCAGTGAACTATTCACGGAGTTACTAGCAGGAAAGTGTGGTGTTGCTATTGATCGTTTTTTCTGCTGTGGTTTATTGGCTTCCACACAAGCACAAGCCTTTTATATTTTTTAGAACAAGACACAAGATACCATCTCTACCAACAATCACCCTAATTACAGCATTGCTGGGAAGACATGGTTGCTGCTACATGCATGCCTGGCCCCAGGAGACTAAGAACAGGCTTTTCCACATGCTCCTGCTGACTGGAGAGAGAAGGCCCCAGCAGCTGGGCAGCCTCTCCCTGCTGTGTTTGCAACAATTTCCCACTACAGGTGTACTCCTAAAGGACTTGTTATTAAGACAGACTTGTGAGGTGATATACCAGGAAGCTTCAGCAAGTGTCAAGCTTATAACTTCGCAGTCCTTAAGGCTTTAACGTAGAGGCAAAACTACAGTTCAAACTGCAATTGCTCTGCCCTTTCTCCATCCTTTTTGAAGGCAACACATACAGTATCATATTTATGAGTTGTGCTGCCTGTGGTTTATTCAAGTAGGAGACTTGCAAAATCAGTTGCTGGGAACTGGTCATCAACCCAGGAGCTGCCCAGTCTGGTTCTGTTCAAACCAACCTGATCATTACCTGTGGAAGAGAAATTCAGATATGTGGAGGGAGCATCCTAGGAAGATTTTAGCTTTATCAAAATTCAGGTCTCATCAAGCCTGGCAATGAAATCGTGACCAGAGAATTAGCAAAATGGCATCACTTCAAGGCTAAGTGCTAGTGAAGGACTCTGAGAGGCAGGAAGGATTTTAGAGATTGTCATTTCATTTGTTTGTGTGTTCTTTTCCTTTTTATTGAGCCCTTACCTAACAGCCACAGCTAAAGGAAGTCCCCTTCAGTCCGGGTCCTGGAGGGACAAGAGGTGAGGAGTCTAAGAATAAGTGAGGGGCCAACACATTTGTCTCAGATTGCTCTTCCTTTGCATAGGCTGCCCAGGGGCTGCCTCAGTTGCTACCCTTTGCATCAGTCCATGATGTTGCTTGCAAACAGGGGCATATGTTGTTTTTGTTAGGCAGTTACATAACCTGAGGGCCAGACAGATTAAGGATTTGCCTCTTCCCAAATGCCTGACCACAGGTGGCTGTCTGGAAAAGATGGATGGAAGTGTTGCTGCCAGAACAAGAGCCTTGCACAGGCTCAGAGTGACATCCAAAGGGGAATGCTTGCATAGGCTGTCCTATATGTGAGATTGTCACAAACACGTTCAATATTTAGCTACAGCTACTCCAGGCTCAGTCATGTCTCTGGCCTTCAGGGCCAAACCTCCAGTAGCTGTGTACACTGTGTGCAGAATAGGAATGAGCATACAGATAACCAGCACCTCCCCCCTTTCCCCTCCCTGCTCGTTCTCTAATCACCTGATAAAGGAAATGTCCACACCCAAGCCACATCATGTGTGTTCTTAAACACAGGGGGGTTTAGTGCCAAATCTGGGTCTTCTGCTAGTGGCATTTCACAGCACACTTCTAAGATCTCTGTTTACTCGTGTATCTCTTCACATTGTGCAGTGCAATGGAAAACGAATTCTTGAAGGTCATCTGGCTAGAAAACAAACCTCTGGTAACAGGGGCTTAGAGGAACCATTCAGCATCAAAACCCCAACAAACGTTCAGGAGAGCTGCTGCCCAAAGCACAGGAGATTACATCTCCACTGTTGGCCAGATCTCCTCTGATTAATTTAACGTGAAACATTAACACCTCTCCTTCCTCACTCCTTCCCCAAAACTGGTGTTCTTTGCTTTCCACACCATGGCAGCAGAAAGGGCAGCAGCTGGAAGGTGCCTCCAACTTATTGACACAGAGGGTGCTCAAATGAGATGTGTTTACAAAAAAGGGTGAAATACAGCAATACGATCAAAATATTAGTAAGATTAGGGAGTAAACAAAGTTGTACCCTAGCATGATCTCATTTGCTCTTTTACATACTGCAGTAATTCAGTATTTGAAAGGAAGAGTGAGAGACAAAAAATGTTTGCGGAGTGTTAAGAAGGGTATAATGAGACAAAGATTGCAATAATGGAGTATTTAACATGCATGCTTCCGAATCATCTATCTAATCCACTACTAGGTAATAAGAATAAGAGGATACTCACCATTTAAAATGATGGCAAACATTACCTTGATTATTCGCTAGTGGCATTTCAGGTCTGGTAAGTGAACTTGAGGGATCTAAAAGCACACAGGAAGAGCAAAGACACGTTTCATCCTCTGTCCTTTCTCTGCATTATTTTTCACAACAAACTCTACGTTAGAAAAAGAAAATGAAGTAAAAAGCTCCTCTCCTACATATTTGCAAACTGAAGAAGTCCCCAGCACCTTCCTGGAGAGTATCTTTCTTCCACCATTGACTTCAGGAAATCCCAAAGCTTTGTGCTACTCCTTTTCACAAGTTCAGTTGCATCCTTCCTAGTAGCTGTGCTGAGGGCAGGTTCCTGTCATCTGAAGCGGGAAAAGATCAACAGCAGTAAGAGATTGTCCCTCTCCATAGGCAGTAGGTGCTGATACAGAGGAACTTAACCAGTTTAGCATCAAACAGTCAAAACTAAAATTCCCAATAAAAATCATCTAGATACGTTGCTTACCTAGCCAGGCAATGGCTGTGTCCTCCCTCCTGCTCATGAGGCTGCCATTAGCCATACGAGTCAAAAAAAAAAAAAAAAAAAAAAAAAATGGTATTTTTTTCCTCACAAGCTATCATTTAATGGCAGGAAAATCCTCTGTATCAGAAGAGGATTAGCAGAGATGGAAGAATGTGTCCGTCCTCTAAAGCTCCCAAAGCAAAATAGGGATTGCAGACAAACCAACCTGATGCTTTCTTCCCTCTGCCAACCTACTCTCCCCCCATCATTAACAAAAAAGAAGAAAAAAAAAAAAAAAAACCACCACAGCCCAGAATTGAACTGTTGCCATTCAAACAGCATTGCTGAAAGTCATTACTCCATTCCCCATTATGTAATGGTAGAGGAGGTGGGAGTGGACGGTGCAGCCAAAACGGGATTATATTTTCAGATAAGTGCAGGCTCATGATTTTTGTTCATTGATCTCTCCAAACAAACACTGCTTGAGATTCTCTTCCCCTATGCACACTTCACCAGCCCCAGCGTAGTTCATGTGCTGCTAAAAGGATGCCACTGTGCTTTGCTTTGCTGAGAATTGCTCCTGAAGGACAAGAAGACACCAACAGCACTGGGAGAAGGGTCAGCAAACAAAGGGGCTTGTGTGGTGTAGGTGGCCTTGATAATCATGAACTCTACCCTGCCTGTGAGTGTGTTTCGGTTGTGCTGCTGCAGCTGGTGTGTGGAAATCATAAGAACAGGTTCTGTACGTGGCAATGTTTTAGCGTTTAGGACGTGAATTGTTTCTTAAAGCCCTTTCCAACAGAATGATAATGATTTCTTTGGAGAGTGGGGGCTGAATACATGAGTTATCTCAGCCTCCCATGCCTTAGGTGATTACATTCACCACATCAGAGGGGAAAATAGCTCTACCCTTTATTTCTAAAAACTAAACTATTCATGCTTTGTTTTAGGAAACGGAATACCTGATGAATTTATGCTTGATACTGCAGGAAAGATTCATCTGGGAGCCAGCCTGCTGCTGCTGGGCTCTTCCTGTAAATTAAAGCACCTAGTTACATCGTGTTTATTTTGGTTTGGCTTTCCCTCAGACTTGAGGCATGTGGCTGGCGCCTCAGGAAATTTGTGTCTGGCTAAACAGTGTGTAAGCAGGCTGGTGCTGGGGGACAGGCTGGAGGGAAAGGGATGACCCATTTAACACTCATTTTACTCAAAGGATACCTTTCCGCACCACATTGTTGTATCAGCCACCCCCGGCTTTGCACCTCCGTGCAAACTTTGCAAACCTCTTGCAAAATCAAAACCTCTTTGCAAAGCGCAGAGGAGGAAAGAGATTTTGCAAAGTTGCATACAAGGTGTTGTAGCCTCCACCAAGTAGCTGAAACTATTGGAGACCTTGGGGTGACAGACAGAAGTGCTACTGACTGGGTGCTTGCCAGCATCGGGACAGCTGTGTTTTCTCTGAAGACCCTGGTTCCCATGGGGATGGCAGGAAGCCACAATCTGTCTGGTCACAGAAAGGAGATCACTGGCCTTTCGGTCATGAACAAATTTGACAGGAGGAGCAGGGAGCACTATTCCCAGCTCCTTTTCCCTCGGCAGTTACCAGAGCCCTAACCTGAAATCTTGTTTCTCCCCAGGTGTACACATGCTGTGGACAAGGAGTGGTGGCAGTGGGCAAGGAGGGTGTGCGGGACAAGGAAAATTTGGCATGTGATGGGTCAGCAGTTCCCCAGGGAACTGACTGGCTGCTTACTTTGTAAAGCAATAATTAATCTGCTGATCAGAATGAAAGAGGGGCTGATGTGCACCAAGGCACCGTATTTCTGCTGAGACTCTGGGGCTCGCCTGTGCCTTGCTTGTCTTATTCCATGTGTACAGTACTAGTACTAGTCGGGAGGGGACATGAACAACTACTGAGCTCCTGAAACTGTTTCTGTGATCTGCAGAGCTACCTACCCAAAAGGAGAACCTTGCAGGACCTGGCAAAATACATTCTCTAGAGAGGACTCTGAGCCTACGCTATGTACCGTGAGTGGATGGGGTCTGATAGGTTGGAGATTTGGAGTGCCTAGTGAACTGTGAGCTGTATGCACCTCAGCAGTTTTGAGGGTGAGGGATGGTTGCAGTATGTGTCTATTGCAAAATCACCAGCCGTGATGTCGTTAGCAACGCTGCGAAAGCAAGTTCTAGCAGAAACTGAAGGGAGGCTGACAGGGAACATCTCTTGAAGATCTACTGCAACAGGTAGCCTCACCATAGACCAGCACAGGTATCATTAGCTCCTGCAGGTGCTTCTGGCAGCAGCTCTGCCATCAGTGTCCTGCATACAAAGCTTGACGGCTGCAGCTGACCTGGTGTGAAAGCCCAACCCCACTCTGATATTTTCTGCTATGGCTGGAGGTAGGAACAGCGGAAACAGCCTGTGTCCTGCCACAATATGAGCCCTCACACCCACAGCATCACCAGTCCTGCTGTGTTGACACACCTGGAGCTACTGCCTGGCCAGCAGAAGCAGATACAAGGATTACTGCAGCATATTTCTGTGTATCATCTGTGGGCAGGAGCCTTGCGCACCTCCAGACTAAAACACATAGAAGTTATAAACATCACAGCATAAGGGGGGGTTTGGGAGAAACACCGTGGTCACAGTTTCTAGGAAAGTCTGTCGCTGCAGGCAGCCAGCTGGTTGGGGAGCATCATTCTGAAAGTGGCTTCAGCAGAGCACAAGCTTGCCCCCTGTGCCTCCTGTGAACTTCTGCCAGCTTTTGTAACACCTGAATCTTTGACTGATAAACTTTGGAAGTCCATGACAATATGAGAAAGAGACCTGGTAAGAAGTTCCTAGTCTTAGGCTGAAAAACTTAAATACCAGAGGCACATACAGGAGACTTGCATGTAGTCTTAAAAAAAAAAAAAAAAAGCTGGGGCTTTAAACCACACCTCAACATTTTTCAGAGCATGACTCACGGCTGGTTAACACTGAGGGTTGAGCACACTGCAGATGCTTAGTGCTGGGAAGCCGCTGTTGCTGCTGGGATGGAAGCAGACTCAGAAGACACAGACCTTGCTAAAGTGGCTCTGCACTGTAATTTTTTTTGCCACCAATGGCTCTTCCTCATGACCTGCAAGGCCCTTTTTAATCTCTGGGAACTCAGAGAAGCCAGAGGTCAACATAATAATGGAGCTGAGCCCAGAAAGCAGCACAGCTATGCTGCCACTGAAAATACACACACACACACACATATATATATATAGATATATATATATATATGCACACACACACACATATATTTATGTTTACATCTGATCTTCCACCAAAAGCATTTGCAGAATTCAGCTCTGACCGGAGGAGCCCACTGTGCTCCAGCAGTGTGTACAGGGAACATAATCTTTGGCACAACTTCACAGACTGGCAGCAAGGACAAACCTGCCTTGCAGGGAAGCCTGTGCAGTCTCAGTGCATGATTGCTTCTAACAACCCACTTCTTCACAGCCAGAGGCATTTCACGTGACAGTGTGTTATGGATCTGAATGTAGCTCCCATCTCTGATACACATTGATATAATCTAAAATCATCACTGGGGATCACGTCTTGCAACTGTTCAGCTGCAGGTTAAAATACTCCTTTTATTTTCAAAGGTTGGCTAAACCCACCTAGTAGAAGTTACCTGACCTAACTGAAGGTGAGAGAGGTCTCATCTCACCCAATGCAGCTGCCTGCCTGTAGGCACTGTTGTGGGCCTCAGCAGGGCCCATTTCTCCTGACAGAGGATGACAACACAACCAAAGCAATGCAGCTTTGGAGACACCTCAGTGTCATTAGACAGCAGCACTAGGTTAGTTGGATTGCAAGCATCACATATCCGAATGCTTCCAGCCCAAAGCTGTCCTCCTTAGAGCAGTGAAGAGGTGCAGCTGCTTGCTTGACCCCAGTGGATAAACACTTTCACTCCCCTATTTTTTATCTCTGCTTGCTACTTGCATTTATGGGACTAGTGCAGGGAAGTGAGGTCCCAGCACCACAGAGTGCTCAAACCACTCCGCTTGCCCAGGGCTTTGGTTTCCTGAGTTTCTTTAATAGCAGCCACAGCTCAGTGCATACTTCCCCTCTTCTCACAGTAGCAGCTGTGTCATATATCTGACCCTTTCCTGTGCACATAGTCACTGGGGTGACCTTTGAAGTAGCTGCCTCAGCATCTCTTGCTGGGGCTCCTGTTTTCATCTCTGCCTGGATGGTGGTTACCCAGACAGCCGCTCTGCTGCGTGCACAGCTCCAGACCGCATGGGACAGGGAAGAGGAGTCCTCTGTGGTGGGACAACTGTGCTGCAAGTGGACCAGACGGACACCAGTGCAGCTGTGCTGGGTTTTGCAACTTTAGCACAGCCCACACCACCCCTAGAAATAGTGCTCGGTGCATGCACAATGCTGCTGCTTACTGGAGATGCGGAGGAGTTAAAAAAGACTTCAAGAGCAAAGATTTAAAAGACTTTCCCTTTCTCAGAAGACATGACATCTTTTCTTATCCTGACAGAGGCTTCATTTTTGTCTGGACTGAGGCTCAGGCCCCAGATTTAGCTGAGGCATTAAGCTCTAGGGTACACTGTCAGAGCACCAGCAGGGGTCTTAGGGAGGGGTCTCCCCTGATGCCACCTCTGCCGAAGGGCCTAGGGGTCCTGTTTCATCCTGGTCCAGGGACATTGTTCCATGCCCAGCGTAGATGCTGCAGTTTGCACATTGTCAGTACACCCTCAGGTTGCTGTTCCACGTCCTTGTCAGGCTACCTTCTGCCGCAGGAATAAAGGCCCAGGAGCCCACAGCTACAGCAAGTGTCTTCTGAAAGGGAACAGCACACTCTAGGGTAGGAAGACTGAAGCAGATGCAGCGTGCAGCAAACCACAGGTTAGTGCATTCACCTGCCAGTCCAAACCTCTGCCAACAACCCTGTTAGACATCACAGACCCCATGCAAAGGGGACAAGAATCCTGGGGGATGGAGCATAGCTCTATCAAGATTAAATCCTCGAACTGCTTCCTGCAAGGGCAAAATAGAGACTCTCTCCAAGACTTTCCATGCCACTGGCTTTTACATCAGCTCACAAGGTCCATCTTGTGGATGTGACTTCAGGTCTCACTTGTGCTAATTAGACAGTAATGTGTCTGTCAAGAAAGGAGTATCATGGACTGCTTTGCAGTGAGGGGCTGGGTACTCACCTGGGAAGCAAGTTCCCACTTCCCATTTCATTACGTGTGTTTGGATGCAGTGCTGGAAAACATCATTGGGGTTACCAGCTGACTCCCCACAATACCCAGAGCAGCCCTGGGGAGGGAAGCTGGGCTCAGATCTGTATTAACTAAAGCTGAAGAGGAACTTGACAACTCCTACATCTGCTCTGTGACTCGTGGTCTCTGCTATGATTTGGGTTTTTTCTAAAATAAGCTGGCAAACTTATCATTTCAGGAGTGAGCTACTGCTAGTGAAGCCTGAACAGGGTCTGTGCCACCCACCTTTCTCTGCAGCGTGTGATGAGTCTTGCTCTCACTTCTGCCTTCGAGCAGCCCTCAGCTCAGTGTGCTGTGGTGCACCAACATTTTTGCCCGGTGTGCCGCCAAGCAGACTGCTGCTGCTCCCATGTCCTACCAGCAGACAGGGAAAGTCTACCAGCAGTACCCACACTGGCCAATCCACCCTCCTTGCTGGAATCACTCCAAGGGTGCAAGCAGTGTGGGCATGCACAGCTAGGGATCCAAGGGAGGGTTTGGGCTTTTACTAGCAGCTGAGGAGCTGCCCTGCCCCAGCCCTTTTGCATCTGCTGGGTCATTTCTCTCCTGTGTACTAAACAGGGAGCTGCTTGTCTCCAACCAAGCCTCTCATGCTGTGTTTTCTGCAGGCTACCATCCAAGGCAGTGACTACTTGTAGATCCTTGTAATCTAGTGGGAAAGCTGTGTAATACACCCATGAACGCAAGGACACATCGCAGTGAGCTCCATTTAATTCCCCATTAATGGCTAGTGAGTCCATTATTATTAATAAAGCTGCCTCCATAGCCACACACAAGCAATACACAATGAACTTAAACCACGGCTCTGCAAAATGCCTTTTGAAACAGCCTTTCCGCACTGAACACCCAGCAGGCAATTCATTATCCAAACCAGCAGCCCTCCCAGGCCTTGCCACACAGTTTATTTTCTTCTTAGCAATTCACCTCTCCCACCTACATTAAAGGATCAGTGCCACCTTCTCTCCACTGAACAATGTCAACATTTAGGGAAGATTCATTACTTACCTATGTCCGCTTAGCTCAGGCACTTGTCAGGAGCCTGTTCCTGCAGCGGGGTCACATACTCAGTGAGAATTAACTTAAAGTTCTGCGACTCAAGAAAGGCATTGAGGTGCTGGAGTGTGTGCAAAGAAGAGTGATAAAGCTGGTGAAGGATCTGAAGCATAAGTCTTATGAAGAGTAGCTGAGGGAACAGGGGTTGTTTAGTCTGCAAAAAAAGGAGACTGAGGGGAGACCTTCTTGTTCTCTTGGTGCTGAAATCTTCTCCCAAGTAATAAGCAATACGACAAAAAGAAACTGGCTCAAGATGCACCAAGGGAGATTTAGATTGGATATTAGAAAAAAAAATCTCCTCTGAAAGGATTGTCAAGCACTGGAAAGGTTTTTGCAGGGAAGTGGTTGAGTCACAATCACTGGAGATATTTAAAGACATCTAGATGCTTAGGGACACGGTTTAGTGGTGGACCTGAGAGTGCAAGGATTATCATTGGACTTGATAATCTTAAAGGTCTTTTCCAGTCTAAATAATTCTATGATTCTTTGGTTCTATGATTCTATGACTTTTGGATCAAGAGCTCCAGGGAACCGCAACTGTAATTTTCGTTCTGCCTATCACGGTACTTTCCCCTGCCTAATGCTTCTGAAAGTCAAGTTACAGAGAGCACCCAGTCATGCCAAGCAGCCATAATTACCTGGCAAGAGATCTAAAAGGGTGATTCTGTTGTCTGTCCAAGATGCTGGGAGATAGGGAGGGACTGTATCACGTAAACCAATCATGAAATCAGAAATAAACTTCAATAACATAATAACCAGCACACTAAACAGGAGGTTAGAGCACTTACAGATGATCTGGAAGATTTATCATATGATCTTATCATGCCTTCCTGAGCATGTAATGGCAATGCATCCAGTGCATTGCCAAGCCCAGATCAGTGAAAGGACTGGGCTGAAAGCAAGAGAACTTACTAAAAAATGGTGACTATAGCTAAATCCTCGTTCCAGCTAACATTACAGTACAGATAGTGACATTACACACCTTTCACCTGTGACCCTTCCCAGCAAAAGAAAGGGGCTTAAGAAAGTCTCCAGTGTTCCTCCCCACAGCTGCATAAGTAAGAGCTTCCCTACATGGTAGAGTGCATCCGAATGGCACATGTTGGACCACTGAGAAAGGATGTGTCACAGTTAAAGAACAAAGAAACTCAGAGAGCTCAAACAGGTAAAACATGAAACTCTGGTAAGAAACCAATCATCACTCCAAGGTGCACCAGAGAGGAGACACAGCAGCTGCTGGGGCTGGAAGCTGCCCTGGGAGCAGCTGGCACAGCTGACAGTAGCCATCTGCCACGCTGCTTTCTCCAAGCCTCCACCAAGTTCATTTGCAACGGGTTTAGATTCTCCAGCTACAGTAATGCAGCTACTCAAACATTCACCACCTGACATATGCAGAGTTTTTAAATGAGCCTATGATTAAAGATAGCAGAGCTTGGAGGAGTTTGTGGAACAGCCACTGCAGTAGATAAGCATACATTTACCCCCACATACTCTGCTTCCCACTTATTCCCTGCCTGTGATTTTATGGGTTGCTGACACCTCTGTGCTGGCACTGGGCATCACCAAAAAAAGCCCCTGTGGCCATGCTACAGGCAAATACAGCGAATCCCCCACGTTGGAATGTATTTACTGATTGTAGAACTACGACGCTTCTGTTCACGCAAAAGGCTTTGTTTCCTGCCAGCTGCAGAACACCACAGCACCCGAGGGAGAAGGGGCACAACAGTCCTCTCTGAGATATCAAATTGACAGTGACAGGAAATGATGAATACTGCATCCTCGGATAGGATCAGCCCTGAGTCCCAAGCCTAGCAACTGGTAACATGAAGAGAAAGCTCCACTCCGTCTAGCTCAATAGCAGCAAAGCTGCAGCCTGCAAGTTCCTTAACCATTTCTAGGTTGCGTCTAGTGATGTAGGTCATGTCAGGTTTGCGGCAGCCTGCAGAATTGGGGGAAAAACTCTCTTTGCATTTCTCAAAAAAGTCATGTTAGCAACAGCTGTGCTTTAGCAACAAATGTGTTGCAACAAGTTGTTTGAGCTACTGAGCCAGACTTGAGTTATAACTGAGAGTCAGGAACATCTGTTCTGCAAGTATGGTGGGTAAAAGAAAATAAATGAGAAGGTAAACACTACGCATATGAGGCTGGGGGAGAAACACAGCAGAGGTGCATTATCAAGCCAAGCTGTGGAAGATACAAAGGAGGGCTAAATGTTCAGCATAAGAGAAAAAAAAAAGAAGAAAAAAAAAAAAAGCACACCTGGACTCAGCAAGACACTGCAGCCCCAAAAAACCCCTGTCCTCTACCCAGAATTTCTCACTGTGGTTATTATTTCCATTTGATTTAGGCAGAGATTTCACACTACTACTCTGAAATTCTTACTGTGCTGGGGCATTTGACACTTGAGGCTGTGGGATGGGGAACAGGCAGTGTGTTGAGCCATGCAGGGCTGTGACTCCCTTTACCCTAATGCCCCACGGCACCCCGCAGGGCAGCCAAAATACATCCTCTCCCTCCTTCGCACTCACTGAGCATTCGCAGCAACTGCTCAGGTACACTCAGTGACAGTCCATGTACAATCCCTCTTCCCCACCAGAGCAATTGGCTCACTGGTGTAACAGAAATGCTTGCCTTGCTCTTAAATGTGGTAGGGCAACTTCACTTCTTGGCACTGTGAACTTAAAAACTGCAAAACAAAGAGCAGGCTGTGGAAGTGATGAATGAAAGCACCAAGCCAGGACACCTTCAGCCTATTATTTTGGGCAGATGCTCAGTAGATGCCTTTGACAGACCATCCCATCAGGTCTGAGGAACCCTACCAGATGTACCAGTTTGTTGCATGTTGCCTGAGGGCCACTAGCTGAAGAGCCTCAGAATCAGTCCTCACCACAGGCTGTGGTAAATAGCACACATGGGTCCTTTCCCACTCAGGGAAAGGCAGCAACATCCTCAGGGGAATGGGAGAGGCAGCCAGGGCAGTAACATGCTAGAGCAAGGTTGGCTCGTGCCAGCAAAACTCAGTTCTGAACACACCTTGTCCGAGATACCTCCCATCCCCAGTGTTTGGGACTGTGCTGGGCCACCTGCATTTAGGTGGCTTCATTCACACTTGAGAGACCTAGGAAGAATTATGTGTTATCCAGTGGTTATCAGTAGCACAGGGGCTGAAATAACCTTGAGATTCTGAAGGTTTGATGCACCAAGGAAGTGTTTGGGGAGTCTTGAGGCTTAGGCAGCAGTTGAGGGAGATCTAAACATTGCATTGATTTAAGTGCTGAACGTGCCAACTGTTCCATTAAAAAAAGACAGCTGGGTGTTTGACTTTCCTCCATCATGCCTGTGTGTGACCAGCCCAGCTCAACGACACTCGGTGTCGGGTGTCACTGGGGCACTGCTCACAGACCTTGCTCTCCTCCACCTTATTTCGGGTACAAGGAGAGCAAGCACTCTGACCTCCATTCCAGGCAAGGCTGAAGAGAGCCTTTGCCCCCATGCCCCTGGCAGCACGCAGCAACAAACCCTGCTCTGTGGCACACAGCAACAGTTAACACAAGCGATGGCACCCAAGGTTTGTACAGCCAGCAGGTTTTTGAACACTTGCCTGCCAAGTAGCAGCCCCAGGTTCCCAGCTTTCCGCTCTATGGGGAGAGCCAACCCTCAGCCTTCTCTTCCCTACATAAGTGCCCTACCAACAGAAGCATGGATCAAAAGGGGACTATCCCCCTCTCCTGTTGAAACCATGACACTGTGCAGCAAAATTAATGTCAGCAGGCTTTTGTCTGGTAGAAGTATACTGAAAGAGGAGAGAAGGATTTCCAAACGCATCCACGGGGGTGGTGGGAGGGGGAAGCATTGCCTTTTGTTTCCTGGACAGCTTCTGCATTTTGTATTGAGCCAATCTGTAGTGAAAAACGCAGAAGTGGCCTCGGGAGCAGAGACTAGACCTGAAGAATACTCCCCCATCCACCATGAAAGCCTTCACGGTCAGCCCTGGCTGCTGCAATCCCTCTCAAGGACACTATGACCCAGCCCTGTGCCTGACAAACACACACAGATAAAAAATACAAGACCCAGAGACCCTGGGCACCAGCAGAGCAGAAGCTGAAAATATCAAAGTTTCATGCTGTAATTAATTTTGGGTTGTGTTGCTGTCTCTCCCAGGCGCTTAGGAAGTCCACAACAGAGATAGAAAAGGAACCACATCTCCAGGAGGCCCCTTTGGCATTATCAGACTTCTGCTTTAACTACAGGGCAGCCTGTGATCCTATAAGTAAAATGGGAAATGGCAAGATTAACAGAAACCCAAATGCTTTTGAACAACTCTGATATAAGGCAAGAAAGCTTGGGCAGGACCTAGAAGAGCACTAATTATCAAATGGAAAATTAACAGGTAATTTGTCTCTAATGTGAGCTAATCATTTCTAGGGGAAGAATTAATTAAACGTGGGGAATTGAATCACCAAGAACTTGCAGAGTGACCAGTTCTGATGGGATTCAGTTAATGAACTATCTGATGATCATGTCAGCTTCATTTTCTCCTCCTCCATACCCAAGAGTGGAGAGAGAGAGCAGGAAAGTAGCACAGTGCCTACCCCTCCCAGTCTGCAGCCTGGGATGACTTCACCTTACTCAGCATTGGCCTTTTTTATTCTTGGTAAAACCTAAGCAAATGAAAAGCAAAAGCCAAAAGCAGATCACCGGCAAAATGCAGCTGTTAAAAAATAAATACATTAGTAGGTAAGAGAGAAGGAAGTTTCCTTTACATAAACAGCTTGCAGGGTCATGACACACCCTTCTGCCCAAGTTCAGAGCCAAACAAGTGACACAGTGAACTAGAATCAAAGGCTGGTGCCAGCACTCTCCAGCAAAGATAGGGGGTAAAAGGTGAGTGTCCCTCCCTCACTGCCTCAAACAAGTGCCAAGTGCTTGGAACAAGAAAAAATCTCATTTTAATTAGGATTTCAATTATGTCTGATCTGTTACTTAGTCCTGAGAAATGAATGGGAGGTTGAGGCTCTTCCACAGCCCCTAATCTAGTCTGCACGATGCCACCAACATGCTCCAGGCTGTGTGTAGGCACACAACCTCATTTCTGTCTAATTGGCCTAAGCGGTGTTTGTATCAGTGTGATACTTTTACAACAGCTCCGTGCCAGCTGCAGGAAGAGAGCTGATATCGAGCCTTGTGGATACGCAGACCACCACCTGATCTCTCATAAAGCCTGCCGGCACAAAAATAACTTCTCAGAAACACTTGAACATGTCTGAACACGCAGAGTGAGCCAATATTGGATCAGCACTTTGCATCAGAGGGCTGCAGCACTTGTGATCCAGCCTTCAAAGCCCTGAATTTTCTTGGACTTGCTGCATCTTCAAACCAGTGCCTCAGCTCACCTACTTTTAGTTTTGTCATCTCCTTACGGCATTATGTGCCAAATCCTCTAACAACTTTCCCGGATGGAAAACCGCAGGCGTTTGCACTTCAGGGCAGTGACTAATTTGTGTCACCTATAATGGGTGAGACTCTGCAAGTGAAATAATATGGTCAGATCCGGGTAGAATCAAGGGGGAGCAGTTACATTATCTAGTTCATCCAGAGGCTGTGTTTGTTTTTCGGTATGTGAATAGAGGCTGAAGGAGGCTATCTATAAGCTCCAAAAATGAAATTCACTATTTCTGATTTGTGAAATGATTCTCCAAGCGTTCAGATTCTCCCTGATACTGCATGCACTTGCAGTGGTAACACGACCTGATAGCTCTGAGACATTTTGCAGTTTATGCCTGAATGACAATAATTAAAAAAGCAAACCATGGAAGCTGTCAGTGTCTGTTAGTGAGTTCACATTACAGAACAAAATATTCTCTCCTGGAACACACTGGGTCTTATGCAGATTCAACTTTTCTGGGTGACGCAAATGCTGTAAAAACAACTCTGAGTCATAGAGCAAAATCATGTAATTTCCTGAATCCAAATAAGGACAGGACTCAGCCCACATAAGTTCTGAGTTCCCACTTTCTTGGTAGCGAGTTTTGTTTATCTTCCCTTCCGAATGATACCATTTGCCTTGCTTTCACTGAACGTCTTGCGTTTTCTAACACTCAAGCCCATACTCAGTGTAAATACTGGTATTGAAAAAAAAAAAGTCCTGGCCAGCTTCTGCAAGGTAGTGTAAAGCTTGTTATGCACTCTCTGAAACTAGCTTTGCTGATTGTTACAGAGTCTTTATGAGGAACTTGGAAGGCACTCTCCCGGGCTGTGTGTAGTTTTAATTTTATATATTTTTCACCAAGAGCTCAATTATGGCCCACTAGAGCCAGACTTGGGTATTTTATGAATGCAATACAGCAGCACACAAAGAGCACTTAATGCCTTAAGTCTTTAGAATGCTATTTAATTTCATAATGCAACTGAATTGTTTCACCACCAGATTTCCCATGCAACAAATTGGGCAAAACCTTATGCAAACAGTCTTGCAGCATGTGAATAAAGCCTTCAGACTTGATCTGTGGGTGGTGTAAATCATCATCACTCTGCTGCTGTCATTTTGCACTGGCAACTGGTGAGCTCTCCACTTTGAAACCTTAAGGACATTTTTATTAACAGGGTGGGAGGAGTTGCATAAGAATTGAATGTAATAAACAAGATGTGATGTATTTGGAGTACATTTAAGTGTGTTGTTATATTTATTTTTAGCATGGCTGATTTTCTTCTCCCCGGCTTGACAGCATTTATGTATGAGAGCTGAGTGACTGTACTGGAAATATGGGTTGTAATGTTCACATGGTAATGCACGATAAACTTGATCTAATTGTAAGGGAAATAAGAGCTATTTGCATCCTTACTAGTTGCTAACAACTCTCTTTAGGGTCCAGTTTGGAAGATGCAGTGACATATTCATGGCTTTACATTATCATAGCAAAAAACTCATCAAGTGGGTGAGAACGTAGCCGTGTGTTTGCATAACTAAGATCCACACACACTCCTGGGTACTGTGAAGCCCTGAACGCAGCAAACCAAAGACATACTCAAAGTGTGGGATTCATAAATTGGAAAGTACAAACCATGTTGTGACCTACCAGAACTTTAACTCAACCTATGGTTGCTGCACCACAGCTTCAGCCAGCCAGTGCATGCTTGCATAGCTGCAACCCCTGTCAGCCTTTGGCTTCGCTATCCCTCCATCTCTTCCCCACACTTAAGTATCTTCCAAGTTACAGCTAGTATCTGACTGCACTTTCCAAATATCTGAGGTCTCCAAGAAGAGACCATCCAATATTTTTGTGTTTAACAGCAACATTTATGTATTTTAAGCACGTTTTCCCACTGCTGTTTTTTAAACACAGTAAATTCAGTCTGGTTTTAATGTTGTTTTTTCTTGAAAGGTCTACTAGAACCCCTAACAGAGGATATATCACCAGCATGTCACTTGATGAAAAACAGAAGAAGTTATTTATTCCTCCCTTTTGAAACTCCTGTATCATTAAATCCAAGATAGTGCAAACATTTGAGAACTGTTGAAAAGAAAATATGTCTCTATTAAAGCTCCGAGACTCTTGGCTTTTTGATTAAAGAAAAGCCATTTTATACTTCTGAGACCTCCCCTGCCATATTCTTAAGAGAAGAGAGGCAGGAAATGGTCTATCTGATATTCCTCATTTGAGGAGTAAAAGAGAGACTAGATAGTTCCTTCATATATCATAAGCTAGCCAAAAGGAACCAGCTGAGGTTTCAACTTTCTTGCTGCTCTTAATCCACTGATAAGACTGGAAAACTCAGTGCTTTCACCTGGGACTTACATGTCCACGTAAAAGCATGAGTGAAAGCTGCAAGAAAGCATCTCTGAAGAAGAGAAGGAGCATAGTTGGTACCCAACCATCCTTGCATAATATCTACAGTGCTGTAAATGACCTCAAGCTGGGGGCACAGCAGTGCCTTCCACGTGGACAAATCATACATGTCATTCCACAGTGCAGTACTGTTGACTGAAACTGCCAAGAAGCTTGCAGGAATTTCCTCCAAATACCGCTATTCATTTGTCTTACTTGTACTGTGAGAAACGCACTATCATGGGGTTTGTTCTAAGTGCTGGCCTTCCTTTTCCATCAGAAGAAATGTTTTATATTGAGATTTATACAAATGGGGTGCTGGGCAAATTGGCAACAAGCCTTTGCAGCCCAAATATTTGGGTCTTTTTACCTGTAAACAGACATCATTATCAAATCTGTAGTTTACAGCCTAGGAAGGTCAATGGAGCATTCTGTCCTTGTAAAGCTACACAAAGACATATCCTGTTTTAGCCTTGAATGTAGAAAACAGTAATACAAACACCAATGCATTTCCAGGCTGCTGACAGATTTTATGACCTTTGCTTTTTGTCTTGCATCTCCTGCTTCTCTAATTCATGGCAAAAGCTGCATCTCCATCTCTCAGCTACAAAAGGTGAGTGATGATGTGCTCACAAACAAGAAAGGCTGTAGCTGTCCAGACTGATGCCCATGTTGACTGTGTCATTCTGCAGAGGGCACTTGTTACTCCTCCACTCAGCCACCAGACCACAGAGTGCACAGTTTCACAGCTGCCACACAGAATATTTTAAATGACTGCTTTTTTTGCCAAGTCAGAGCACATTCACAACAGAGAGATCATCTCAGGACAAAGCCTGTCCAGGAAAAAGCCTGTTTCTATTTTGGCACCACAGCTTGGAGTGAGAGGGTACAGATCCCAGGACTGTCACAGCCGGAATCTGTTTATGGTGAAGGTTTAAAATACAGGCTTAGCTAATCTCTGAATTTCCTAAAGCAAAACATACAACAAGGCTTGCTTATTCCCCTCAGACAAGAATTCCATCAAATGAGGTCTGTGACATCTGACTACAGTTTGCCAAAACACTCTCAAAGCCCACATGTGATACTTGGGGAGAACAAAAGAAAAGCAGTACTAGGAGATGGCTATGAAGCCCTAAGAAGCTCTCATTAGAATCATAGAACAACCAGGTTGGAAGGGACCCATCGGATCTTCTAGTCCAACCATTAGCATCAATCTATATGAATTACAGAGCTAATCTTCCATATTCTCGTGAGTATTGCTATGTGTTTGCACAGCATTCAGGTAAGATGCTGTTCCATTAGATGCTATACAGACATGGAATAAAAGGTGATAGGACATCACAGGTGGGATCATGTTAGAGGTAGCTGGCACACGCACTGCCACACAACACCCTTGGGACAGATGATCCCATTTGAGTAAAGGAAATAAATTATACAAAGGAGACATTTCCCACAACTGACAAGATGGGGCAAGTCATAAAAAGATGGTCCAGAAAGAGTTTAGACAGGAATCCTGGGGCTGTTAGAATGAAGGCACCTGGGAAGAAGACAAGAGAGGGATGATGAAACAGATGGAAGAAGTCTGGAGGCTGAGGCTTGTGCAGTCCTGTGCCATATAGCCCTGTGCCATTAGGGCATCAGATTTCATGTGACCTTGCTTCAGTCCATCAAAATACACATGAGCAGCTGTAATACACATGACACATGGCTTTGTACCAAAAACCAAAAGCTGGAACAGAAGAGTGAAAGGATCTATTTGAACATCCAAAATCCTTATCCAAGGCAAACTGAATTATGACCAGTTGAAAAGGAAAAACTTCTACACTGTTTAAGTGCCCAGTTCCAAAACCAACAGTAAGTGCACTCACCCATCTGCAAGTCATCAAAATCAAACAAGCTCAGCTTTCCAAGCAGTGGACTGAACAGAAATACCTGAGGGCTGTCTGCAGCCCCAGCCATGGTGGGGAGCTCTGCAGATGCTGCCCAAGGGACCAGAATGCATATAGGAGCCAAGTGCCTAAAAGAGAGGTACATAAATGCTTCCCAGACCTCTCAAACACATGCCCTGCACGTAAAAGGAAGAAGGGTTTCTTACAGCAAATATCTTTACTAGCAGGACTGTTCACGAAAATAAGTACAGATCTGTATCTAGAATCACTGCATTGGATAATGGGGTGGGGACGTTACAGCTCTTGAAGAACAGTGTCTCTGATCCAGAAAGAACAGTCAGGAGACATCGAGCTCTCTCAGCTAGATGAAGAGGCAGAAAGATTAATGTTAGAATTTGAAATATAAATTAATCTCACTATTGGCTATAATGGGTTAGAAATTTAATTTCTCATCATATTGAAGGGCCTAGAGCATGATCTCACACTAAAGGACAGTGGTTTTACCTTATATAAGTCAGTTGAGATAACTTGGTTCTGCTTTAGCCTGTTTTACCAGCACTTCACAAGGCAAACGTGCATCTTGTAGCACTAGGGCTGTGGAGACTTGAAGCAACATGGGATGGAAATGTGCTGACATTAACGTACTCCACTCTTAATGCCTCTTGCCAAACAGCAATCATCCTGCTAAGCCTGACAGCCTTCTCTGCTTCACTGAAATCACTATTTCCTTACTCCCTATCTGTTTCTTTTCCAGTTTGATGTGGAAAAATGTGGACATTTTCCCCTCCTGCCTGCTGGCTCCTTTATTAATACTGTAAAATCATCTTACAGGCAAGGTCCCCCACATAATTGAAAATGTGCTCTGAAAGTCACTAGTAACATAATGTACAAGAACAGAAATGAAACCCACCAACACCTCCGTTTTAGCTGCTGCTTTGCTTGCTGTCCCGTGCTCAGCACTATTCCAGGTCAGCATTCCAAGGACCTGCCAGTGATCCCAGTGGAACTGGGACATGATGGGAACTTTCTGCAGGGAGAAAGGGAAAAGCACTATCTGCTCCAGGCATCTTTCTGAGAGCAGCACCACAAGGTTAATCAAGCTGGGTGGGGGTGTCAACCTACAGTCACAAGCCTTTCCTCACTTTCCATCGTGAGGGAGTACAAATCTGACTTTCAGGAGAGACAACAGGAATGAAGGGTAAAAACCCAGACACCCGCAAGTTGGATAGCTAAATAATCCCATATTGGGAAGGAAATTGAGACAATTGTGTAGCGAGTCAGGATCAGTTCAGTGATATATAAAGCTGTTCAGAGGAAAAATGTGGTTTATGTAGCTCATAAGCAAAGAGAGACTCTGGGAAGCTCTGCATGGAAAGCCCGGGAAAGACTCACATCCACCACTTCACTCTCATAGTATTTTTCTCACTTTGGCTTTTGCCAGCACTAACTAATCCAGGACATTTTCTCTACCCACAAAGCTGATCAAGCATATCCTCCCGCCAGCCTGCGAGCGTCAGCAGCCAGCTTGCACTGGTGCCAACATACGCAGCTGTCATCCCTCCTACCTCCCCCACAAGCCAGCATCTCCGCCATTCCCAGCCTAGGCCCCACAACACACAGCCTCGCAGATCTGGATGTAGACTGTGAGCTGTTATGCCCTTCCCACGTCTTTAAAACAGGAAGATCCAAAGCTTTGATCCCATTCCCACCTTGCCGTGGATGCCAGAGCACAAAGCCTACGCAACAGCTTATTGCAGAAAGCTGCCCTGTTTTTCAGTCAAAAAAAATATAGTTCCCCTCAACCGAAAGCCTCGTTTAAAGCAGCAAGTAATGATAATACCACTAATAACCACCTGCTGCATTCAAGGTTTAAAAAGACCCATCCTTCAATCAAGTGGCATGAAGCAGTGGAGGAAGGACTGTCCTCAAGTGCTTAGCAGGCACATAAAATCAGGAGAGGTGTGAGCTGCTGAACTAACTTTCTTCCTATTTAGCATCAGCAGAAAACTTTCCTTTCAAGAGAACAGCAGTTACGGTACACCAGGAGCCAGGATGCTTTGGAAATAATGCCTCAACTGTCTCCTCTAAGCTTGGAAAAGCACTTTGTAGAGCATTAATCAAGATGATGTAACTGTAGCCTAGGCCTCAGCAGAATCAACTCTGTATAGTACACAAAAGGAGACAAATGATCCTGGAGTGTAAAGGTTCACTTTCGTTCTCAAAAATCCAATAGACATATTCTCTACAACATTTCTGAGAGCAGGATGGGGCTATAAATCGAATATACTCAACAATCCATATACTGATCACTCAGGCTGCTGAGGCTGTACTTTCATATATTGGTGCCAACTCTGTAAAATGAACATATAAAATAATACAATGAATAACAAGGCAAAACTGCTGGTGGCCCACATGCCCCTGGAGCTTACTCCAAGGTTTTTGTTGTTGAATGACACCTACGCGTGCATCCCAAAGCTACAGAACCTAAGGCTGAATTGGTGACAAATGGTATAAATTTTAAGTCACGCTGCAGCACAGAAAATGGTGTACAAAATTACAATAGAGATGCTCAGGAATTCTTCAGCAAAACCATTTTGTGGTTGATAGAAAATGTTGATACTTAACATTTGTAAGGTGGAGCCATTGTGAAAAGCGGTTCAGAAATGTAACAATGCCAATCCTGGGCATTCTTTCTTTAAAAAAATGTCTATTTTGAGAATTAGCCATTTTAATGTAATTTTTTAATTAAGGGAGTATTGCAACAGATAGTCTGGAGTTATCAAATGACCCACAGATAATGTTACCTCAAAGACTGCTAATTCTGATTCCTGTGTTCTGTATTGGTAGGGAGGAAAGAAAATTAATTGAAAGATTCAGTGCAAAAGGAAAAATCATTCCACCCAGGTCTAATTTCAACAGTACATCATGCTCTAGTAAACAAAATTAAACATAGCATGCAAATATAAACAAGCTTCTTCCTCACATTGGGGGTTATTCGGTCGCTGCACTCTAGTATTATTATACTACCAAAAAAATAAGTTAAAAAGAAATGCTTCTCAACATACAGCTGTGTCTTCTCCTGAAGTGATGAGAATTCAGATACTGAGTAGCTCATAAAGCAATTGTTAAGGATTACACACAAATTTGATAACTACTAATGGATATGTAAATACCCATTTACAGCTTTGCCAGCTACTGTTCTGGGTTAAAAGAGTTCAATAACCTGGAGAAGCTATGTTTGAAAACAAACTCCAGTATGAATTCTGCTGAGAAAAAGCTTTGAAGAGCCATCTTCCTGCAGCTCAGACAGGACCCATTGCTTATGAGGTCCTGTGTGAGCAGCCCTGCAAACTCTTCACCTGGAGGCATGGATTTGCCACCCTGAAGAGCATTGCAGCTGTAGTCACACCCACCTATAAAAAGGAGACCTTCACACCCGAGGCAACATGTACAGTACAGTAGAAAAAGGCCTTAGGGAGCAGGAACCTCAAAGGAAACCACAGTAGGAAGTGTCCAACTTGGATCTCTGAAAGTAAACAGACTAAGCAGAGGTTGCAGGTGATGGCTGAAAAAACTTGGAATAAAAAAAAGGAAGGGTGACCTGGTTCAGAAGGATGAAGGTAGATCTTTGGGACTCAGAGGAAGGTATAGGTTTCCGGGCTTAGCAGAAAGAGTCAGAGAAGATAGAAAGGAAGTGGGCCAAACAGGACAAACTCAAGGCAATAAATGGCTACTGGTCTCTGACTTCATGGTTGGCAATTTAACACCCTGCCTAAACCCTGATGGTGGCAAAACTTGGCACAGAAGTAATGCCTAATCACAAAGCATCTGGTGACTGCAGAAAGAAAAGCACTCAACAACTAGGGTAACTAGGAAACAATGTGCCACAAAAAAAACCCCAAAATAAATAGATTTCCAATTGAACCATCCATCAACCATGAGGTGAAAACTCATTCATTTTTCCTAAACATGATCTATGATATTTGTGTAACTCTTCACAAGTCTTCATTTAAGCTGCTCTTAAAGATTTAAATTGCTGTTCCACCTCTGATCCAAAGCCTTGAGCTGAAGAACTGAATCTGAGGTAGGAGTGAACCTGTAAGGGGTGTCTATAGGCTGTCCCTGTGGGCTTGAATTGAGAAAGATGATCAGATTTCTAAGTCAAGATTCTACTCTTAATATCAGAAGATCTAGTGAAAGCAGTATGATCCTTCCCTTACACTGGAGTGAGATTCTAGTATCAGAACTAAAAAGCACAATGTTATTTGACCTCCGGTGCATCCTAAAGTCTCCACTGAGTTAGCAAAAGTCCCAGAAATGTGATGAGTGGTGTAGTTACCAAGTAGGAGTTCTTTGTGCAGACTTGCTCAAGCAGACATCAACAAGAACCCAGAGGTGTCCTTGTTAAGACATTCATAATCCTATGGCACAGCCCATGCCAGAAAATTCAGCAGTGTGCTACAGGGTTCAACTCTTAATTGCTGCTAGTTACAGGTTGTCTTGTACAGTATATGCTGAAACTTGCCTCCATTTCATGAGTGCTTCCTTTCAAGTGTATTTCAAAGTCATGATTACAAGAATACCTCAGTTTTACAGCAAAGGAAGCAAGGCTGCATCACCTCTGATGCAGCTAAATTGAAGGCCAGAGCAGTAGCAGAAAACACCTCCTAAAACTCAGATGACCACCATAAGACTAACCTTGCCAGGGGACCTTTTATTCCCAGGGAACTATGACTGAAAGAGTAACGACTGCCAAGGTAAGTACAATGGCTGCAGTCTGTTAGTTCCCACACTAGGACAGAGTGCATCACGCTGCTCCAGGCTTGCCATGTTATCATGAAATCGACTTGATGTTTGCATCACAATAGCAACATGGGGTCACTCTCTTAGAGGGCAGCACTTCCGTCTCTGGATTCTAACTCGGTCACTGGCCTTTCACTGGACTGTTTTCTGTCTCAGTTCCCTGATGAGGCTGACCTCCCTCTCAAAGCATGAGACTCACTCATGATCAGTAATGCAGAAGCACCAGCGGTTGCAGTGGGTCTATCATTTTAATTTGTCTACATAAAACAGGCAAGTACTTGAGTCCCGCTGGGAATTAATCTATTTTGTCCATAACTACATTGTGATTTGACAGTGGACTAATTATCAGTTTCCTTGGCTGTTTAAGGAGTGAAATATATCCTTCTTTGGACCAGCTGACATAGTTAGAAAACACAGGCAACCTTTCAAGTGTATCATCCCATTATAATCCTAGATCTACACAATTTAAATAACATAATAACATACATATGGAGCCTTTTCACTCAAGAACCCCTAGCATATCTTCGTCGTACACAGAGGAAGATGAGAGAGCTGAAGAAGATCAACAAGGCACTCTGTTTCCATAAGCTAGCCCTCAGCTTTCAAGTGCTACTACATTTCTTCAGAGAATACTTCCCATAACCTGAATCTAATCTCTGAGTAAGATCAGCACACAAGTGGTGTTTAACAAACAGCTTCAATCACAACTCCTGGTTCACTTAATTTCTGGCCATTCCTTCTTTGTAAACAGCCCTAATTGTCTGTTTCCATTGCTTCACAAGAAACGCTTTCAATCTCATGAACCTGTGAGATCTCAAGAACCATGCCAAGGAACGTTTGTTTTGAGTGTAAGAAGAAATAAGCATTTATCAAAAAGTAATAAAATAGAAAACAATGGAAGTTGGATTAGAAAGAACAGGAAAAGCTATTATTTGAGAGATGCTATCATAAATCTCATTTATCTTTCTTGTTATAGTAGAATAATTGAGTATACTAAGGTGTCCCATGCTCTCATTGGGCAGTGATTTTTTTTTAAGCTGAATCTACCTGCAAATTACTGGTTTTCAGTAGAAACCAGGGAGTCTAAGGTGAGATGACAGATAAA
This sequence comes from Coccyzus lansbergi, assembly GCA_033558105.1. Lineage (NCBI taxonomy): Eukaryota > Metazoa > Chordata > Aves > Cuculiformes > Coccyzidae > Coccyzus > Coccyzus lansbergi. The sequence goes on from JAUMJK010000197.1 coordinate 1,000,417, forward strand.
ACAGGGCACTGCAGTCCTTGCTTGGAAAAGCTCACATCTTACACAGAGAGGATGAAAAATAGACAAGGAGAGCAGCTGCAGCATGATAATGGGACTGGCCTCAGGTAACTCAGATCAGCAGTGCAGCTCAAAACAGATGTCTTGTGTCTTTGCCTAAACCTTTATTGTTTCCTTTTCAAATGTATCGCTACTATTTCTTTCTCACTGAGTCATCAACTGAAGGAGACTAGATAAAAGCCTTAGCCACTGAAATCACTCTGGTACTGAAGTCCCTCCTTGAAGAAACACTATTGCGTGTTCTGCACTGACTATCTAAGTATGTAATACCAACAGATTTCTATCTACTAACTCCAGATTGTGCTTCAGCCTATAGTCCTAGCTGAATAAAGAATGTCCCTTGAAGATTAAACACTTCACCTGAGAAAGCTAGTTTGTATAAGGCATCAGTGGAAACAAAGTTTTCATTACACCAAGGATGTAATTTGACACCTAGACTGTTCTGAAACCAGACTGTACTGAACCAGATGCTATGCTGTGGACTGAATATATTGAACATCTATTTGAACAATGCAATTCCTTTAGCAACAATATATTTTGCTAACAAATCAGATTATATGCATGGCAAATTGCTTCTGAAGTGGAAGGACTAAGACTCAACCTATTCTTGAAAAAATGCAGTTTACAGCAGGATTTCAATTGTTGCAAAAGCTCTCTGCAGAGACCATAGAATCGTTTGGTTGGAAAAGACCTTTAAGGTCATCAAGTCCAACTGTTCACTACTGAGTTATATCCCTGAACATCTTGTCCACCCATCTTTTGATTCCCTCCAAGGATGGCAACTCAACCACCTCCCTGGGCAGCCTCTGGCAGTGTCTGGTAACACTTTCAATAAAGAAATTTTTCTTGATGTCTAGTGTGAACCTCCCCTGGCGCAGCTTGGGGCCATTTCCTCTTATCCTACCAGCTGTCACTCAGGAAAAAAGACCAACACCCGCCTCCCTACAACCTCCTTTCAGGGCGTTGCAGACAACGATAAGTTCTCCCCTCAACTCCCTTTTCTCCAGACTAAACAATCCCAGTTCCCTCAGTCACCCCTCATAACACTTGCTCTACAGCCCCTTGACCAGCTTTATTGTCCTGTGATGCAATGCCCCTAATGACTAAATACAGAATCAATTTTCCTTCTACCCTCATCCTAAGTGGACTGACTAGACTCAAGAGTTCCATAGCACTGACAGCCTTTCCAGACTTTCCCTAAATAACACCAAGAATTCAGAATAGCAGTAAAGGACCACATTATAGCAGCTCAGGGGGTGGATTATTACCACCACTTATGCTTTTCCCGGCCTTGGCCCTGGTCCAAACCTGCTTTGCTAACCAGCAGCAAGTTCCTTCACCATGGCAAGTACTTTTTCTGTGAATGGGAGATAATGAAGTTGATTGCTTTCCAGAGATACTTACATGACTGCTACATAGGAGCAATCCTGCGTACAAGGCAAACATTTCAATGAAAGAAGAGAAGAGAAAAGAGAAGAGAGAAGAGAAGAGAAGAGAAGAGAAGAGAAGAGAAGAGAAGAGAAGAGAAGAGAAGAGAAGAGAAGAGAAGAGAAGAGAAGAGAAGAGAAGAGAAGAGAAGAGAAGAGAAGAGAAGAGAAGAGAAGAGAAGAGAAGAGAAGAGAGAAGAGAAGAGAGAAGAGAGAGAGAAGAGAAGAGAGAAGAGAGAAGAGAAGAGAGAAGAGAAGAGAGAAGAGAAGAGAGAAGAGAGAAGAGAAGAGAGAAGAGAAGAGAGAAGAGCACTTGTATGTTTTCTCACACAACACAGCAACCAAGAGTTTCACGCAATATTTCATGTCATTGCTATAGCCTCCACTCAAAAATAATCCAGTCACTACTATCCCATGAGGTTGGCGGCTTGTGTGTTACTGCAACTGATCTAGTGAGGTTCACTGAAGAGAAAGAACTCCTAACAAAGTAGGAGTGAAACTACAGACTCCCCTCCTCCAAAGAGCGAGAGCCAACACTCAAGATTTGGAATACAATGTGGACTATAATAACTAACTTCAGGTTACTTTCATGAACACATCAATCAACATGAGCAAGTCAACACTGCACTTGATGAGGATTCACAAACTCAGGCTACAGACACACAGTTTTAAAGATGTATACAGTGCAACTTTTGTTTGCCATGGTGACAGCCTCAGCAGCATCCTGCTCGAGCAAGCCCTTTCCTGTACTCAATCATTGCCTAGGCTTCATGCTTGCACTTAACAAAACAGTAATCAAATCCCTCCAGTAACCCCACTGCTCTCCTAACTTTTATGAGAATCCACAATGGGACATCAATCTAAATATCTCCCAATCCTTGTCACTCTTGGCAAAGGGATATTGTTGAAAGACTGATGCTTATCTGCATGTCATAGTAACCACACTGGCAGAAACAAGAGTAGGTTTTATTACACTTTTTTTTACTATAAACTCTGCCACTATAGCATGGAGTGATTTTACTGCGTAATTTGCAGTCCTGATACAACACAGTTTCACAAGGATAAATCACTCATCAGTTGCACCATCTAACTTCAACACTTTTCCTTACCTTAGGATTAGTTTTTCTAAACCCATTCCCAAGTCTTTTCCCATTTACCATGCGAAAAACTATACTGCCCAGTATACCAAGGACTACTGAAGTACAAACTCCCAGCTCTGTGGGAGTACACCCCATGCTTCTCTTGCCACAGCAGTGACATGTCCTAACATTCCTCATCCCTGCATTTTGCCCAGTAGGCTATTTGCAACTCCATTCTCAATGAATCTTCCTGAGCCTTCTTCCCACACCACTTAGCCCTCAAGAGGGCCGCTTGCTTTACACTAACCACTTCACTGTCTTTATGAGCCCTGGCCCAGAGGGCAGGGCTCACAGGGCTGGCCTCCTAAGCTGCTCCACTGTGCTCCTGCAGTTACGGCTGCACAATGCCTTCTGCCGCGACCTGCAACAGCCTTCACCAGCAACAAGCCTCATGCTCATGGCTGAGCACAAGCCTTAACATTCCAGGCTCAACTTATAGATTCCCACAGTGTGTAACACTGATACCCTAACTGTGCATTCCTACCACTTTAGCTATGTGATGTACAGGCAGAGGAAAACACAGCCAGGTTAGAGGTTTGGAAGAAAAGTGCACGTTGCACATCCAGGGACATAGCATGACAAACACAAAGGCCTGCACAATGAGGTTGATAATTAGTGCAAGTCTAAAGCAGGTTAATTTAGTGTGGTCCACACTCAGTGTGCTTAATGCAGATCCTCCAGTAAGCTGACCTGGTAAGTATGCCTATCTCCTCCTTTCCATGGCTCTTCAAAGCTCGTACATGTTACTGACTGGCAGTGTACCAAGACTCTATTTATAGGTGTGTACAATACAGATCCAAGACCTTGAGTCCACATCACATCTTCACTGGTCTCCAACTAATACCTACTTTTGTAGATTCCCAGGCATTACTTTCCCCTACTTGATAGGGATTGACCTGTTTTCTATGGTCATTTCAGCACAGACCCAACCAGGCTCTTAATAAATCATTTCAACTGAAGCGAAGACTTTTTTTGTCTCACTACAAACTGAAAACATGAAACTGTGCCTCCCGCTGTATCCCCTTAGCTATTTCAGTACTTAAGCTGGAACAAGGTTAAGGAGAGCACCCATAGCTTGGTTTTAAATTGAAAACTGGAGTGTTGAATACATTGGTAACTGTGCAGGAGAGAAGGGCAAAGCTTCCCCCCACACTCCCACCCCCCAAGGAGGAAAAAGTATAACATACTGCACTTTTCCCACAGAACTACATATGCAGTTTTCAGAAAGGCTGCCTATCCTCTACAACTGGCAGGTGAAATGTGAAAATTAAAGCCATCTACTCCAAGGCATCTGTGCTTCGTTCAGAGGCAGAACTGCGAGATGAGTTCCTCAATTTCAGTCTGAGTGCAAGCTAAAGAAACGTCAATCTCTTCAAAGCAGCCAAATGCAACACCCCTAAGGAATACATGTTTCTTCACCCATCCCACCTCTGCTTTACCTGGTTCTCTAGAAAACCCATACAAGTATCCACCACGGTGTAGGTTGCTACCACTACAGCCACAGCCCTAAGCCTAAAGCTGACACTTACAAGCACCCTGACGTGTACCACACTAGATTCACCTGCTGCAAAGAGTTGCACATGAACGAGACTACTTGGGCTACAGATCTTGTAAACCAGAAGAGTGACGCTTCACAAATGAGTAGACTGTGCTGTTTAACATTTTTATTTTAATAAAATCAAGAATATGCACAGCACATGCAGTGCTAGCATCTAAACTAATACAATAAGCAATTCTAAACCTACAGTGACTTGAAGTTCAATTTTCACATTCAGCAAGTTTAAATCCATTCTTGCATATTATTTTGAATCCTTGTCTTAACTGAAAATATTGCTAGCTGATAAAACTTGCTAAAATGCACAAGTCACTGATTATGCCAATACAACAAAGATAACCACATGTTTTGAGGATTGCAATGTGCCAGACATTCACTGAAAAAAAAAATAAACACACAACTAAACAAAACTCACGCAACAAACATCTGAGAATCTGGACACTTCACATCAGTGTTTAGAAGTGTTTCATTAATATCTTAAGACAAGTGTATCAAAACCTTGGCATGTTTAAATTTTAAAGTTGCCAATTTTTGTTTTACTATCAGAAAGTTATGGCTACACTGCCAATGCCGGGTCTGCTTAATTTGACTTAAGAGTTTAATATGACTTAAACATTAAAAGCTCACACTACCCCGAAATATATAATTTCACGCATACGGTGACATTCAACATTCAAGTGCCAGTGTTTTTGTACTGTCTTTTGGTCAAGTTTCTTTAAACTTTCAAAGAATCACTTTTAGGCTTACAAAAATAAATATTTGTCAAAAATGTTCAATAAATATTACACAAAACTAGCAGCAAAAAGTATCTAGAAATCTGTCGTGTGCAAATAGTTTTCCTCCCAGCTATCATACCCATGGTCCCAAATAAGTTTTAGAATCTATTTCCTTCTCCTTAAACAAGCTGCGTTCAATCTCCAAGAGACAAAATAAGATTGGAAGTTAAGGACACGCACACAAGACATATATAAAATTCTCTGAATGTGCAATAAAAGAAGTATTTTGTAAAAAGTTATGGGCAAAATGTACAAGGGCCTAAACCTAGACTTGAAATAGCACCATAACAAATGACCTCAATACTGTCAAGTGCACCTACTTAATAAAAGTTTCAGAACAAGGCACAATACACTTGAAAAAACCTATTGCACTTTAGGAGATTTTTGCCATTTTCCTGTGCCACTATAGGGTAGTTGTTAACTGCTCTGGCCATGAAGTTAGCACAGAAATTCCAAGTGGCACAGGCATATTTCTGGTGGACAATACTTATCTTTGGCCAGATTTAGCATAAACAGACTATAAATACAATGGAAACCTATGCAACTAAAACTGACTAAAACTGCACTTTAACAGCAGAATTGAAACCTTGTGCAGTTTATGTACATTTCCAACCTCTGTGATCTCAGGTTTGTTTGTTACTCTTCTGGAGCCATTTTACAAAGTCTACAGTAAGCCAGTTTAACATCTCCACGCAGCTTGAACAGAGTAATGTGAATCTGCATTAAAATAAAGCCTGCTGCATAATTCTTCCTGTTCATACCCTCTTGACCAAAAAACATCAACACTAGCATGCGTTATTAGACCAAAAATTCAGTCAGGCCCTTAAGGAGGACCAATCACTGCCATGGTCAGCCATTCTACCATTTCAATTTCATATGGCAGGCATTTTTAAGAAGTCTAAATAGATGAATTCTCCTAAAACTATTTCAAGTTATCAGACCTTTAAACATTCCCTGTAATGTTCTGCCCACATTTGGCTAGCTCACATTAATGATCTGCCTAAATATTGAAAAAGGAATTGCTGTATTTACTTGCATTAACTTCAAAAACAGTGCTTTTAATGTATGCATGTATCCATACATCATCTCATCATGACTGGAATGGCTTATTAAAGGCTATCAGGTTCTAAGTACCTATCCAGGATAGAGTGAGCAAATCAGAACTTTAACTTAGTACAGTTTTGCCACATTAGAAACTAATCGCATTGATATGCTTCAAGATGTTTTATTTTTCAAATCTGCAAATATCAAAAGCCCTAATGCAGGCTACCGCATAAGTTTTTTCTTTGTATTATTATGGATGAATCGGTGATTCCTGTTTAAGTTGTATCACACCTGTGTGCCAAGGTTTGATTTTAGCCCAAGTTCAGTAATTTTTATTTTGTCAAAACAATTGATATCTTGAGCATTACTGAGCCAACAGGACATCAAAATAAAATTTGTCTAAAGTTAAAGGCACAGTACATTAACAAACAAATGATCCTCAGTCACAAAATCATAAATGCAGTTTCTGGGTGGGGACGGGTGGGAGGGGAGTTAATCCTGACTACAGCAATAGTGTCTTCAAAACCACCTTCAAGATAGGGCTAGTTGTTCCTTTGTTTCCATCTTGTGACCTTGAGCTCCCTTAAAAAAAATTTCAGTGGAGAATCACAGCTGGTAATGTACTGCGAGTTCTTGAAGCTACACAAGGTATAGTCTGGCTAAGTTACATGTGGTTTCCATATCAGCTTGTTTGTTTGGTAGTATATCTGCTGCAAGCAGATTCAGTTGCCCCACCAGTCAACCCCCTGGGAGTTATAATTTCCTCCATATCCATCACTGTTGTAGAAGCCTCCATAACCACCACCTATGAAAGGCAAAAGAAAGTGATGCTTAGTTATTAACCTGCTGAAGATCTAAGCCTTTACAACAAGAAAACAGTCCAGCAGAAACACAAACAAGATGTCTATTGTCTATTAAGGGAAACCCACCCAAAAGTACTGTCAAATGCAGTTTAAAATAAAATGCTGGGACCTCACGTAGCAAGCACCAGCTGACTTCGTATTTAAATATTACCTCCAGAATTTCCACTATATCACACATTTTAGACCCGGTTTTGTATGTGCCAGCATTGTCTGCCTGGTTTTTCTTACCTCCAAAGCCTCTGCTGCCACTTCCTCCAGGGCGGCTGCTGGTTGATCGACTGCTACTAAAGCTACTGCTGCCAGCACTGCTACTTGTTCGATAGTCTCTGGCACCAAATCCTCCACTGAATCTGCTGCTGTATAAAGGAAGAAAACACACATTTGAGTAAAGTCAGTGGTATTTTAAGCACTGCAGACACTGAGACTCAAGTACTAGACTTCTTTAACTCTCATTATCAACTACAGTCAGCCAACACCAGTGCCAAGTGTTGAGTTCTGCAACACTTTGTAAGCTTCCCACTGCTACCTGTGAAAGAGCATTCAAGACGGCAAAGGTTAATTTACTGTTCAAGCAGGGTTATGCTGAACTCATGTTACACCAAGAATTACTTTCTCAGGTACTGCCAAGATTTCATTCAGTGCAACCTCTGCTCCACAGAATTTCCAAACCTATCTTAATCCTGAAGTGAAGCATTTATGATCAGTTTTTGTGTTGCAGAAAGGACAGTAATTTTAGAAGCCTACTTCTGGGTAAGAGAAAAACTAGAATTCATATAGTCATAGCATGTTAATTACATTAAAAGGATGAATTTTCTCCTACAGCCCCTTTAAGACATTAAATGCAAGTTCCTAATTCCAGCTTACAAAGCATTTTAGGCTTCCACAGTGAAACAATTTTACGAGTGGCCTCAGGCCTGCAACCTAATTCTCACACCTTGCTTGCTTTATGTCAGGAGGCATATGCTACCATCTCCTAAACATCACAACAGCTGCTGAAGGTACATCTCTGGCACATGCATTTCTAGTGTTTAAGTACTTTCACAAAGTTCTAAAGTAATTTTTGCTAAATGTCATCCTACCTTAGCCACATCTAATTGTCTACTTGAGAAAAATCTTATGTTAACTGCCTTACGATAAGATAGGAAAATCAGACATTAAGATGTTGCCTTCTGATGTACCCAACTATCTACACTGCACTGGTTTGTCTTCCTCTAACAATATTTTTAGATTGAAAACAAGTCACAGAACTGCCTCTCACAATGGTTTTGAGTACAACTTTAGCCAAAATTATGACCATTACCTCTTAGATCGCCCACGGCTGCCACCTCCTTTGTGATGCTGTTCATAAGCCATGTTTTCCAGCCAAGATGGTACTTCCTGCTTAGCCTCCACAAGAAGATCAAGCAAGTCCTTAGTGATGTTTATGTTTCTCTCATTGAAGAATGAGGTGGCAAGACCTAAAGTAAAGATTCAGGTAGTTAAGCCTCAGACAAGGCAAATACACCACAGCACTTAAACCTATTCTGTGCTCCACTTGTGGCTGTGACAAATACACAATCAGACTCCTTACAGCCAACCTTAAGAACACAACAACTACCTGAAAAGAAAGCTGTTTGAAGACAATTTTCTACCACAGCTAGTCACAAACTTAGTCAACAATACTACACCCTATTAACTGGTACAAAGCATTGGCTGTGACAATTCTAGACCATACTTACCAAGATTTCCTACACGGCCCGTACGACCAATACGATGTACATATTCTTCAATGTCACTGGGCAAGTCAAAGTTTATGACATGCTTTACGTTTGAGATATCCAGTCCTCTTGCTGCTACCTAGTGGTTAAAGGATTGAATAAAGTCTTAGCAAAATTCCACAAGTAATGTGCTTATTGGCTTAAACTTCATAGATTTCACTTACTGCTGTGGCAACAAGAATTGGACTCTTGCCCGAACGGAACTGGTGCAGAGCTTCCTCTCTGTCTCTTTGAGAGCGATCTCCATGTATACTTGTACAGGCATACCCTTCATGGTACAAGAAGTCCTCAAGAGCATCTGCACCCTTCTTTGTTTCCACAAACACCAGAGTCAAGGAATCCTTGCCTAAAGAGCAATTAAAGCACAGGTTAAGCAAAAGAAAAGCTGCCAAGACAAATACTAGGCTCCATCATCTGGCAAAGGGCAGTTTCAGCTCTCTGCTTCCATTTATTCTAGAACGGATCTCTCCTTGTTCTCTATTACCAGAAAAGCTTACATAAACTTAAAAATTAGTCAGTGAAATACATTCACTGCATGTTAAGGAAATATCCATTCATTCACATACTCAACAGAATATCACTTGAATCATTAGACTTGCCTGATATGCATTTTGTTTTACTTGCTTATCTGAAACTGGTCTTTACCTGTAGCATTTAGCAGGTCAAGCAAAAACGATCGTTTGTCTGACTCTTCCACCCACACCACTTTCTGTGTGATATTCTCAGATGTAGAACCTACTCTGCCAACAGCCAGAAAGATATACTCATCAAGGAAGTCACGAGCAAGCATCTGAAAAAATGGAACAGGGGAAAAAAAAAAAATCAGAACAGTACTTTTTCTCCTTCCACAGACGCAGTCTGGGTCTCTGAACTTAGAATATTTGAACTTCTGTAAAGTACCTGGATTTCCTTGGGAAAAGTAGCACTGAACATCATGGTGTGACGAACCCCTTTTGGTGGCATAGTATCTTGTTCAACAATTCGACGAATTTGAGGTTCAAAACCCATATCAAGCATTCTGTCAGCTTCATCAAGCACCAGGTACCTAAATGGTATTTAAAAAGGTTATTCTTCATAGCCCTTTCATCAAGCTGCAGTCCAGTATCCGTGCTGGGTTACGAAGTCTCAACTAGATATTTACAGTTTGAAAGCTATAACTTAAGTGTAATTAACTCTAGATCTCATTTTAAAAAGGTACAGCTTCTAGTTGCCAAGTCTTTAGCATATGGACAAGAACATGTCACTTACTTGCAGAAATCCAATCCAATCTTTCCCCTCTCCATCATATCAACCAGTCGTCCTGGAGTTGCTACAAGCAAGTGACATCCACGTTCTAAGTCACGTATCTGCTGCCCAATGTCTGCACCACCATATACAACACAGGGACGAACTCTAGAACGGTATGCAAACTATAAAACAAAGAAAATTAGCTTTAAGGAAAACTATACCTACCTAAGCTATTTTATTCATAATGAGGGAATTCTTAGTTATACCTTTCTGGCTTCCTCATAGATCTGCACAGCCAGTTCTCTAGTGGGAGCCAAGACCAGTGAGATCGGATATTGTTTACGGCGACCGTACCTTCCATTCTCCTGAAGAAAAAAATATATATTTGTGGAATGAGTACCCCACTGAATTTTAACTGCTACTATAGACAATACCTTAGATTTGTCCCCACAAGAAAGAACAAGCATGGCTGACAGTCAACTTGTTTAAAGCAATGCATCTGAAGACTCTTCCCCACTACAGTAACCAAGATTTAGCTCCTACTTAACAGCAACACTGCTGCACAAGCTTGGTCTCTGCTACCTGCTTTCATCCATAACTTAAACAGCAGAGAAGTAACAGTCATAAAACCTATTATTTCCTATTCTAAAGTCACTACAACATAGACCTGTGAATAGCTTTTTTTTGAAGGAAGGGAAGAATCTTTAAAGCTTGCGCAATGCTCATACCATCTTCCTTCTAGACGGATAAGTTCTTTATGCAAGGGAAAAAAGTTTCACAGCCTGCATTTTTCAAGGGCAACAACTACAGTCTTCTACCCACTGAGAAGTCTGCTTACCAAAAATAGCAATAACATTTAAGCCCACCTATTGCATTCAGTAGCAGATATCAGTATACAGGGCAGTATACATATACATCAGTATACACACACTGGTCATTGCTTTTCAAGGACTGAGTATTTAAATACTTACCTTCATAGCTCTCAAGGCATCACCAGGGCCATCTGCGTAGATCTGGCTCAATATTGGTAGAAGAAATGCAGCTGTTTTCCCAGACCCTATTAGGACACAACTCAGTATTACTAGGAGTTATTTTCAAAGCTATCGTACTGTCAACTGCAGCATTAATCCTTTATCACTAGCGTAGTCTCAATAACATCTCCACCAGTACATTGGCCTATGTCACTGGAGTTCACCTCTTGGCAAGTAGCTGTTATCTACAAAGATTTATCACTCAATACCACAAAACCCCGAGGTAAACAAGACTTAAGCCATGAATTCTCTGAGGACAAACACAGCAAATCCAGTCACACTACATCTAAAGAAGTGGCAAGACTAAAGCTAACCAATTTCCAACACAGCAAGAATTCCTCTAAACAGAAAGCTGTACTACCTTACAGACCTCTTACCTGCAGCTTAAGGAATACAAGACCATACACTACTGGAGACAAACTAAGCAGTACAGAGTTACTCACCTGTCTGTGCACAGGCCATCAAGTCTCTCTTCTCCTTAATAATAGGTATTGCATGTTTCTGGACTGGTGTAGGACGGGTGTAACGTGTGAGTTCAATGTTTCCCATAATAATTTCTCCCATGTCAACATCACTGAACTGCAAGGTATTGAAAAACAGTCATATGGGGATCCTTTCCTTCAGTCATCATGGAACACATTATTCAATAAAAGCAGTCACTTGTAAAGTAGCTTTTATTACATCTCTTCCTGTAGAAAAAACCCTATTAAGTTTAGTGACGCTCTCAGGTAGTAACTGAGAGCCTTAGTATCTTAGTCCAGACATACAAGCGATTCTTAAAAAGCCACCCAAGCCTGAACTGCAAACTACACTAGCACACTATGCTTAGCACAAAAGAATGCTTACACCTAAGCAGTCTCTCCAACAAATCAACACTTTCAAGGACTTTCACTTTTTTACATGTCTTTTAACACGTCAATTGAGCTACTGACCATGTTACCTGAACAAGCTTACAGAACATCCCCATGGCTTAGCTCATTACACACCACCCTCCTCTGTAAAGCAGTTTAGCTGTAGGAAAGCAAGACAGCGCCTTCTTTTCTTCCTAACTTAACACAGTATGACATGTTTCATGTGCAGAAGTTAGCAACAGATACATAAGCAAATCTGATTTAAAAAGAAAACACAAAACATAAACAACAAACTTACACTTTCAATATGTGGAGGACAGTTGCTGCCTGTTGCTTCAACAGGAATATCATCGTATTTCTCAAAGTTAATGCCAGTATTGCTTCCTGAAAAGAGCTCTCTATAAAAAGAAGAAAATGTTTTAGTTACTGCATTTACCAACTGACCCTGCCATGTGAACCCGTGCTATTCCATTACTCACTGTTCCAGGCGTTCACTTGGGGGAAGAGGTTTTGACCAGTCATCCTCGTCTGGTTTGTCACACCAGCGGCTGCTTCCACCACCACGGTCAAATCTACCAAACCCACTCCTATCGTAGTCGCTACCTCTTCCACGTTCATCATACCTAAATGCAGCAAGAATATCAGGCCACCACTCCTGGGCAACAGGATTTTTGACATGCCAAAGTAAAGCTATAATAATCTAGTAGCACACGCTCTGCATATATACAACTGCAAATACTACTTCTTGACCTACCAACTGAAATGAGCTTAATCCCAGCCATCGGAATAGGTCATATTACTCTGCATTTGACAGGAGAGCCTGCTATGATTTGGCAGCTGAATTTAGCTTAACACACTGAATCTTGTATTGGAGTTTTGATTTGGTTAAGTGTAATAAATGTAAAGAATCAGTTACTTGTCAGTAGAATTGCAATTTAAGTTGCTCAGTCTTCGCCGGTTTTGCTAAGGAGCTCTACTTAAACCTCTTCAGAGATACTGTTCAGTAGCTCCCTCCCCCAGCCCCTCTTTCTGTGTCTCTTTCTACATAGGTCTCCCAAGTCCAGACAAAACCCTGAAGTACTGTGACTTGTCCCTCTACTCCCCCACCACACGTGACCAAATTAAATACCTGTTACATGTCACATTGTTTTATGAAGAGGGAGCTCACCTGTATTACGGACTTGGAAGGAAGGTGGAAGAAGTCCTTACCTCAACTGTTTAGTTTTTGTTCTGGTAAATCATGTTTGAGAAAAGTCTGGATACAGGACTAGCGTCAGCTTTACTAGTCGATAAAGGCCACTCTCACCACACTTGTGCATACAACGCATGATGTGTGTAAGACTGATCAAGTAAGGCAGAGAACCTGCAAGAGTCTCACCCAGTTTATTAACTACACTTCTTTAACAAGGAAAAAAAAATGATTTTTTTTTTAAAAAAATAATCTGCTTCAATGTATTTTATGTGCTCCCGACAGCTCTTCATAATTTTTCTGGAAGTAGCCACCCATCTAGCACTTTTCTGGTGAAATGGTGAAGTCAGCAAGTCATTACAGTTGCAGCGAGTGGCTGGTGGTAGACTACAGGGCATGCCTTTCAAAACATGCAAGTCTCCCATCCTTGAACTTGTGCAGCTTTGAAAGCAAAGGCTCTCTCATATTTTCCTCCCCTCCCAGGTTCCTCCTACCTTATCATGTTGTTTACACCTAGAACTCCAATTTCAATAACAAGATTATAGGTGCACTATTAGAACTGATACAGACTCCACATTGCACCACCCAGACTATTGGTACTTGCCTTCCTCCTCTTGATCCATTTCCACGGTCAAAGAAGCTTGGTTTTGCTCCACGGTCAGACCGCGCACCAAAGCTGCTGTATGCATCCTTGTCCCTGCTAGAACTCCATCCACCACTGTCAAAACCTAGTAGAGGGAAGTATTTTAGCCATACATTACATGGTCTAGGCTTTTGTAAGACAAAACTAAGTTCTGTCCAGTAGTCCTTCACCGGAAGGGTCTACAGGACTGAAAGGCAAGCAGTCCTTCAAGAATGGAAGATGTACAGATGTTAAATCTGGTCTACATTTTCACTCCAGCTTCAACATAAATACTGGACAATGCATTTTACTGTTGTGAGGTTAATAAGGTCCCAAATGGTGTTTAATAAACAGCATTAGCCCTTGCATTAGAAATTCATGTCAGATTTAGAATGCTTTGTCACATACTGAAAGCGCGCAAAGCAATCTGATCTACGTAGACTAACATAGTTTACAACACCGTGCAGAAAAAAATAAGGAATATAGAATTCTTCACAATGTATTATGACATTACTTTTCACCACAGCCTTTTTACATCTACCTGTAGCAGTTCCCTACTTTGGTTTGTTAACTCAAAGAAAAACGATCATGTAGAACAAAAAGGGCCGGGCAATCAATACCATAAAGTAAAAAGCCTCATTTTTATTCAGACAGAGGGTTGGGAGGTAGGCAGAAACGTAGAGCAGTCAACAGTACTTTGCTAACAACACTGCTTTGAACTAGGCCAAGAACTTAGAAGTCCCAAGTTTGAAAGTATGACCCAACTAGTGCCTCAGTTATGGGGTTCTGGCGGAGAATAAGAGAAAAAACAGAAAAACACATCATGTCTCTCCTACTAGTGAATGTGCTTTTGTCAGCTCCACAGCACAGAACAAGTGAAGAGCTATGTACCAGACAATCAAACCAATGGAAGAACAAAATTACTGCAAACAAAAGGATTGTCCTAGGCCTCATCCCACTGAAAAAGCTTTGCTACAACAACTCTCATGAGATTCTTGCTGGATAGTGTCATTCCCCTGTCCCTTCACTATTTTTAAAGCAAGAAATTCTACTCTCCAGAATCCAGACATGCAATAATCACAAGAGAACCTTAAAGCCAGTGTGTTAACTACAACTCATTTGGGCTGGCTAACTGAAACAGGCAGCAAAAATAACCCACACAAGTTTATTAGCACACAAAAGTTGTGCAATGTTTCAAGACCTCCGAAGTGCTTTTAGAAGTAACTTTAGTCTGTAACAATAAATTAACTTCATTAGAGAGACTGGTGATACAACATCAGGAATACCATAACCGCTTTATTAATGCAAGAAAGATACTTGTAAGCTTGTTCACAAGGTACCTAAACTCTAGCTTAAGTATGAGCAACTTTCACACCACACTAAAAATATTGGGCTACGTCATCCTGCCAATGTATCCAACAGCAGCGGTACTTGCAGAGCAATCATCAGGAATAGAGACGTAGTGGAAAAAAAATTGGGTTGACTGTACAACATTAAGATCTTCTACAAAGTCAGCCAAGTTCCAGAAAAGTTAAAAACATCATAATTTTAAAACATCAAGCTTTAGCATTACAAAGTCAAGCTGTTGGAAGCAATGTAAGAACAGGTAGCCCTGCATAGTGAGCTCCATATACTGTAGCTTCAACAGCTGAAAAACTGCTGTTAAGTAACCTACGCACATTTTTATGCATTCATTTCTTTCCTGCACGTCTGTACTGTCTTGTTCCCACCTTGATGCTAATCAGATTATTCTGACAGGAATTTATAATACAGAAAGAGTAAGACAAAGAAAGCAGGACTCTTAAACAGAAATATTCTAGATCCCTCAGTGCATTTCCCCATCAATACCTACGAAGATCATAAAGATGCTCAGCTCTTCCTGGACAAAGAACATTATTTAAGCAATTTTACTTAGCTACAAACCCCTGTGCCACTCCAGTAGTGCTTATGAATTACTGTGCTGTCATCAGCTACAAAAGACAGTGAGAAACCCAAGCTCAAAAGTACACAGGGAACAACAGTTTCAAGTATCTGAAGGCAGTAATAATTACTTAACACTTTCACAGATGTCCATAAGGTACCCAGGTAAGAAAATTCTACTGGATTACAGACTACAGAAATAGTTCTACCTTGTAGATTTTTTTACCAATAGACGTTTCCGCTTACTACACTCATAAGGCTGCATCAAGAATTCTAATACATGGTCAAATGCCACTATTACCTAAGATCTCTGTTGCCAACTAATGCATACATTCTGAAAAATCTGTTGTTAAATATTCCAGTCAATTTACAGTACACCTTCAAACAGTTAAAGCAGCAATTGTTAATTCAGTTGTGAGTAACAAAAGCCAAGATGACTTTAAGTGCAAGACATGAAATCATCCTATAAAACAGCTCAATTTTACATCACTGGGCTAATGTCATTCACTTGGTTGCTCAGAAGGGAGTCTGAACTGCAGCAGCTTTTTCATTTAGCCAACTCTGTCACAGGGAGCCACAAGCCCAGTGATACTGTATTCAAACCAAGTTTAAAGGAAGATTCAAAACATTTGGTTTACCGAGAAGTGTTAATGGAACAAGCCCATGTGTCAAACTTGTTTCATGGTTTATTTACTTTTCGCAAGGTGAAGCTTGAAGCCCCCTGAAAAGCCACACATCATCACCTAACACTGCAATGTCTGAACTCTGGTCTTGCACAAACAACATGACAGTGACAGTCCTATAAGTAAAGTCACATGAACTCAAATTTGAAACTAAATTACCCCTCCATAACAAAGATTAAACTAGAGCTTGGTACCAACTACTATACTGCAAAAGGACATCTATAACCAGCAAAGGTCCACAAATCAATCACTTTTTTTCCTGCTTTTGAGAAAGCTGCAGATTCCTCTCAGGTTCACCTAGTCGATTTCTTGAGAAGACTGCTCACATCCAAAGATAATGTGATGACAAACTTCCAAGAGCATGGAGCCACCTACCAGTCCCTTTACTTTCCCCAAAGCATGCAGCTCTCTTAACAGGCTTTTCGTCACTTGGTGCTTTAGGCCATACTTCCTTTAGGTTGAAAAACCACACACACAAACCCACCCCCACCCCCCCCCACTAGCTCACATACATGCAAATGCAAGACAAAAAACCAATCTGACTTGTTTCTTTAAATAGCATACAAATGGAGTGGAGCACTTCTCATCTAGTCAAATTTACATAGGTCCATAAGTATTGAGAGATGTATCAGTACGTATTTTAACACTCTCTCACTCCTAGAACAGTCCTTTTTCGACACTGAAAATAGTATCTGTTGAAGTCCACTGCTGTAGAAACAGATGACATTTATGTCCTCTCACAGTATGACATTCCCAATTCTTAAGCTGTAGAGTAGCAGAAAGTACTTTCGTTCCCAAGTTAGAATACTTCAAAATCCATTAGAAGAATACTGCAGCATCTGCAGGCTTTCTATCTCATGAAGAAAGCTCAAGATTTGCTTCACTGTGGGACTCCATAAAACATTTCTTCTTTAACACACTTTGTTAAAAAAAGAAAATAATCAAGTGCAAGATACTAAGGCTATTTCTCAGCACAAATCCCACAGCGTTAACACATGACCAACGTGTCATATTTCATGTTTCACGTACCAGCATCCTGCATTTCCTTCTGCAATTACTCTTGCCAGCTTCCATAAAACTGCAAGAAGCTGCACAGGGATAACATCTACAACTCCTTTGTTTCTCATGCTCCCCAGTTAAGAGCAAGTTTTGTAAAATACCCGTATACAAAGTGTAACTGTGGTATTTGTTCGTGTTAAACAACTGGATCCTACAAGTTCCACATTAGTCACTAGCAGAAGTGTTGGTACTCCCAAAATCCATTAAGATTTATATTCAAGATTGCAAAGTTAGTCAAATTAAGATGGAACACTCCATCTTGCCTCAGTCATGTAACAGCTTATCGAGTTACGGAAGATATTTTGCCAGCCATATATTGAACTTGAGCTTAAATTAAAACCTGGAAAAGGAAATCAAGAATAGAACATTAAAAGCTTAAGATTTAATTTGCAACGTTCTGCACGCACTTGTCAAGTTGTCTGTACAATCACCTTTAACAGTCTGTTCCCAAGGAGGAAGGAGGTCAAGAACCTGTTAAAAGTACCTCTGATACCTACCCTGTCTTGAAGCTTCCCTGTTCCGCAAGTGAGGAGGAATGTATCGGCCTTCTAAACAAGAAAAGAAATATAGTGTTACAAGATTAGTGTTGGCACCTTTGAGATACAAGTCATCGCAATAGCTTGTGCTTAGAAAAAACCTGTCTGCCTCATGAGCTTTAAGGCTTCTTACAGTGTCTTTAAAACGAGAATCCTTTAATACAACATTTAATATTCTTCTCTAAGACTATCAATGCGACTAAGAGTTAGTCCTTGCATATTCACTTGGATAACTGCTTTTTCTTAGAGGCACCAACAGCTTGCTATTTTTTTTTGACCAAGTCACATGTGCCCTTTAAGGATGTCAGTCCCTGTCACAAATGCCTGCCCTTCCTAGAACTCATTAAGGTTTAACCTAGTGCCAGACATTTGAGCAGCTTAAGATTCAAGCACTGGGACACACAGTATTTTTCCTTCCCTTTAAATTCAACCGTCCCCATCAGTTCAGCTCAGATCAAACCAGAAGCCACACATAATTGCCTCTGAATAGCATTCTTCATTTACAATCCAGAAGCATCTCTCTGCTAAGCAACATGAATCACAATGTAACAGGCATGAGCTGAACTGTGAATTCCTGAAGATTCCCCTCTCCTGACATGCATGTCAGAAAATGCAGTCTCTACTCAATTAATTAGTAATAGTACAGTTATTATTATAAGTTTTGCCTTAGAACATTCCAACTCTAGCTGGATGCTTTGAAAAAACAAATGATCACATTACTACTACAATCCGTGGCCCCAGCTGTTGTTTGTCTAGGGGCAACAGATAATCTGGGACAAAACTGGAACACTAAGTTCTCTCTCAAGTTAGTTAAGTACTTAAAAAACATACATATGCCACACCACTGCTAAATTAAGCACTCCTATCTAAACAGGAAAAAAGTCTTTATTTCCAAAACTATTAATGTAAGCTTCAGAACTTGCATGTACTTACTGCTTGTAGAACTCCCTTCACTCTGAGAATCTGAGGAATTCAAGTCTAGACCAGAAAACTAGGAAGAAATAGAACAAATATTAACATAACATCCTGCATTTATCCTAAGATACAAAGAGCTCTTCTACTAATAAAAATCAAATAATATCCTCACAAGTTATTGCTAAAAAGAAATCTGTAACATCAGTTACATCTGTCAAAGAAGAGCCAAGAGCGTCTTCCTCCACAATAAATGTCCACCATATAGGCAGGCAGGCTAGAGAAGCATCTTGCACCCACCAAATCAAACCTCACAGATTTCTGCTTCACATACTACATGCAGGCTCACCAGCCACTTAAAGTTATCTTTTGGTTCATTCAAAAGCATTCTGATTGAGAAAAACAGCCTTTTTTAAGAGGTGTACAGACACTAAAACCCAAATAACATCAATGTAGTAGTACATCAATTTAGAAGCTGGTGAAGGGACTGGAGAACATATCTTATGAGGAATGGCTGAGAGAGTTGGGTTTGTTTAGCCTGGAGAAGAGAAGGCTGAGGGGAGACCTCATTGCTCTCTACAACTACCTGAAAGGAGGTTATAGAAGAGGGTAATGGCCTCTCCTCCCAAGTGACAGGGGACAGGACAAGAGGAAATGGCCTCAAGCTCCACCGGGGAGATTTAGACTAGAGATTAGGAAAAATTTTTTTCACAGAAAGGTTCATCGGGCACTGGAACAGGCTGCCCACGGATGGGGTTGATTCACCTTCCCTGGAGGTGTTTAAGGCACGGGTGGATGAGCTGCTGAGGGGCATGCTTTAGTGTTTGATAGGAACGGTTGGACTCGATCCGGTGGGTCTCTTCCAACCTGGTTGTTCTATGATTCTATATTGAACTTGCAGAAATTCAGTTACTTCTCTACATTGCCTTAATGCTGCCAAGACAGTATAATCTTCACAATAAAGGCAGCTGCTGTGCACAAGCCATCAGGTGACTTATTGTTACAGTTACTTCAGGAAGTAATGTTTTTCTTTTCATTTTCTAAAATTCCATTTGCAACCGTCATTCTTTCAGTTCAGGTGTTACCAGCACGTAACTGGTTTAGGTCAAACACAGTATGGACTCATTTCAGTAGAATGCAGTGATCTAGTACCAAAGCTCAAGCACCAGCTTACTGCAGCTGTTCTTCTGCATGGCAAGATTAGGAAGTCTTTTGGGATAACTAAGAAGCTATTAAATAAATTTTATGCAAGACTAACGGCACAAGCGTATTCCAGTGTTAACCCGACCCAATCCACAACAAAGATCCAACTGCACTATCCTATTAAATGCTCAGTTGTATGGGCTACTATCTATTTGTGACACTTGTTTCATCTCTATAGTTCATCAACATAAGGCTAAAGAATTACTCTAATTTGAAGAGTAAACAGCAGCAAAGGCTCTCTACGAGGCACAGGCGGCTCTCCAGGTGCAGTCCAAAGAAGGGACGCGTGAATCAGGACTCCCTCTCGACTCCCCTACGCCTGCCGAAAACGCCCGCTCTGAGATGGCGCAGCGACGAGGCCCGGGCGGCCATCTCAGTGCAGCGGTGCAGCCGGCACTGCGGGTTGGGATTTTCGGCGCAGCAGGAGAAGCCGCAGCCGCTCAGCTAATCCGGCAGCCGGCACCCGTCACGTGCTGTGGGTTGGGGGGCGGGGGGGGAAGCGGGTACCGACACCGTCTCCCTGACCTACTTCGTCCAAGACACTAGCGCGGACCCTACTCTAGAGCGCGGGGGCCTCCTCCCGCCCCACCATCCAGGGATTAGATAACCATCTATCCACGCCTGACTCCGCCCAGCGGGGGGGAGGGGGCAGAGACGAAGGGAGCCGGGGAGAGGGAGGAGGAAGGCGGGGGTAAGAAGCGAAAAAAGGAGGGAAGAACGCCGCCACCGCGGCCCCGGGAGCCGCTCCTCGTCCAGGCCCCAACTGCGTCACGGCCGGGGCCCGCGGGCAGCGCCGGCAAGAGCGCGAAAGGCAGCGCCCGGGCTCTGCTGACGCAGCTCGAACAAAGGCGGCCGGCCAGCGCCCCCTCCCTCTCCACCCAGCCCCCTCCCCGCGGAAGGCGCCGCCAACACAAAGCGGCCGTCCTCCCCCTCCCGCCTCGCCTCGTCAGCAACACAATGGCCGCCATTTATCGCATCCTTCCCCCTCCCCGCGGGCTCCCCCCCTGCCTCCTCCGTAACTCCCTCCCCTTTCGTCCTCATCTCGTCTCCCTCCTCTCCCTCCCTTTCCTCTTCTCGTCCTCCTCTCCTTCCTTTCCTCCTTTTCCTCTTCCTTCCCTACCCCTCTCCTTCCTTTCCTCCTTTTCCTCTTCCTTCCCTACCCCTCTCCCCTTCCCTTCTCCCCCCCTTCCTCTTCCTTCCTTTTCCTCTTCCTTTCCCCTCCTTCCCTCTCCCCTCCTCCCCCTTTCCTCTCTCCTTCCCTCTCCCGTCCCCCCTCTCCCCTTCCTTCCTCCCCTTCCCTCTCCTCTCCCCTTTCCTCTTCCTTCCTTCCCCTCCTTCCCTCTCCCCTCCTCCCCTTTCCTCTCCTTCCTTCCCCTCTCCTTCCCTCTCCCCTCCTCCCCCTTTCCTCTTCCTTCCTTCCCCTCTCCTTCCCCTCTCCTTCCCTCTCCCCTCCTCCCCCTTTCCTCTTCCTTCCTTTTCCTCTTCCTTCCCCCTCCTTCCCCTTTCCTCTCTCCTTCCCTCTCCCGTCCCCCTCCTTCCTCCCCTTACCCTCTCCCCCTTTCCCCTTCCTTCCTCCCTCTCCTTCCCTCTCCCTCCCCTCTTCCTTCTCCTTTTCTTCCCTTTCCCCTTCCTTCCCTCTCCTTCCCTCTTCCGTCCCCCTCCCCCCTTCCTTCCTCCCCCTCCCTGTCTCTCCCTTCATCTTCCTCCCTTTCCCCTTCCTTCCTCTCCCTGTCCCCC